>CM038727.1:26860208-27196169 GCA_021613375.1 Megaleporinus macrocephalus | reverse complement strand
GCTCATACATCTCCTCTGTGAGGCCCACTGAATTGGATAACTAGTTTAGCCGGTTTGTTCTGGCTTGCAAAACAGAGCACTGAGAGCTGTGAGCAGGTGAGTGTGACAGTGGAGGTGACAAATCATAGGCTATACAAAACTGATTAGGTGTGGGGTTTTTTTTCCAGACAGCAGCTGTCTCGGCAATTGGAGTCAGCTGCTGTCTGGGTTATTTTTCTTTATACAACAGTGATATTGTCAAAGCAGAACACAAATGTATTTTACTGAAATACTGAAATCCAAACATACTTTACTGAAATTTTTACTATGCATCAAATATTAATTAATTTAATTCAATTTAGTTTAATAATAAAAAGTGAAAACTGATATTCACATACAAACTTTTTATTACCTCAATCAGTAAATACATAGAGATTGTATTTATCTTGGGATGCGTTGATATGGGAATTGTGGGCCAATGACAATATCTGATCATTTTCATGTATGCATATGCAAATCTAGAAACTGGGTCCATTAGGACTAGCAACATGGAGGAGTATAACATTTAAAGCCCAGCATCACCTAAACGTTCTTAGTCTTTGAGAGAAACATTGTTTTGTAGTGATAAGCCACGAGAGCCTGTGCTTTATTACTGTGATTACAGTGTTACTGTGATTTTGAAGGTGTTTCATAGGCATGCCAGGATGTTGAGTAAAAACACTTTTCTTTTAAAAGAAATAAAATACATTTTATTTATAAATTAAAAAAAAAAAAAAATTCATATAATAAATTACATAAAATAGTATCTAAGCAGAAATTTAGTATTAGAATGTGATATGTAGTAGATAGTATTGTAGCCTATTATGACCCCTGAAGAACTTACAATAACAATAAAAGATTATATTATACCAGTGTTTAAAGGAGAAACCTTGACCATGCAGGTAGTTTCCGCTAACTAAGGATTCTGCTTATGCTAATTTCTGAGGGGTTGGCAACCCTAGTTTCAGAATTAGTAACTCTTATGCAGTAGCAATCATTCACTGCATGTTCCACAAATATGGTGCTACAGAATGACAAGGATAGTAGAATGTCAGGGTTGTTTATGTTTAATGATGTCTTTGTTTGTTGCTGTAACGTTACAGTTCACTATTTTGTTCCAGTATCCAGAATCTGTTTAAATAGTAAACATTACTGTTATTGCCAAATGTGTACATACAGTCTCTTAGAAGACCTCCTATGAAATGACATGTACTGTAAAACTGAGTGCACATTCTCTACAGCGAACAAACAATATTTGTTAAATTAGGAAAATGAAGAGTTATACAGAAACAGTAACTCTGCATTAAAGTGTGCAGGTGTGTTTTCTATGTAGAGGATGTGTACTTGACGTAATTTTGTGAATTTTGTAAAATTTGTGAATTGAAAAAAGAATTAAACATGTAGTTCCCATGATTCCTTGCTACAGTGATTGTGCCCAAAAAAGGAGGAGAGTAAAAATGTCTGGCTTGAGAAAATTAAGAAGATGAATTTGAGGGAAATAGAGGATATGGCTCTGAAAGAGAATTGCATGTGTAAATGTTTAGAATTTAACAAAGTACCCTATTTTCTGTAGTTCACTGTAACTAGAGCTCATATGCAATGTATTCCATAATGATTTACAAGTCAACTGCACAATGGTAAGGCTGGCTGTTATTAAATCAGGATAATTAAATAGATGCATTATATCTGGTTTAATAATATATTTGTGTTGTACTGTCCTGCATTGTACGACTGAAGTAGTTCTGCTGTCCTGTAACTGAGCCCTGCTGATCTGCTTATTCTAACTGAGATATTGTTCTAATTGTGTAAATTCATTCTTCTCTGTGCAGAAACAAGGTACTTGTGTCTGCCATAGTGTTCCAGCTGTGTCTCGGTAACCTGCTGTGCTATTGTCCGGGAATGCCAAACATCTTTAACTTCATGCCTATTAGGTAGGGTACTCTTTGTGTATGCGCTGTGGGATTAGACCCCTTTATTTTTTGAAGGCCCATGAAAATAGCAGAAAAAGTACAATTCACTTTATAACAATAATAATAATAATAATAATAATAATAATTATTATTATTATTATTATTATTATTATTATTATTATTATTATTATTATTATTATTATTATTATTATTATTATACTTTTGTGACATTTTAAGCTCCATGAATTGAATACATTGGCCTAATAAGATGCTCTACTGGATCTGTAACTGATTGCTCACTTCCTTCCAGGGTTCAGTGGTGGTTTGTGCCTCTGCCATACGGTATCCTGATCTTTGTCTATGATGAAATCAGAAAACTAGGAGTGCGGAGACATCCAGGCAGTAAGTATCACACTTATGGAAATAGTCGAGTGAAAACTCACATTCACATACAACCTGTTTATTACCTCAATTAGCAAAGACATGTTTGGTGTCTGAAATGAAGCTACATAGCTATTGTAATTAACAAGTAAAGGAAACTTGGGAACTGTGGGCCAATGACAACACTTTTTACTTATAAAAGAAATAAAAAACAAATGCATACACAATTAAATAAAATGTTTAATATAATAAATTACATACAATAGAATCTATCCAGAAATGTATTATTGTAGCCTATTATGACTCCTGAAGAACGTACAGTCTCCGCTTACTGTATATTCTAGTAATTTTACTTTCTGGTTACAATAATGAAATATTATATTATACCAGTGTTTAACGGAGAAACTTTGACCGTGTGAATACTTTTCGCTAGCTAAAGTTACTGCTAATGCTAATTTCTGTTTTTTGTATTGTGTTAGCATTAAGCTAACAGGGCCATACATTCATTTCCCCACACTGCGGTTTCACAGAGAATGTTTAAGGGAATATTTCAGAATAAATAAAATAAATAAATCATATTAAAGGAGAATTAAGGCTGTTTTGGGCTGTGAGCAATCTTTTACATTCTTATCTATCAATAATTCTGGGTGGGGGGTGTGAGCGGATTTTTTTCTCTATATATTTTTTATTATATTATTATTATTGTATTTAGTTCACCAGTGCAGAAGATTTTCAACTGCATCAGAGATACATTATACGTGCATTATAAATGTTTTATTATTGTTTTTGTTAATACTTAGAGTATTAATATACTCTAAGTAAAATAAATTTTGCAAGTTGGCCATAGATAGGTGTACATCGAGTATTTTACAATAGCTTTGAATTCAGCTCAAGCAAAGCAGAACCACAACCACCTGTTTTACATTCACTTGTGTCCGGGTTGCCTTAATAGTTTAGCTTATTTGAACTTAAAATCATACATTTCTGGGTACAAAACACAAATTCTAACTATTCAAAATTCAACTAACTCAAATTTTAAGGCAGCACGGACACAATTATTTTAGGTTAACCCTCCTTTTATGTTATGGGTCAGTTTAACCCGTTTCCAAATACTGATTACGCTCTCTGAAGAAAATGTTTATTAAATAGCTGTTAAAATGTTGTATATATAAAACTTATGTTACTACATTTCATCTTTCTGAATCTTCTAAGAATTTATAATTAAGTTTTATTGTTTTGACTCGAGCCTTTGCTAGCTTTTAGGTGTATTTAAACTGTGCTGGGCAAATTTGACCTGTAACGCTATAAATGTAACTTTTTGATAGGAGAGTTAAAGCAATTGTCTTTTTTAACAGTGTATGAAAGTTATCAAATGTCAGTTTGACATATCAATCAAATCTAAACTTGTGTCTGCCGTCAGCCAATACTTATACAATGTAAATATTAACACGCATGCCTATTACAGACTATGTACATGAATCATCAGAGGTTTTATTCAGGCTTCAGATACCAACTATGTCTCTGTGAAACAGCATTTGGGGTGGAGTAGAAGTGTAATACATTTGAATTGCCACTATTTCAATAACGTCCTCTATAAGCAATACAGCGTTATCAAAGCAGGACCTACATTTTTTTTCTTCTGTGTTTTCTGACAGGTTGGTGGGATCAGGAGTTGTATTACTAAGCAAGTTGTGCCATCGCATTCTGGAGAATTTGGTTATGTCATGTTGGAGAAAATTCTGAAAATGAGCATAAATTGTTTTATTTTATATATTCACTATTTAAAATCACTCAATTAGACTTCATCAGACCAGCAGGCCTACACAGCTTTCTGTCAAAGGTATCAGTTATATACATTTCTATACACTACAAAAGATAAATATAATGAAACTTTAGGAATAATAACAGAATATAACAATACTGTCAACTGCAACTCAGTGGAAGGTTATTATCAGATGTTTCTTGAAATAAATGTACATTATAATAATAATAATTTCTTTTTACTAATAAAATGCAAAATGAAAACCATCCTTGAGGCTTGTTCATGTTACATATTTACATAGTTTCAACTCTGGACTAGATATATTTATATGACGCGTAATACACTTGACAAGCTAAGCAAACCCCCTCTAATGCACAATATGTGCCAAACTTGAACCAAATTCATTTCCCATGTTATTGCATGTATGTATTGCTGAGTATCTCTTCGGTTTATCTATTAAAATCAGTTTATTTCATTACTTAATGTTCCAAGTGTTCATTAAAAATTTCATTTTTGATCTTAACTAGTTATTTAAATTCTTATTTATTTACTTCTTGAACAAAAATGGTGTTTGTAAATATGTTCCTGACTGCAAATGTCAATAGTTCCTATCAAACTCCAAAGTGAAGACATAAGGGTTAGTTTTAACCCATGTGCGTTAGAAAAGTAGTGATACTATTGTTCCTTTGATAATCGATTTAGCAATAAAGCTATTTACAGAGCCAAAATAAAACAACTAGAGCAATTTAAAAAAAAAAGAATTCCTAAAGACTCACTAAAATGCAGAGCAGGTTATTTGCTACATCTTGTAAGATGGAGACATGTCCCCACAGATTACAGAAACACTCTGATAATTATACAAAAATCATTACCTTTTATACTCTTGTTGGGGCGATTCTCTTTTTTTCAAAATACTGTGTTGTGGAAATTACCTTTAAGTCCAAAGCTAAGATTTTCTCATGTCTTATATAGCTAAATTTATGACATCATACCTCATTATATGACACCATTATCTCCAACCTGTGAAATCTATCATTTTTAAAAAAACACTTTAAAAAGACTCTAATAAGCACGCTTGCTTATCTGTTTGGTTTACAGTGGATTCAGTAAAGAAAAGAAAACTGAAATAAGGATTTGTGACGATCAAAAACAAGTGCATTGAGGAATTTGTGGACGCTTGAATGATGAAATTAATTTATTGCAAAGATATAGAAAATCATATCTCAGTCAGGTTGTGCATCAAATGGTTAATAATGAAAATATTTTTTGAACTTGAAAAATGAAGATGAAGATGTTTCGGTCAGAAAATAAACAGTTTTTTTTACTTGTAATAAATAGTAAAAGTGTGTTCTCTTGTTGAGGAACTGTTAAGTTATATTTAGTTATAGAACATCAGTCGAACATGAACTTTGGCTAAGGGCTCCCAAACTTCTATGTACAGCTGTATCCCACCATCTTTCTTACTTTCTATTAGTTCCTTAATGTCTACTTCATTTCTGTATTGTGCCTTATTGAAAAAGCAGTCAACTATAATCAACTTCAAGATTAAATGGGCGGAGCTAAATTGCTGTAAGCTGAATAGGCATTTATATTGTTGCTCTTTTCTATTGGTATCATTTCAATACGATGGCTGCTGTTTACACAGTGTGAAAATTTCATGATGGTTGGACCAATAGAAATGCTTCAGAATAGCTTGGAAAACATTCTGTTTTCATTTACTTACATTGAAAGTGAAGACAGTTTTTGTTTTCTCCTGTAAAGTTGCCATTCTGGAGATCCTTTTTTTTACTGAACAGCAACGAATATGGATTACAGATTACAGAAATGTTTACACACAAAAATGAATTATGTTAATTTTAAGTCGGCTGTCTATTGAAGCTTATTTGTCTGTCTATTGGATCCCATTGTTTTGAGAAATCATATTTTTAGATTTTAGAAAAAAAAATAGATTATTATTTTTAGACGAGTCATTGTTGTGAGATCTTTTATAGGCCATTTATAAAATCCATATAACCTGACAGATTTTGGATGCTGCCACGAGGGGGAGTTTAATCAGTTTTATTACAACACGTGGACGGATGCGCCTCACTTCCTCAGTGTGACTCTGTTTGAGGCAGAAGAGTAGATTTCCACTGGTCTTACTAATAATGGATCCGACCGCGCTGAGCCGTCCCGCTCCTCCGCCTTTACTCATCAGTGGAGAGTGTGAGGCTGCGCAGAGGCACGTTCTGTCGCGCACGTAGCTCCCCTGGCTGCACGCGGGGCCCGCCTCCGCTCGTCACGTGCCTCAGCGCGTGGAACTGCATCTCCCTTCGTGGCCTTAGCGCCATTCCACTCCAGTTCCCGGTTAGATCCGAAATGCGCTGAAGGCAAACTTGACTAGGAGCCTCGGAGGGTCGAGCAATCTCGTGTGTGACCATAAAATAAAAAAATAAAGGAAAGCTAGTAAATAAGTTCAAGTTCAAGTTTATAGTCATTTTCACATCATGTCAGGAGGACATACGTCATGCTTGTGGTGAGGCTCTGCTAATCACTCGACAGCAGGGCAGCGTCTTATATATATATATATATATATATATATATATATATATATATATATATATATATATATATATATATATATATATATATATAGTTTGAACGTGTTTGAACGTGACATCTGTCTGCTGTTTAAATGGACCAATAAAAATGCCTTGAAAAAATGTTTGCTTCCATCGACTTACATTAAAAGTCTAATATATATATATATATATATATATATATATATATATATACAGTAGTGACTTTAAAATAATTTTAAGTGCAATGATTTGTCGCTTTATTATGTCTTATTAAGGTGGATTCAATGCACACTGCACAGTCAGGGATTCTATATGCCATCAACACCAAAAACTGCAAAAATTCGGGTCGTCATAATTAGCAACAGTGCTCTTATTCACAGACAAATGACGTCAGAATCGAGTACATTATTTCAGTAAAGGTATGTAAATATAACCCATCTTGTCATTGAACTGTACTCTACTCCTCTTGCCCTTCATACCCCCAAGAACCCCCCCTCCCCGACCACCAATCCCCAGTCTCCCTATTCTGTTTCCATGGTAACCGTGTCCGTCCGCTCGTGTCCGCACGTTCCGATGTAAAGCGAAGCTCTAGCGAAGCCCTGTCGGCGTTACGTCATGTCGCCCGGGAGACCAGATCCGTGCACGTGTCCGGTATAAAAGGAGGCGGGTAGCGACGGAGAGGGTGCAGTGGCTGCAGCATCATCGGAGACGAGGTAAGCTTGAGCTTCTCATTCGCGACGGGCACCTTTTTCCACGCTAAATTATTCCAGAATTCTCTGTCTGAGCTGTTGTTTCCCCCCACGTTTCTAAAAAAAAAACAGGCATCGGCGATAAAAGAACATTTAGCCGGGCAGGTTTTTGGGTTTGAGGAAGGGAAGGTGGGATGTGCCCTTCCGCTAAGCCTCGCTTCAGGCCTCGCCGCGAAGGACGCAGCGTTAGCCTGTTAGCCAGCTCGGTTATATAACCCTTCTCTGGACTGTAAGCCAGACAGAAGCGCACTGAGCACTTTTTAACACTCGGACAGGGTCAGTACGCACCGCAGAGGATGCTTTAGCTGAAGTTAGAGCTCTAACACAAACGAATATCTTAATATTAAAGTTCGTGTGGGGGCTGCTAGAATCGTGGAATAAAAATATCTCCATCCTGAGACTTCTCATTCATTCTCATGCGACTTTCGAAATTCCACTTTTTTGCGAGCTAGAGCGCCCCGTCTTTATACTTGAGCGAATTCTAGCACATATATGTGCAGGGATACAAGAAAATATATTTTTTAATAAGTTGGGAAACGGTTAATGCTGTGTTTCTGCTACGTGCCTCACTGTGCAGCTTCGTTGCGTCACGTCGTTCGAGAAAGTACCATCCGGGTACTGACGACGTTTGTTAGCACTTTTAGCCATATTATTTTCGTTCAGTAGCATTTTAGCTTAATGAATACTAACTGTTATATTGCGGTATATACGGTTTTTTAGCAAAAAATAAAATAATATTATTGGACACTGCATCACTTGATGCTTAGCAGGAGGAGAGACTGAGGGTAGCTTGAGATTAATGGCGTGAGGTACAGCTTCCCCTCTCTGTGTCAAGAATAAGCAACAAGTCAGCCGACGAGTGGCCGCCTTACAGCCGCCCTTCTGCCGACTGAACGAGCGGGGATGCGGCGGGTGCTCGTCGGTTAGTTGCAGGCCGTTCTTCTTCACCCTGAAGGTCGTATCCGCTGTCAAGGTCAAGCCAGCGTTGTATTACGTCTTTGCTCTTCTGAAAACATCTCTGCCGGAACCACAGAGCCTATATGTTTGACCATATTAGGTTGTGAGTCGTTAGCTTAGTTTCTACGTTTAGCTACAGCTCTTTTGGCAAAGACACATTCATCCAGTGATGGCCTACGTGCCGAGAGTCAGGTATCCTTGTGGTTGGTGATGCTGATGCAACCAGAACCAGTCTGAGTCAGATCCGTCGAAGGGGGAATTGAAGTGCCCCCCTTTGGAGGCGGGGTTATTCCCACCGTTACACGCATCTGGCTTTTAACATGTTCTTTTAACAGTTACTGAGAATTAAAAGCTGCATTACAGCCTGTATTTCATCCTCTGTGTCCTGTATGTCCTAAATAAATATTCTTAGGAATGCTCCAAAATGATGTACACCTGTTGATCACGTTATTATATCCTATGTAGGCCATCCAGTTAATATATAGAGTTGAGACACTCGCAGGTATGAATCAACCTGGGTTAAGGAGAGGATGTGATATGCATGATGACACAGCAGGCTATGCTGTCGCTGCAGGCCTTCCCCATCACCCCTCCTCCCCCTATTGACCCCACTGCAGCTTGAGACCACCAGGACACTCTGTCATGTCTGCTGACATTGAGGCGTCCCCTTTTTTCATGTTAGCTCTACTTAAGCTTATTCATCTTCAGATCATCATATGTAAGTTATTATATAGTGCAGTAATGTACAACAGTGCAAATGAATAATAAATAAAAGTGTGTTCAAAAGTAGGTTAGGTGTTGTATGGTGATTTTCTTTTTTTAATTTAAGACTCTCTCAAGAGTGCATGTTTTAAACCCTTTAATGGTAGGTCTCCCTTCACCTCCAGGTGTTGAGGTGAGGTGGCTATTGGAAAATTACTGATGAAAGAGAAAGAGACAGACAATGAAAGACAGAGGGAGCAAAAAATGAGGGGGTTAGGAAGTGGAAAACGTAGTAAGGATGTGCGTGGGAAGTGCCTTTTTACTATTTTACTAGTTTTCCCTGCTCTTGCTGTACATGCAATTCAGTACTAATTACAAGTAAGAGTTACACTGTGCATAACTTGAAACCGTGAGTCACGATGACTGCAGACAGGTACCGCATTGAATGTGCGTGAGCGATTTTCTTATCTGTGAAAGGTACTGCTCCTTTTGTGTGCCTGCCACACCAGTGTGTGGAAATGGCCACGGTATGACACAGCACTTCCTCAAAATGGCTTCCAGTCAGACTTGCCTGGGTCCCCCCCATCCAACCACATCGTAAACCTGTCTCTAGCTATTAGTCACCTCATCACAAAGTACTCGATCGTAATTTGTCCCAAATTGGCAGTAGAAAAGCTTACTAGCCCAAAATATCATTTGCCATTTTTATTTAGTCAAAATGCAGATTATTCCACTTTATTTGGTCCAGTTTTGATTAATGCTCTATTGTAAAGGACATTTTCTGCTCAAATGGAAGTGCAGTTGTGCCTACGGGGGTTGACCTAGTTAGTCCTTGCTCCATTCTGTTGTAGATGGATGTTTTCAGAGGGGGAAAAGGCCCCTTACTGGGTTCATGCAGTTGTGATCTTGTCTCTGTCCTCTTCCTATGAAAGAGGGGGTGTGGCACTATGTTGCCTCAGCCAAGGCCAACTCCCTCTAGTCCTGTGTGAGTGGGCTATCTTCTCATATAAGTATATATAATTAAATAAACAATTAAAACAGTTTTATTTCTATTTCTTCACAGCAGCAAATGGCTTAGAGAAGGTTATTTTGACTTTGAATGGTATTAGTGTGGAACAGTGGCACGATTGAATTTGGGCCAGTGCAGAGGTGAGCCTCTAGAACACAGTGGTCATTCAATACTCTTCCATTGTAATTAGTCACCATCCCACTGCCAGCAGACTGTGTAATTTGAGCCACTTACCTCACGAGGTTTTGACTTAGAGCCATAGAGCCATTTTGACTGGTGCCTTCATACAGGACCAGTATTGACTGCCTTTTCTGCGAACAAATCCATTGGTCTGCCCACAGTTTTCGAACAGCAGGGCTTGTACGCTAATCCTACATACTGGTAGAGCTCAACAGAGTACTGCTTTTATTGTGTGTGCAAAGTTCCTTATGAACGTTAGTCAGCAGATTTTTTGGAAGGAAAAGTAGCCTAAATATGCAAAGTTGGGAAGGAAGGGGAAGGGAAACCGAGGATGCAGCGTTCAGTCTTCTTGTCCCACCATTCACAGTGACCTTGGCCGGCGTCATGTGATCTACTCCTGCAGTTTCAGACCGCTCCCTCTCTCACTGCAGAGGCTGGAAGTGCAGCAGTGCTACGTTTTTTTTTACAGATGTTTATTTAAAGCTCATGTACACCAGTTTTTAGTCACGATGAAGCCCTAAAGCATTTGTAATGAGCATTACAGAAAATGCATGGTGAGTGTGGCAGATGATCCAGCCCAGGAGGTATCTCACAGCTATGTGTGAGCTTTAATATGGTGGTCTGGTTTTTCTAGGCGCAGTGCATTCTGGGGGCCTGTGTAAATCAAAACAGGCTGAGGGCCTGGAGAGATTAGGATTATCCAGCTGGGTTAGGTGCACTAGATTGTTTGCATGCACACACACACACACAGCTTCAGATTAGGAGATTAGTAGAGTATCTTCTGTTACAGTTAAACAGATGCAAGGGCAGCCTCGAAGTAAAACTGATCTGCTGCTGTTATTTCTGGATTTGGTTAATTAGCGTGCATTGAAGAGGTCAGCATTACATTACCCAGTTGTGCAGTAAGTTCTCCACCCTTGACGTTTACCATAGCAAAACTCAGTTTGACTATGATATATATACATATTTACTAGTTATGGATCTGCAGTAGGCTAATGTAAATTAGGATTGGATAGGTGTGGCAATTCAAAGGTCATGTGGGGTTTATAACACAGTAGTGACCTTGTGTTCAGGTCAGCTCAAACTGATAATTTGTCCTTCTTGCAAAGAGCCAGACTGTGAACTGGCTGCTCGATGGACAGTCCAATAGGAAATCAGTTTGGATCCATTTCGAGTTGATTGTTTAAAGGCTTTGATTGGTCCATCCATTCAAAGCCTGAAGGTGATTTCCCCCTCATTACTGTGAGGCTTGGAGCCATTTCCACTGTGGAATAGATTGTTTCAGCATTCTCCCAATGGAAAGACTATCAACACAGTTATTGGACAGCTCTCTCCTCAGACAACTTCTCTGTGTCCATCTATGAGTCATAATGGGTTTAATCAAAGACCATTGGATTTACCACATGCTTGGTTTACATGTGTGGAGAGTCACTCTCATTGTAACTCTCATTGCCTTTACTGTACAGTTCATTATGTTGAACATATAGATTCCTTTTAATAAACCTTGAAATGCAATTTAAATGTGTATAGATGTGTATGTGTATAATTTCTAAACTTGTTTTGATTAAAATTGTTATGGAATTTGGTCTGGCCTTACAGACTATTTAAACAGTTGTACAATTTGTGAGTGCTAATATTTACATTATGTTGGTAATTGTAAACAGAATGTACGCCGAAAGCTAAATTAAATGTCACTACTCTGACAAATGCTACCAAAGCACTGCATTAGCCCAAAACATTCATCTCTGAATTTCCCATGAACTGTAACAATGTTGTAATACATATCCTGAATGATGTGCTCTCTTCCGCTGTGGCAGCAATGCTGCAGTAAACTAAGTAACTGAATGATTGCATTAGGCCTGATTCTAACAGCTTCTTCTTTTTATAACGTAACACTGTGCTTTACTTTAATACAACACACTTGGTCTTAGTTTTATTGAACTAGAGGCACCATAGAGTGATACTTTCTGTCTTCAGGATGAAACTCCTCCCACGCCCTCAGTCACCCCATGTACTCCCCCACCCCCCGCTTTCTTCCTGTCTGAGCGAACCATATATAGCAAGATGGGAAGATTCTTTGATTCTGACCCAACTGTCCCAACTCCAGTTTTGCTCACTAGATTGGGGTTGCATAACCAACTTTGTCTCCATTTGAAATATCATGGCATGTGTTCCCACCTGGGTTGGAGGGTGGGGAGGGGGTACTCCTATAGAATAAAAATGGTATGTGTTGTAGATACCTTGCATGTAGGGACTTGCTTTTTACGGCAGCGTGCTTGGCAATGAGTGCACACACCCCTTTCTTTTGTTTATTCTGTGAGCTTTCATTATGTTTTCATAACGTTACAGTGCTTGGATAAAAATCTAGGAAGCATGTTTTTTACAAACCTCTGAAACTGCCCAAAACAAGTCAAAAGCACGAGAGAGTCTCTCAGGAAGCAGAGACTTGAGCAAACAGTGAAAGGAAAGTTAAAGGGTGGACTGAGCTGTAGCTCGGTCTCGGTTCACTTTACTGCTCGCAGTTTCTGTTTGTTACTGGCTGCTCTTTGGCTGAAACCAACACAATAGCCCTGACTCTGAGCCAAGTGAGTAGAGGTATGTGGGTGCAGTAAGCCAGAGTTTAGAGCTCCCTGAACAGCATTCTAATGTAGGCCAGAACAATAAGATCTGTTTCCTTGCAACAAGGTCCAAAATCACACCCACTCTACAGAGTACTTGACTGGCTGAGAGTTAGGTTCATCCTTTGAATGTGCTTGTAAACATCAACATGCAATGTTTTTAAGCAGATTACCTTCTATAAACAAACTGTAACACAGATTAAGTAGAATATAATATAAATGTAGTTAAGTGTAAAATTAATTAACTAATACGAAAGGCTGTTACATTACACATTATCAATATATTTAAGAATAATAAAATATTGACCTTTATTCCTGAATTGTTTATGTTGCACATTCTCTGTTTAGCTCATGTTTTGCATTTGTTTGCTGTGTTTTTGCAGGTTCTAAACAACAACTCACTTAACTGTAATAATGTCAGAGCTTTGCGTTGGAATCAATGGGTGAGTAGCTGTATATGTACATGTGTATCTGTTTTGAGATGTTGTTTTCTTGTTATGTTGAATCAGTTTTAGTAAAAGTAAATCAGTTTTTTAGCAGCAGGATTTATTTTTCACCATCCAGACAGTAGTCATTAGAGAGTCGCCTTCACAGTCATGATCAGGAGTGTTTTATTAGATAATTTTAAATGCTTAGAATGATTGCCATAAATTTAAAATGTTATCTGTTCTTGTCAGATTTGGCCGCATTGGCCGTCTGGTCCTCAGGGCCTGCCTACAGAAGGGAATCAAAGTCACAGCCATCAATGACCCTTTCATCGATCTGCAGTACATGGTAGGTTCTTGCCTTGCGAACCATAAATTCTGGCTCATTCACAGACATGTCACTCCACACTTCCTGTAGACATCCGGTCTGCTTTTCAAGTACTTTTCCAGTATTAACAGCCTTCTCTGATAAGCAGTGTTATGTTTTCACTTCACTTAGAAACATGGTATATTCTATAATGGGCTGGTAATTAGTTTTGTGTATTGCTGGGGGGCTCAGAGGACGTTAGAACTTATTGCTGTAATGCATTAGCAAAGCAGAGGTCAGAAATTGTTGTTTGATTAATATTCAGCATATTACAAACTCATTCTTAATATTTTCATTCATCAAATAGGTCTACATGTTCAAGTATGACTCCACCCATGGACGTTACCATGGAGAGGTGCGCCAGGAGGACGGCAAGCTGATCGTCGATAACCATTCTATCTCCGTTTTCCAGTGGTGAGTTTTACAGACCAGTTAATATATATATACCGAGAGACATGACAGGCCTCTTGGTGAACAGTGCACATCAGAAGACCAGGCCAGTGTTATTTGTTAGTAGTCCTGGAGGGATAGCACTTGTACAGTTTAGTTTTCCCTCTTGCACATCTATGTCAGCTCATTAAGGGCTTGGTAATTGATTTAGGTGTGTTGCAGCAGACAAAACTTTCCTTTGTGGCTTGATCTCCCTGTTCAAGGCACATGGCTCGAATTGGCTAATCCTCGTCTGTTATTGCAACCTTTGAGATCTGGCGCCAGTGAAGAACAGGTGCAGTCACCTAGCAATAACGCAGGCAGAGGGTTAGACAAAGTGAGGGATAAAGGCATCTTCAGTCCTGAATCATGCTAAAGCTCATCATTCAAGAAATGCGTCTCCCTGCAGTGTTAACATTAGTAGGGGGCCAGCTTGAAAACTATGAATCAAATCATGCAGCTAATCTCACTGATGCATTGTTAGCAGTTTTGAGTTAAATTTATCTCTTGGCTTTGTCCTGAGTGCCTTGGACTGCATGACTAGCTTTAGGACATAAAGGGGCCATCAGCTCACATGGTTTAACCGGATTTTCAGACAAATAAGCCACTGCCTTGTACCACCAATCTTTTAAGACTTCCTTGTACTGAACCATCTTTATTTTGTCTCCTGTTTTCAGCATGAAGCCTGCTGAGATCCCATGGGGTGATGCTGGTGCCTTGTATGTTGTTGAGTCCACCGGAGTCTTCCTCAGCATTGACAAGGCTTCTGTAAGTTCTACTTATATACAATTCAGAACAACAAAGAAATGGAATGACTAGTTGGATTTCTAAATTAGTTGTATGTTTTGTTCTCTACAGTCTCACCTGCAGGGTGGCGCTAAGCGCGTGGTCGTTTCTGCCCCATCCCCCGACGCCCCCATGTTTGTGATGGGAGTCAACGAGGACAAGTACGACCCCTCCAGCATGACCATCGTCAGGTAAGTTAGGTGTTTTACATAATAGGGGTGTAAGAAAATATCGAAATATGGAATATTGGGATATTACGTTAAGTGATACTGTATCGATTCTCAAAAACACAGTATCAATACACAGATTCCTGGCAGACAGTGAATCACTGTGTGTTGTGTTTAAACCTCTGACCACTAGATGGCAGTGCTGTAATCCATTTTCAGATCCACTCCAACATTAACAAGCAGCACAAGGGCGCAATGCTATTGTAAGCATTCACAAACCTGTTCATACAGTGGTGTGTTTTAATAGTAGTATTTCAAAAATCGCAGTATATCTTTTTGCTTGCAATATTGCAGTATACCTTGATATATTAAATAGTGACCACTGTATTACAATACATATTGTATGGCCACGTTCTTGCCAATACACAACTCTACTAGATAAGTACCATTTAGAATGACCCTCAACAGGAACTCTGCTGGGTTGCATGTTTTATAATTACTGACAGGACATTGACAAAAATGGCATGCGTGCATGTTCCGTTTTGAATTTATAATCAACTAATGACTAACTTGGATATTTTTTGATGTACCTGACAGCAATGCATCCTGCACAACTAACTGCTTAGCTCCCTTGGCCAAGGTCATTCATGACAACTTTGGTATTGAGGAGGCGCTCATGGTAAGTGGAAGCATGGTGTGACTGACTATGTGTGAAAATTCCTTTTCATTATTTGGTTCAGGTATGAGATTATCAGTCTTTCTGCTCTTTTAATTATTATCTTTTACTTTCTGTCCTCACTCTGACAGACCACAGTACATGCCTACACTGCTACCCAGAAGACAGTGGATGGCCCCTCAGCTAAAGCCTGGCGTGACGGTCGTGGCGCCCACCAGAACATCATCCCTGCATCCACTGGCGCCGCCAAGGCTGTCGGCAAAGTCATCCCCGAGCTCAACGGGTGAGCGAAAGAGATAGCAGAAGCACACATTATATACATGCCTCATGGTGTGCCTTTGCTCTAGATGAACAAAAATGAACTTGAGCTTTATGGTGTTACAGCAAACTGACAGGAATGGCCTTCCGCGTGCCTGTGGCCGACGTGTCCGTGGTGGATCTCACCTGCCGTCTCTCAAAGCCCGCCAGCTATGCTGACATCAAGGAGGCTGTCAAGAAGGCTTCACACGGACCCCTGAAGGGAGTTCTGGGATACACAGAGGACTCAGTAAGTGTAAAGTAAAAAAGCCCAAAAAACAGATAATAAACATTGGAAGCTCAAATGTAGTCTCGGAACTACATTAATGGCTTAAATGGGCTTGTTCTAGAAACAATGATAACCATGATAAGATACAAACATAAATGATCATTAATTTATTTGTTTGTTTAGGTTGTGTCCTCCGACTTCATTGGCGACACCCACTCCTCTATCTTTGATGCTGGCGCTGGTATTTCCCTAAACGACAACTTTGTCAAACTTATCTCCTGGTAAGTCAATTCCGGAGTCATTCCTAGTTTTACTGTGCTCCAAATATTTCCTTAAAATTGATGGGTTTGTACGTTCTATATGTTAACACTGCTTTTGTAACGTTTGTCTTTCACTTTTCTCCGTCACAGGTATGACAACGAGTTCGGCTACAGCCACCGTGTTGCCGACCTCTTACTGTACATGCACACCAAGGAGTAAATGTGTTCCCTAACACATTTAGAAGCCCAGTCGGGACCATCATTCCTTGTTTTACATGCACTTAATGTCATAGCTCAAGCCATAGTGACACACCTTAGCATCCTCCCACCCTACGCTCTACAAGACAAGTTAGTCTTTGTAGTAGTCTGTGTGTGCGAGTGTTAGTTTTTTCCTTTATGAAAAAAAAGTCCCACTTGGAGGAGGTTTTGACTTATGACAGTATTTGTGTCTGTGTCGCCCCACAAGCATTGCTGTAGATGTTACCATACTGGATGTAACCATGTTATATTGGTGTTCTGAATTGACGGTTAAAAGTTAAGTGAGGAAAAAGGCTATTGTAACACAGTTTGAGAGATAATAAATATAAAATAAAGAGTTAAGTTTGAAAAATATCTTAATGGTTTCCTGTTTCTTCACTTAATTACAGATTTACACACGCACACTGATCAGCCATATTATTAAAAGCTTTTTCTTTGTATCTACTCTCATTGTCCATTTTTATAGTTTCTTTTATAATATGAATTCAGGTGTTCCAATCACTTCTATGGCCACAGGTGTATAAAACCAAGCACCTGGTCATGCAGACTGCTTCTACACACATTAGTGAAAGAATGGGTCGTTCTCAGGAGCTCAGTGAACTCCAGTGTGGTACCGTGGTACTGTGCAACAAGTCGTGAAATTTCCTCACTACTAAATATTCCACAGTCGACTGTCAGTGGTGTTATAACAACGTGGAAGCGTCTGGAAACGACAGCAACTCAGCCACAAAGTGGTAGCCACGTAAAATGACAGAGCAGGTCAGCGTATGCTGAGGAGCATAGTGCGCAGAAGTTCCCAACTTTCTGCAGAGTCAATCACTACAGACCTCCAAACTTCATGTGGCCTTCAGATCAGCTCAAGAACAGAGTGCAAAGGGCTTTATGGAATGGGTTTCCATGGCTGAGCAGCAGCATCCAAGCCTTACATCACCAAGTGCAATGCAAAGGATCGGATGCAGTGATGTAAAGCAAGCTGCCACTTGATTCTGGCAATCCAGTAGAGTCTGGGTTTGGCATTTGGCAGGAGAACAGTACTTGGCTGCATTGTGCCAAGTGTAAAGTTTGGCTGAGGGGGGATTATGGTGTGGGGCAGTTTTTCAGGAGTTGGGCTCAGGCCCTTAGTGAAAGGAACTCTTAACGCTTCACCAGACCAAGAGATTCTGGACAATTTCTTGCCCAACTTTGTGGGATCAGTTCGGGTCCCCTTTCTGTTTCAACATCCAACCAGTGCACAAAGCAAGCTCCAAAAAGACATGGATGAGCGAGTTTGGTGTGAAAGAACTTGACTGGCCTTGACTGACCTCAACCCCATAGAACACCTTTGGGATGAATTAGAGTGGAGACTGCGAGCCAGGCTTTCTTATCCAACATCAGTGTCTGACCTCACAAATGTGCTTCTGGTCAAAAACTTCCATAAACACACTCCTAAACTGTGTGGAGAGCCTTCTCAGAAGAGCTGAAGCTGTTATACCTGCAAAGGGTGGGCCGACATCATATAAAACCCTTTGGATTAAGAGTGGGATGTCAGACGAGCAAATACTTTTGGAAATATAGTTTATGTACTATTCAGTTGCATTATATGATTAAACTTAAGCCACCACATTACAAAAAACAGGTTTTACAGTAAATGGTGGTAACCAACTTAGTAAATTCCAGTTTTGAAACCTACCTTCATTATTTTATATTGGTCCTTTTGGTCCTTGTCCCAGTATAAACAATGTACTTTAACAACTTAAGACAAAAACTTAGGGCAAACCTGAACTAGACAAATTAAACCAGTAACCGTGTTTTGTTGTTGCTTTAAATCTTCTGGATTTAAAGGCCATACTGATTCAGGAGTAGATGTTCATGTTTAACTGGGCTGAAAGAGAACCACTGAGGGTCTTTCCTAAACATCATCTCCTATTTTAATTCCCAGAGACTTGACACAGCTCAATACTTCAGCCTACTGCAGAGGTTTCCTATGGATTTGTGTAAATGGCAATTAGGCGACACCTAGTGGACGCAACAGCCAATTTCACCAGGATTGTATATTCATCAAATCTAACATCCTGTTCTGTGGCTGTTATCTAAACTGATGCCCATTTCTAACTTACTTTTAAACCTTCTACGTAACTCAATCACTAAGATTAAAGTCATTTAGAGGGGATTGATGTGAAATGCTCTGTTGTAAGTAAAGAAGAATCACAATTGTTCAGGGTGATAGATAGATAGATAGATAGATAGATAGATAGATAGATAGATAGATAGATAGATAGATACTTAATTATTCCAGAGGAAATTTCAAGATCTCCACATTTAACTTACCATGCAGTGAAACACATATACACACACACACTAGTGAACACACACACTAGTGAGCACACTTGCCCAGAGCGGTGGCCAGCTTAAAAATTAGAAGCTTAAATATTAGAAAATTTAAATTGGAAAACTTAAAAAACTGCAAAGGTATTTGTCACTAGAACGTTCAATTATCTTCCCTTGTCCCATTAAACTGTAAAACTAGTCCTCCATCTCATGTGACAATAAATGAGCGCCTTGCAATGAGGGGCTTCCGCTTTTCACATTGAGTGTGAATGAGAACGTTCTAGAAAATAAATTCCTGAAAAGAACTAGAGCTCTCAGTAAGTGAGTAAAAGGCATACTGAGTGAGTGAGTGAAAATGATATTGAGTGAAAGAGATAAGGATTGAATGAACGAGAGAGATAGTGAGTGAAAGAGATAACCGGTGAGTGAGTTACAGAGTCGAGACAGCTGCTTCAACACAGCCCCTCATATTGTTAACGTTAAAAACATAACACCACTTTCGCTTTCTTCTTCTCTCACTCCTCCCTTCCAACAACGAAAGTAAACGAAAGCCCTATTTTGCGGAACGCGGAACTAGCCGCAAGTGCTACCCAAGTTATTATTATTTATATTGGTTTTTGAGATGAACTCTGTTGGATAGGCTCCTGTAAAATAACCCTGACACTGTTCTCACTTGTTCGTCGACTGTGAGAAACTACGGTAAGACATACAAACAAGAAAAACATGACATAGACATAAACTCTCGACGTCGAGTCTGGTCTTTCTGTAAATCTGTAAAAAAAACTTTATAAGAATGCTACCAGAACGTGATAATAATAATGTATTATTATTATTATTATTATTATTATTATTATTATTATTATTATTATTATTATTGTTATTATTAAGCTCTGGAAGTGCACAGTAAGGTATTTCACCTGAGTAAAGTAGTACATCCATGTTCATATCGTCCATATTATTTTCATTTGGTTTGTTTTAAATTAATTCAACACTAGATGGCAGTATTCTCTCATTAAACCAATACAACATCATGAGATATTGGTCGAGTCTCAAATGGCTCTGTGCTCCCTATGTAGTGCACCATATCAGTCATGAAATAACAGCTTCTATGCCTAAATAGTGAATTAAATCATATCTAATAATTAGCCATCGGCTGGTTGACTGATTCAATATTTGAAGCACACTTTGTGGGGTAGAATGCGTAGTTTTATGATTGGAGGTCATTTGAGACTGGGCATTCTGGCTCTCTGAAGTGAGTCACATTATCCTCATTTTCAGAGTAGATAATATTATTTTTGGGGTGTACTAAAGTAAATTTCCATGCTTTTCCCCATTCTGTTTTCATTGGCCAACCGAGAGAGCAGATCTACCCCTACACAGCCTTCAGAAGTTGCTGTACGTAACGCGCGCCAAACTTGTGGATTGTGTTACAAGATGCTGTAACCTTATAACAGAGAAAATAGCTGGAATTACAATGAGGGATTATATATTTGTACGTGCACAAAAGCTAGAACACACTAAGGGAAAGAGAAAACCTGGAAAAGCATAATAGGTCCCCTTAAACTGGCTTCGCTCACCAATAAGCGTTGGCTCTTTGGGCTCCTAAACAGCTCATTTTTCAGTAGCATTGCAGGTTATTTTCAAACTCAACCAAAGTTTGCAGTATTACGATGATTGTTCTGATTGTTGTGTTTGTTATTTTGGTATTCCCACTGATACAGATAAAGCCAAATATACTAGTCTATGACTAGTATATGGGAGGGCCAAAGTAGAGCGTTTGTTGTGGACCGAGGGCCAGAAAGTGTAGAGTGTAAATTTTAACTATAACAATAACATTACACTATAGTTTGTTGTTAAAATATATGTGTTATATGTACTATATGAGTATGTTCTATGATTGGCTGAGCGGTTGGGGTTAAAATAACTTTGTGGAAGGCCAAATAAAATGATCACTGGCCAACTCATCTCATCCTCAGAGCCTCCCACATGGTCCACATTTTCCTTTCATCTCAATGTGTTGTAATCCAAGCCGAGCTGGTAAAACACTGATTGAAAGACTATATAAGTGAGAATCAAATAAATATCTCATCTGTGACTTCATAGCCATGCAGGTCAGTTGCAGGTGTGTTATGGCTTTATTTGTAGCAGCCCAACATTCATAATCACATCAGACAGTGGTTCCAACAAGGCCAGGCAACATCAAAGGTATATCCACAGTTCAAAAACCGGAAAGACAAGGCGAGGGCCAAAGTACAGGCACAAACAAAAGAAAACCGGCTCAGAACTCAGGAATGAAACACAACTTTAGTAAAACAAAGGAATGTATATGTGGGTTGTAATTAGTCCAGGAAGCTGGCATATGGCCGAGCTGGAAAAGTGCACTACTGCATAAGCCCAGATGAGGGGCATCATCATTCTTGTAATTTGGTTCTAGATCTAAAATGTTTCACTGTGTTGCATTTTACAGGTGGACCAAGAGTCATTATGTCTACAATACAAACACATATACTATCATTTACTATCCAGTAAACCTCCACAGTGAGGTTTCACATTCTGAAAAAGTTTTCATTGGTGATTATATTGACAATGCCCTGCATGTGTTTTAGACTTGTTTAAATTGTGTGGGCGGTTGATTGAGAAAGTAAGGGGGCGTTTATTTATCTAAAAGTGGGTGACTGTCTTACAGAGAAGTATGAAAAGGCAAAAGCAAGAACAGGAAGCTGAAGATGATTTTGCAAAAAGACCCAGAAGAACCTCAACAGAGTCAGTGGTTGAGATGGTAAGTGCTGTAATTTTCTATATTTGTTCTAAAACCCTAACCCTGAACATTCAAGACAGAAGAGGAAGCGATGCAGGGCATTCTTATGGAATAGCATTCTTGTGACTTTGTTTCTAATAAAGATGACTTTGAAATCCTGCTTTGTGCAAGGTGCGAAATACAGAGGGGTCCCGGATGGAGGGGAGCTGAAGATAAACAAATTATGATGTTATGCTGTCATTGTTCAGCTACTTTACCCACAAAAAGCAATCTTCTGGGTATTTTGACTAAATAGAGGTAGGGTGGCGCTGTAGCAAACAAATTCACCCAGTTGGTCCATCATAGCCTGTAAGATATAGAATTTTTTATATATAAGTCTTATATAAGTCTTGTAAGTCGTTCATTTATAAGATTATTGAACCTATTTATAGTCATTGTTTTTGTATTCAGGTGTTTTCATAAGCGAAATGATCGCATATACTAGCAGATAATTTGGTTTGATTCAACTTTGTTTCTTAAAATAAACAAAAGTATATAATATAATAATAAAATAATTTGACTTTCTAAAATCACATTAGAAACATGCCATATTTTAAATGATCTTCTAATAAACTTACAACAAATGAGATAAGATCATTTTACTTGGCGATATATAATTTTTGCAGTGCAACTATGTCTGGAATACTTCTAAAAACTTTATAATATACTGTAATATATCACCAAATTTTCCCATGGAATTGGTGAATAATAGAGAATTTGGTAGCACTTCATATTAAGGTCTGCTTCTCCACAATTTATAACAAATTAATCAGATATTAATAATACTATGATAATAAATAGAAACAAAGCATTTGTAAGAAAGCTTGTGCTATAAGTGTACTTATGTTATCCATATGCTACGGGCATTAGCCCTTTATTATTTCAACCGACCCCGAACAAATTTATAATAAACCGCATGAATGAGTATACTTGCACCTGAAATAAAACTAAAATAGGACAGTTTACATTGTATGCCTTTGTTAGTTAATATGTTAACATGTTAATGTTCCTTGATTAACATGTCTCATAATGACATTCCTTTCACCTGAAAGAGTGCAATTAATTAACATTTAACTCTACAGTCAACAAACATTAACATATCATAGAAATGCATTTGTACCACAAAGGATAATGTTTCTGTTTGTTAGAGCATTTTAAAAATTGTTTACAAGGTCATTATAAACTGTATGTTGATACTTTGGATATCATTAATAATTAGACTACAAGTTTATTGTGGACTGTTTTGTAAAAAATGAAGTGTTTGAGCATCTGTAATTTATGAAGTATGATGACTTTACTACAGAGGCTTGGTCATTGTCCAGTTAGACGTTACCAGTGCATATTCCTTTATTAAGATCTCAGGAAAAAGTACAATTACAACCATGAATCACAATTCAATAATCAACAGACCATTCATAACTAATTTACAGAAGACCATGTTAATGGATTATAAAAATACATTTACACAGTTCTGAGTTAACTCAATTTACACAGTTGAGATAACTTAAAAAAGTCGAGGAAACTTCTCATTTTTTAGTGTGCATGTACTGAGGTGTATAAAAGCAGTCCTTGCTAAGCTATTTTCATGTTTATTTTATTATTTTATTTTTTATTTTAGCTTTTTTCTGAATTGAATTTTGCCCCACGTTCTATCCGCGCCATCTATTGGTGATCACCATCAACCACTCTGTAAGTGGGCAGAATTTGTTTATGTAGCTGTTCAGGCTTGTAATAGGAATATAACATATCAGTTTTCTTAAATACAGTGGTATTGCCTTGCCATTCTAGCACTTAACCTTAAATGCATCATATAAACATTTCCACCATTTTCAAGTTTGCTTACACAGTTGTTGTCTTTATGCAAATTAACACTGCATATTTACCATCACTGTTGTGAAAAGTGTTTGTTAACTTTCTAGTATGCGTTTTGACATCACAAAGAAATTAATAGGTCTTGTCACTTCAAGCCAGGTAGATGGACCTTGCCTGAAAACAATGCCTGTTTTTCATTGAACAGAAGTTTATAGGCTGTTTGTTTCTGTTCTAGGTAGAAAAGCCGGCCTCACCGGTTTCCACTTGCGCGTCCATGAAGAGTGACGCCTCAATTGACTGGCAGGAAAAGTTTTACCAAGGACAAAAGGGCACTGAGGAGAACGACTGCACTACAAAGGTCTACGTCAAATTAAATAATACATATACATAAGAGTTCAGTAGCTCTTATTTTACTTGTTAGCTAAATAAAACTTCAGCAGTTGTCAGCACCGTCTACAGAACAGTCCCTGTATTTATTAATGTATTATTTCTTAATGTTTTGCTCATCAGTCTTGAACCCTCTTTTGTTTTACTGATAAACTTTGTGGGTGTGGGTATTAGGCTGTGCCTAAAAATATGGCACTATCAATCAATCAATCAGTCAACCTTTATTTAAGCTTGGATGTTTAAATAAGCATTTACATGGACAGGGATTGACATAAAGAAAATAAACAAAATTTAACTTTAACAACTGAGAAGAAAGCAACTAATATACATTAAATGAAAATTAAAAAAATAACAGTGAACATAAAAGTAGAAATGATAATAATACAAAAAAAATAGATAAAAGTTTTTTTTAATTAATTAGAAATTAAGATAAAAGGGTTAAAAAAGTAAAATAGTTCAAAATAAATTTAAGAGGAAAAAAACGTATTTATTAAAAATTATTATTATAATAATAATAAAATAAAAAAAAAATAACATTGAAATAAAATAAGATCAAATAATAATACAGAACTATTTAAGTAAAATAAAATAATAAAATAAATAAAATAATAAAGAAAAATTAAACAAGACAAAAAATTAAGAATAAGTAAGATCAAGTAAAACAGGTTCAGGCTGTCTGAGGGTGGTTAGATATTAAACGTTTAAAATGATTGAGTAACACCAGCGAGCTGAGTTTTAGTGTTTCCTGTAGTAGATTCCAGCTTGCTGGTGCACTGTAGCTAAAAGCAGATTTTCCCAGTTCAGTAAAAACTCCTGGTGCCTGGCAGCTGATCCAACCACTGGAGCAAGTCTGATAATTACTGTTATTTATACTTATATTTATACTTATCAATGAAGTGATGTATTCTGGTAAATGCCAGAGAGTGTTTTATAAATAAAAATCAACCAATGTTTGTCATGTAATTGAATATAATAATCCTTTGGAGGTAAATAGATTATTCTGTGTAGGTCATTATTTGTAATCAACATGCATTATGATATGTATCATCATGGCCTTTGTATCGCGATATATACCATATTATAAGGTTGTAGGCAAAACCCAGCCCTAACGCATATGTTCATGTGCCTGCATGCTTATATGCCTCATGCATGCATGTGCCTACATGCTCCCTCCCGTTTCACTGCAGCTGAACATAGAGTTACAATTCACACAGTAAGAGTTAAAGAGTGGCTGATTATATTAAAATGCTCCTAATCATTGTTTGAGTGTCAAAAATTAGTGGACAGTTTGTGAAGGCCCTTTTTTATGCTAGTTCGAGTTCAGCCACTATATTAAAAAGTGCAGTGCCTGTTACCTTTCTATAATGTTTTGACAGCTGTGATAGTAGCCCTTTTAGTTTTCACATAGCAATACATTTTAAATAGTGTTCAGGTTTTAAAAGTTGAGACCTGCCTGCAAGCAGTGCTTATGTTTATGAGACAAATACTGAAAGTGTGTCTATTTCTGATCTAGTATCCAGGAAAACCTGCTTCACATGTTCCCAGCTACGTGTCCATGAAGAGTGATGCATCCATCGACTGGCAGGAAAAGTTTTGCCTAGGACAAACGAGCGCTGGAAAAAGGTCTGTAATGCAAAAGTTCAAGACAAAATTGAAAAAATACTTCTAAATTCTCCCTGTAATCTACCTGTAGTCATTGTTGCTCATACCAGTGTACCCTCTTGTAGGAGGGTTGCTCGTCCGACTACGATTTAATTCCTCAGTTCGTCAGAGCACGCCAAGCTGTGTTTTCTGTTACTACTTGCCATTAAGCCGTATTGAGACCACAGAAACCGACAGTAGAAAATGAGATGCTTGAATTTTGCATAGAGTAAAGCAGCCAGTCTGAGTTACATTAACAAACGGTACTAGCCAAGCCTTTTCAGCTCATATCTGTCAGCTCAAGAACAGCACATGCTTTGTGAAGTAGTAAACTGATGCCAAGTGTGTTAAGGGATGCTAAATGCATCAGCCTTCCCTTTCTTCAATTTTAGTGTGAAAATAATTTACAGAGGTGCTCTGCAAAATGCTAAAAGACATGGTGTCACACAATGTGTCTGGTCTGAGACATCCTTTACAGTTAGGATCTTTATCTACAGTCTGTAATCATAAAACTAAAGAGAGATCTTGATTGAAAGCGGGACTAAGGTTTAACACAGTAAGCTTACAATGCATAGCCAGAGTTTCTCACTTCTTCTATTTCATCACTAGCAGCTCCGTTAGTAGTCATATCTCATACACGCAGTGTCCTGGTTAACCTGGCAACAAAGCTATGGGGAAAATATTTTTTATTTATTATATTCATTAAAAATATTCAATGAAATTCGAAGTCGATTTCATTTTGGTGGGATAGCCATTAGGGGCTCTCGAGAAAGAGGCTACTATTCGATTTTGAAATCTGAAAAGTGATACGCAACAGAAATGAGATTAAGGTTTATAGTAATTTAATGACAAGGAAATAGGTAACAAGGTCTTTCTGTGTGTCTTGTTATAGTCCTGAAACAGAGAGACTGCATTTACCATCTACCAGCAGTATCTCTTTGAGGAGTAGCAAGCCATTGGACCCAGCAGAAAAGAGGAGTGGGGTAAGCTGGTTAACAGCACCACAGAGTTACACACTGCCAGGCCCGACTGGACACCAGGAGGAGAGATTCTGCCCACAGCACGTCATGCCTATGGAAATCTTTTGCAAGACAGACCAGACCCTGATCTGTAAACAGTGTGCAACTTTGGACCACAAAGGCCACAAGAAAAGCTACACAACTCAAGCCAGGGTAAGAAATCAACTGCTTAGATTCAAGAAATATTTTTTAAAAATTAAAAAATGGTTTATGTGAAAGATGAGTCATGAATTACCATTACCATTAACTTTACGCAATTTTTTACTTCTAATGCATTTGATTGGACAACACGTTTGGTGTACATATTTTGATCTTTTAGTTTAGCATTGGATCTGTGAGGCTAATGTTGCTAACAAACACTAGAAATCAATTGTCACCTGAATATCTGCACTGATTTAATGAAGACTTGATACAGTTTTAGTGGTTTGAGAAAACATTTTAGGTTGTATTTATGGAACAGTGACTGTATCAATACAGAAGTGAAACACGTATAAACAAACAAAGATGTCAGACAACGCTCCCTTAAGTATCTGCACCAACATGCTTGTAGCTTTTCAAAAGTTTTCACTTTCCAGATAGATCAGCAAACGGGTGTTTCCTAGTCTTTAAACTGCTAAAGCAATGTAGAGACTACTGTAACACTGCTGTAGTAGGTAAGTAGGCATGTTTACAACAAATAGAAATGTTCATGTTGGCCAAATTCATCTTTTTCCTTGCAATGTTTTTTCGTTACAGGTCCTCCAGGAAATTGACACAGTGTCTTTACTTGAGCAAATACTAAACAACATAGACAAGAATGAGTTCATGAATTATCTCTGTCAAAATTACCCCGAATGCTTTGAGTCTTCTCAGGAAGCTCACGACATCCATGAAGCATCTGTTCTTGCTCTGGAAATCTTTGGCTCAGAGAGTGCTCTTAAGATAGCCTTAAAAGTTGTGCTGGAGAAAGGTAGGTGAAAGCGTAATCCTCCGTGTCCTTGCGTGACTGTGTTGAATATCTTTGAGATGTTCAAAACAGCCTGACTTAAGATAAAAATAAGTGCTAGAAGACAAAGTATTTGCGGTAAGCTTAAAAAGAAAAGATAAAGGATACATCAAATACATTTGCAAAGTAAACATGCTGCTTACTTGGTAATAATTTGGTTTAATTAACAACATATTTGAAACTTTCTGCTACATTCAAATTGGGCATAAAGACATTCCAATCCAAGGAATTGGGGTTATATCCTTATTATTGAATTTTTTTCTGTTTGCAGGAAAGCATCTTAAGGGCATCCAGGACCATCTCAAGTCTAAACTACAAGATCATCTTAAATCTAAATTTGAGTGCATACATGAGGGAAATGCTCAACAAGGGAATCCAATCCTTTTAAATGAGATCTTCACAGAGCTGCTGATCACAGAAGGAGATAGTGGAAGTGTCAATAAAGAACATGAAGTCAGATTAATCGAGGAGGCATCAAAGAGAAAAGGCATTCAGGAGAACACTATCAAATGCACCGATATCTTCGAACCTTTATCTGGACAGAGAAAACGCATCAGAACTGTGCTTACAAAAGGCATCGCTGGGATCGGGAAAACAGTCTCTGTGCACAAATTCATCCTGGACTGGGCAGAAGGGAAAGCAAACCAGGACATCCACTTCTTGTTTCCACTCCCTTTTCGTGATCTGAATTTGAAAAGAAATGACAAATATAGCTTAATTCAACTTCTTCATCAATACTTTCCAGAACTCAAGGAGCTACAAACCATTAGCAGTGAGGAAGTAAAGACTGTGTTTATCTTTGATGGTTTGGATGAGTGCCGACTTCCTCTTGATTTCAAGAACAATAAAATGTGCTGCGACCCCACAGAAGAAACTTCTATGGATGTGCTGCTAACAAATCTCATACAAGGGAACATACTTCCTTCTGCTCTCCTCTGGATAACCTCCCGGCCAGCAGCAGCCAGTCAGATTCCTGCTGACTGCGTTGACCAGGTTACCGAGGTCAGAGGGTTTAATGATTCAGAGAAGGAGGGCTACTTCCGGAAGAGATTCAGTGAACCAGGCCTTGCTGACAGAGTTGTTGCGCACATAAAGTCTTCAAGGAGCCTTCACATAATGTGCCATATTCCAGTCTTCTGCTGGATATCTGCTACAGTTCTGGAGAACATGTTAGATAAACCAGACTGGGCAAAAGTGCCCAAAACTCTGACTCAGATGTACACCAACTTTCTCCTCATTCAAACACAACTGAAGAACAATAAATATCATGGAATGATTCAGGATGCCAAAAACCTGATAGAATCAGACAAGGAGATGATCATAAAACTGGGGCAGCTGGCATTTCTGCAATTGGAGAAAGGAAATCTGATTTTCTATGAAAAAGATCTGATAGAATGCGGTATTGATGTGGACAAAGCATCTGAATACTCTGCAGTTTGCACAGAAATCTTCAAAGAAGAGTTTGGATTGTATCGGCAGAAGGTCTTTTGCTTTGTGCACCTGAGCATTCAGGAGCATCTCGCTGCGGTGTATGTGCAACTCACATTTGTGAACAGCAACCTGAACATACTCAGTCAGAGCAGTACTGTAAAGACGACAGATTTGCACAAGAGCGCTGTGGACAGAGCCTTACAGAGTGAGAGTGGACACTTTGACCTTTTTCTTCGATTTCTCCTTGGTCTTTCACTTCAATCCAATCAAGACCTTTTGAAAGGACTGCTATCCAGAAGTTGTGTGGAGAGCTTGGAGGAAACAGTGGACTACATTAAAGAGAAGATCAAACAAGAGTCCTCTGCAGAAAGAACAATCAACCTGTTCCACTGTCTGAATGAATTAAATTACAACTCTTTGGTGGAAGAAATCCATAATTTCTTGAAATCAGGCAGGCATTCCGAGACAGAGCTTAAACCAGACCAGTGCTCTGCTTTGGCCTATGTGCTGCTAACATCAGAGGATGTGATGAAAGAATTTGACTTGAAGATGTGCAACACATCTCCTGAAGGATATCGCAGGTTGTTGCCAGTTGTCAGGACTTCAAAAAGAGCCATGTAAGTTTTTTTTTCCCAGAATTGTAGCGCAAATTACTTTATGAAAGCTAAATATAATTAAATATATAAAATCCTTCATGAGTGTATTTCATAAACGTAAATTTGGGATAGTGTGAAATGACAATAAAAACAGAAAGCAGTGATGTGCAAATCTACTTTGTATTTAAACAAATAATACAAAGACAGTGATCTGATTGTTTTGGCATATTAATTCCTTTTTGTGAATGTTCACTCTGAAATTGATGCCTGCAACAAGTCTTTTTAAAAATGGGGTAATTAAAAAAGGAATGGTGTAAAATTTTTAAAAAACACCTCAAACAGAGTATCCATGAAAGGCTTAGTCTTTTATGAGCAAGAATGAGTTAAGCTTTGCCACTGGGCCAAAATCAGCTAATAATACAACAGTTTTAGAACAAAGTTCTTCAACATTGTTGAAAGAATTCATGTTCTCCGGACCAAAAAAGTTAAACAGCCAGAGTCTGTCCTGGAATGGAGTTATATTAGTGCCCATGGCATGGGTAACTTCTTGCACAGTATTTCCACTCCACAAAGGAGGCGATGCCCTGTGGAAACAAAATGTGTTTACCAGTGCACACATGAAAAAAGATTGTTGAAGCAACGCTTTTATCTATTCTGGATTATGAAAGTATAATATACAGATATGCATCTTTAACTTCTCCCAGCCTTCTGGGACTTTGTATACCACTCTGCTTTAAGTCTGTTTATTGGTGTGTCTTGTATACTGTATCACAAGGTTGGCTGGTCATCTCTGTCTGTGTGTCAGGAAACACACGGGCTCTTTTTTTCTATAAAGCTGACAGAAATACTCTGTATATAAATTACAAATTAGTATTAGACTTGATCCAGTGATTAGATCACCCTTCAGATGCCAAGAAATCTGCTGTGCACCAGCAAAACTTCTCTTGTTGTAATTGATTGTTTTTTCTATTTATTTATTTTATTAATTGTGTATTTGTTTAAGAATTTGTTTATTACTTAAATTACTTTATTTTTGTAACGGATTATCTAGATTCCATAGATTTTAAGTGTCCAATTTCCTTTCATGATTATTATTAAATTTTCGATCCCTGATTGTTTAATTGTGCCCCATTGACCCTGAAAAACTTGGATTGACTCTCAACTAGTCTTTTTCCTCCTTTGACGCCCATGTTTATTTCAACATGACCATGGTACGCTACATTTTGCATGTGTTACAACGACATGGCAAGCATGCCTGCAGTTTAGACCCATCACCCACTGAAAAGTGTGTTGTATTATGAAGCACTAAATACAGTGATGGAGGCCCTGTACAGTTGTGCAGACAGAGGAATGGCAAAAAAAAACACTTTTAAAACTGTTTAGTCCCAAATGTTTATTATGTATTGTTAAAAGGAAAGCTGATGTAACACGGTGGTAACTATTTCTGTTTTTATGTTTTGCATATTGATGAAAAAAGGACAGTGTTAATAGGATAAAACATAATTGATCACAAGTCAGCATAATCACTGCTTTCTGTTTTTATTACATTATTGTGAATTTCACATACTGTTTCAGCTTTTTTGTAATCATGGTTGCATGCCTTGTGAACTTCACAATTATAGTGTGCTAAATGTACCATGTAATGTAGCTAAAATGTCTGCAAATATCTCTTTGATATATTTTATTTAACCTTCCACAGTCTTGCTGGTGTCAATCTCACAGATGAATCATGTGAAACTCTAGCTTCAATTCTCCAATCATCTAACTCACGCCTGAGAGAACTCGACCTCAGCTTCAACAATCTGGGAGATTTGGGGATCAAGCTCCTTTGTACCGGGCTCTTAAATCCACGGTGTAAACTACAGAAACTAAACCTTAGTCACAATGATCTAGAAGACATAGGAATGAAGCTACTTTGTGACTGTCTGATGAGTCCACATTGTAAACTGCAGACACTCAGGTTTGTAATCAAGTTTAAATTAAAACTCATCATGCGTAGTGCCCACTTTTGCAACTTGTTTTGGCCAGGCAGCAAAAAAATGTTATTGTATGCTTCTGTGTTTTACAATTATGTTGTATTATGTGTAAAATCAGCATCTTTTTCCATTTATTGTGTGAATTATGAAAAAAAAATTATAAAAATATTTACTGTTGTTAACATAGCAGGCTTTATGCTGTATTGGCTTAAATTACCTGTGTTCCTTTGCCTGTCACAGCTTTTGTGGCATCTGGTTAAATGTGTATGATTCTTTTTATGTATTTTATGTTTTACATTAAGACTAGTACAAATTATGTTATGCATTATGTTAGCTGTTTAATTTATTATTAATTCATTCTTATTATTATTATTATTATTATTATTATTATTATTATTATTATTATTATTTTATTAATATGGATAAATTAATTAATAGATTAATTAATTAATATGTGTGCAATACCTCCCCAGTTAGATTTTTCTTTTCTTTTTCTTTATTTTGTACATTGGATTTTTTTAATTTATGTTCCTTTCATATGTTTCTTGTGTGTTTATTGTAATTTATTGTGATGCTACTGGAATCTTAATTTCCCTGAGGGAACCCTCCCAAAGGGATCAATAAAGATCTATCTATCTATCTATCTATCTATCTATCTATCTATCTATCTATCTATCTATCTATCTATCTATCTATCTATCTATCTATCTATCTATCTATCTATCTATCTATCTATATAATTAATGTATTATTAAACAATGCAAAATATCTGTTGTATGTATATAAAGTCATTGTTAATATTTGAAGCGGTCATTCTATTACTATTACTTACTTATTGTTCCTGTGTACAGTTTGGCTGGTACCGGCTTCTCAGAGCGTTCTTGTGAACTGATGGCCTCAGTTTTTGAGACTGTAAATTCACACCTAAAACAGCTGGACCTTGGCAGCAACAACATGAAAGATTCTGGAGTGAAGCTGCTTTCTGCTGGACTGTTAAGTTTACAGTGTAAACTTGAGACACTTGGGTAAGCCTAAAGTAGCGTGTGCTTATTTATTGGTAATTTTGTTTCTGCCTTTTAATGTAAAGCAATCAACATTACAGTGAGAATAAAAATATCTCATTGGAATGTGAAGCATACTAAGACTAAAAAAAAAGATGTTTTGTACTCTACAGGTTGTACAGATGTGACCTAACGCATGAATCTTGTGAAGCTTTGACTGCTGCTCTACAGTCATCAAGCTCATGCATGAGAGAGCTGGATCTCAGCTACAATAAACTGGGCGACTCAGGAGTCAAGTGGCTCTGTGATGGACTAACACATCCAAACTGCAAGTTGGAGAAACTCAGTCTCAGCTACAATAACCTTGGCCATTCTGGAGTAAAACTTCTCTGTGCTGGACTGATGAATCCAGACTGTAAACTGAAGAATTTAAGGTTTTGCTGATATTTAAACTATTTGAAGGAGATTGAATTGTTGATATGGGATACTTTTGAATTAATATTCATCAGGCAATATGATTTTTGCATTTGACTGGTAAAATGTTCTGGACAAGTGTGAAGTCAATGCAGATATAATGTAATGAGATCATTTAAAGCAACGAGATTTTATAATTATGTCAATGATGGTGTTGTAACATGATACTGTTGATGCAGTGACATATATGTTATTTGTTCATCTATAGGCTTGCTGATGTTGGCATTCTGGAGGAGACTTGTGAAACTCTAACCTTAGTTCTAGAATCAGCAAACCCACACCTGAGAGAGCTTGATCTCAGCAACAATTATATAGGGGATTCAGGAATGAGACAGTTGTGTTCTGGACTGCAGAGCCCAAACTGCAAACTAGAGAAACTGAGGTAGATAATGTATTTTATTATATTTCTTGTATTGCTATACCCCTTGACAGTTTAGTTAATAAAATTAGATACCATATTGTATTGTACATGTTATTATTTTGTTAAATTGTATGGCACAGTAAAGTAATCTTAAATTATTGAATGTGTTCTCTATTGCAGTTTGTGCTGGTGTAATATCACAGACGGATGCTGTGCAAATCTAGCCTCAGTGTTGAGTTCCCCCCACTCTTGCTTGAGAGAACTGGAGTTGAGAGACAATGATCTGCAGGATTCAGGTGTGAAGCTGCTTTGTGTTGGCCTTCAGGATACACACTGCATGCTGCAGAGACTGAGGTAAGTAGAGATGTAGAGCCTGATGTATTAGAAGTGCAGCACTTTTCTGCCTTTCATTATTTTGTTGGATTAATTTAAAACATACTTAGCTGAAGCCAGTTTCTGTCTGACATTAACAAATGTAAAAAAAAACACTGCCATTGGACCACTTAACACTAATGTATTGACAGGTAAAGTATTGACAGTTAATTATGTACTGCTGAGGGGTTAAAAAGTTGCCATGTTCCTTTTAGAAGATGAGGGGATCAGAATTTGATGCAAGCAACATGAATGGTGTCAACAATCCTGCTAGTGGTGACAGTGTGACCCTTCAAATCCAGAGTGTTTGAAACAGCATGGCATATGTATATACTGATGCTGACCAATTTAATCTCTTTGTGACAGTTTTTCCACACTTCCATATCATAAGGCACATTCTTTCACTAAAGAGTAGCAAGAACCTTACAAATGGTCACAACTTTCATGGCAAGCACAATCCCCAGATATCAATCCATAATAAACCTGTGCAGTTGCAACTTTGATAGCTGCACAGTCTTAATAACAGCCCTTCACACCTCATTTAAAACATACAATCATTTCTCTGCGGTGCAGCATTCTCATACAATATATTTAGCGTTATGTAAAACAACGCCCGCAGCTTTGTGTAGAATAATGAGGAATTTTACATGGGGGTATGTAAAAAAACATGTTTACATGCTCAGTGTTGGGCTCAATTAAACTATGAAATTTCAAAAATAACAAAGTTGTTCCAGAAGTCATACAGATTTCCTTAAATGAAAATATGTTTAGTTGAAATAATGCCACTAATAATGAATGTCATGCACAATAGCCTGTGAAATATCCTTAATACTAATTTTGAAATGCATTGTTTTTTTAAAGAATTGTCTATTTGATTGTCCATTTGTATGGTAAGTGGGGCTGATAAAATAAGTATAGATACAAGGAAATGTACATAATGAAGTGGCCAGTGGATATAGATATCTTAATATATATTGCTGGTTAATTTATTAAAAATGAACAACGTCTACTCTTTTTTTATCTCATCAGTCTTTCAGGGTGTTGTGTTACAGAAGAAGGCTGTTCCACTCTGGGTTCAGCACTGAGCTCAACTTATTCAAACCTAAAAGAGCTTGACCTCAGCTACAATCACCCTGGAGAACATGGGCTGAGACAGCTGTCCACTGTACTGGATGATCCACGTTTTAAACTGGAGAAACTGAGGTGAGCAGAATAAAGATTCTGAGTAGTCTGAATTTACTCGTTTTATATTAGATGCTTCTGAAATTTAGAACTTCAGAGTACCTCTAAAACTTCACTGTTACATCACATTGTTACATCTCTTTCTAGAATATTTTGAGGTAGTCTTTTTGGTCTGCAGACGCAATTATATGGAAGATAATGGTTGGAATAATCTTTGTACCATTTACTTTGAGTTCCAAAAGGTTGTGAACAGCAATTGCAGCTTTTGCTTACATTTTGTTGTTCCTACAGTGTGGAATGTGGAAGCGAGTTCAGAAACAGACCGGGGCTAAAGAAATGTAAGTTTGGTGTTTATTTGGATATGTAATTAATGATTTGATCACTGTTTTTTCAAATATTTGTTAGATTATTCGTCTGTAGCACATTATACTGATGAATCACACCTCATCAGTGATTAATTATTCATTATTGATGATGACTGACAGTTATTGATTTGACAAACAGAAGTACTATTTTAAAAACATTTAATAGATATTACAGCTATTTTTTTTATGAAAGTAGTGAAAACCTTGCTGGAAGGATATCACAATTTGTATTCTTTGTTCTGTCCAAATACTTTCATATCTTAGCGGCAAACAGTGACAATTGATGCAGTCAGTAAAGCACCAAACACAAAAGGCACAGTGTGAAAAAGTGGAAAAAAGACAAAAGTCTAACTATTCTGCTGTGAAGTACATATTGGCTTAATTGTGCTCTGACACTCTTTCTACAGATGCCTGTGAAATCACACTAGACCCAAACACAGCCCACCGAACCCTGTCTCTGACTGGGGACAAAATAGTGACAAGGATGAAAGGGGATCTGCCATACCCTGACCATCCAGATCGGTTTGAGTACTATGCTCAGGTTTTGTGTAGAGAAAGCTTAAGTAGGGCTCGTTTCTACTGGGAAGTTGAGTGGACTGGAGATGTTATTTACATAGGGATGACTTACAAAGGGCTTAACAGGAAGGGCCGTGGCAGAGACTGCAAACTGGGTATGAATAACAAATCTTGGAATCTGTTCTGTTCGGTTGGCTATGGGTGTTATGTCAGTTACAACGACAAAGAGACTGTCATTCCGACTCCCAACCCCTCCAAGAGAATGGGTATCTATCTAGACTGGCAGGCTGGCACGCTCTCTTTTTATATTATTTCCCCTGACAGAGCATATCATGCATATACATTTCACACCACCTTCACTGAGCCCTTGTGTCCAGGCTTCAGGGTTCACAGCTCTGGTGATACAGTCACATTGTGTGAGCTAAAATAACACACATTTTATGGAAAATAGGCTAAATGGCTGTTTTTTATTTAGGAATTTACGAGTTTAGTAGACTGTTCAGATAGTGTTCAAGCAGAGCCTCTCAACCAGACCTCAGAGTTCTTTTGGGTTCTTTTGAGGATATTTTCACATTTCTAAAGCTCTCACCATTGTAAACTCTCACTTTTTTCCTTAAAGTGAAAAATTCTATTATGTTAATTTATTCAGATTAATGTTTAAATGGTGTTTATTTTTAGTAATTGAATTATTATTTATTTGTGTTTGTTATCAGTGATTTATCATTAATTATGTATAGCTTATGGTTTTATGTATTTTTACTTTATATGTACTTAATTATTTTTGCAATATGTTTGTGAAATAGGAATGAGTGACAAATTACAGTAATTTAAATTACTTTAAGTGAGTTAGTAAGGTGATGGGCCACCACAAGCTTATAAAGCAGCTTTAGTGAACTTTGTCTTACAACCAATTCTTTAACAAAAGTTGGGATGCTGTACAAAATGAAAATAAAAACAGAATGTAATGATATGCAAATCATTTATACCCCATATTTAATTTTAAACAGTACAAATACAACATATAAAATGCAGACATTGACAATGTATTTTTAAAAACATATATTTTTACTTTAGTGCGAGCAACATGTTTAAAAAAAAACAACTAATGAGGGTTAAGTTGTGTGAGAGGAACTAAGGTAAAGTGGAAATGGTCTGATCAATCCAAATAAAAAATTCTATTTGGAAATCATGGATGCCGCATCCTCCGGGCTGACGAAAAGAGGATTGCTAATAAAGGATTGCTGATTGCTAATAAAATGTGGTCTGATCATTATCTAAGTCACAATTGCAGACAAACACAATCTAACTAAATGAACACGTACACTCTGAATCATGTTGCTGGCATCAATTTCAAAATATAAACAAAAAAACAATAAAAGATCAGTTGTAACACTTCAAACTTTTTTGGAAACATGGCTCTATATTCTGCAGTCTCTAAATCTGTAATCTGTCTAGTAGATATTGCCTGGTTTTAATGAGAGTATTGTTAAGCATATCACTTTTATCATTTTACAGAGGTAGGGCAATGCAGTAATATACAATAATAGTCTTGTACAATAACTCTTATTATTACAGCTCACAATGTGACAATACACGTATCTTTATATGTAATGTTTATGTTGGTAAAATAGTAAAAAAGTAATTTTTGGAGGGACTATTATACAACCAGACGGGCACTGGGCTTTTCGAATGCGTCTTGTCACTTTACTTCCTGTTTAAACTTTGACATATTTTATAAAATTGTGATTTTCTTTTCTATATATACCCAACATCAATCAATGACATTTTTTTCTTCTCTAAATGCATTGTATTCCAAGTACCTCCCATATTGTTCTATTTAATGTAACATAATGAGCACAAAACACAAAACTTACTAACAAACTAAGCAGCTAACGGCCAAGAGTTTACCATTAATAATACAACAACTTAAAAACCCAAAACACCATTTAGCTATGTTAGTTAGCAACAATGCTTGTAGCTTGGTTGCAATTAATATGTATCTAGCTAAATATTCATTGTTAGCATGCCAGTAGCAATACTATAACTATTTATACTTTGCTTACACGTTCTAGGTACTTGGTTTGTTTATGACTGATGCAGTCACTGCTGATTATGATTATTTGTTATCTATATAACTCACCTTATATTTTCTTGTGTTTTGTTTTTACTGCAAGATTTACATTCAAGCACATGAGCCAAAGCCAAAGTACAGTGTTTTTTACTGATTGTTTTAGCCTCATCCAGATTTAAACTCTACAGAGAATGTTTTGTTTCACATGACTTGCAATTTGGCAATGTTTTTCAACCTGTCTATACTAAGTCATCTCTCCTAATAAAAATGGAAGCACAGGCAGTTTTGGGCACCTGTGTCAGCAAAAGAAAGGCAGCAATGTTGGTCTTCTTCTGTGTGTACTTACTATGTGTTTGAACAGTGTAAACATTTGTGCAAACAGTGTTTCTGTATGGACTTAATAACATTGTAAAATAGTCAGAGAGTGTCTGCCAATTTAATAAATAAATAAATAAATAATATCAAATCATTTTTACCCCTTATTTGCACACTGACTACATTTGCCAGTCATAAGTCATATATACAATGTGTACTCAAAATAATAATAAAGCAAAATTAGAATTTAATTGTGTTTGCACACCGGATTTAACCTATCCATGCAGTGGTGGGCAGTCCTATCCACAGAACCTGGGGCAGTTGGGGGTTAGGTGCCTTGCTCACAGTCACTTCAGTCGTGTCCTGTTGGCTAGTGGATGGAACCAGCGACCTTTCAGTCACAAGACCGGATCCCTAACCTCCAGCCCACGACTGCCCCTTGAAGTAGGTCACTTTACAATGTGGAAATATAATACTTACTCTACAGATGAGTCGAGTACACGCTAATGGAGAGTACTGGCATAGAACATCTGTTAAACTGACTCCTTTACATTGTGATATCAACCAGATATGATATACATATTCTTAAAGGTTTATTAACAACATAACGAGTAAGTTAATAGGTAATGATTATTAACAATAATAATAATGGGCAAGGTGTATTGAAGCAGTTCAGTGATATGACATCACAGTTTCACTTGCTGTTTGTAAAAAAAAGTTTTACTGCTGCTTTGAAAACAGGCAGATGACTGGGTCCAGTCTAATTGATATTAATTATTGTTCCAGTGTCACATCCCTCTGTTTGGCACTGGGGGGCATTTCTGTGTCAAATTTGTTATCAGGATGGAAACATAACAGTTTCATATTAGCAGAAGTTTTGTTTTTTTATTTGTTTTAACGTAACATAGAAGCATACAGTGAGAATAAAAATAAAATACCAGCTTATGTTTTTATGTATTTATAACTTCCAGAATGCAACAGATGTCCACACAAGTTAGAAAGTTAGAACACTAGCATGCTGGCCTAGCTAGCTTAGCAAGTAGTGTTAGAGCTGTGTATTGTTTACATTTTGCCTTCACGTTGGAATACAAACAATGGAACTGCCAGGTATGTATAAACCTTGATATTTTTATTACTATAATACACTATTAGTTTTCCCCCATCTGCCCTTGGCTCGCTGGTAAGTGGGCAGTAAGCCCAGTAAGGGGTCAGTGGGGTCAGTGTGGACACTGTGGAGGACTATAAATATCTGGGTGTGCACATTGACAATAAACTGGACTGGGCTAAGAACACTGACGCCCTCTACAAGAAGGGCCAAAGTCGTCTCTATTTTCTGAGGCGTCTGAGGTCCTTCAACATCTGCAGGACTACGCTGAGGATCTTTTATGAGTCTGTAGTCGCCAGTGCCATCCTATACGCTGTTGCATGCTTGGGCAGCAGGCTGAGGGTGGCAGATGCCAACAGACTTAATAAACTGATCCGCAGAGCCAGTGATGTTGTGGGTGTGGAGCTGGACTCACTGACGGCAGTGTCTGAGAGGAGGAAGCTGTCTAAGCTGCAGGCCATCATGGATAATGGCTCCCACCCTCTTTATCACACAGTGATGAGACGCAGGAACACATTCAGTGCAAGACTCATTCAGCCAAGATGCACTACAGAACGCCACAGGAGGTCATTCCTACCAGTGGCTATCAGACTTATATATATAACTCCTCTCTTAACATACAACACCTTTCACATGTACAGTGATACCAGTAGAACAATAATTTAATTATGTGTGCAACAACTTAAATGTGCAATAACTTTCCTACTTCTAAACTCTTACTACTGTATACAGTATGTCTGTACTTATTATTATAGCCACAGTCACTTTACCTTTTATTTTTATATTGTATTATAAGACTTTATATATGTGTACATACCACAAATTTCTTTTATGTTGTAAATTATCATTAGAGTGTTTATTCTTCTATATAACCGGCTGCTACTGTAAAAACTGCAATTTCCCCCTGGGATCAATAAAGTATTTCTAATTCTGATTCTGATTTACGTCAACATAGAAAGGGGCTGGAATTCCAACGGGGTGAGAAAAGCGGTTTCTGTGGGAGAGAGTTTCTCCTGCATTTATAACTTGGACTAGTTTTCAGCGTGTTAAAAACAGCACCCCATAACAAATAATGAAAAAAAAAATACTTTTGATTGCCTATGTGTGTATGGACAGCTTTTTGGACTACACAAACCTATAAACCATTATACCTATAAACTTTATTTTTATGTTATGTTATGTTATGTTATGTTATGTTATGTTATGTTATGTTATGTCATGTCATGTTATGTTATGTTATGTTATGTCATCTCATGTCCAAGGCTATGCGCCTGATCTTTTGAGACGCTCTTACCTCCGGAACTATATATCTGTACTGTGTTGCAGCTCGGAGCCTTTTCAAAGCGTGTCGCGTCCGCGAAGGCCATTCAGCAGGTTCAGCTGTAATTGCTTCGCTCTTACTCGGTATTAATTTAGTTATGTTTTCTTTAATTCTTGGTAAAGGCATTTAGTTGTCAGCTGCTTTACTGCCCACCAAAAAAGGATGAGTTTTACATTTCAGTGTATTTTCGCCGTGTGAACAGCTAGGGTGCATGGCTGTATGTGGCTAAGCTAGGTGCTAACTGCACTTTTTCGGCTTTATTTACGTTTACTTTATGGAGAAATACAAATAAAAAGAAAAAAGAAGATACAATTTAAAACACGAATTCTGCTGGTGTATTTAGCTTGTTGGCTCGAATTTTCTGCTGTGTTTGACACTGTCCCCCGTGCTTCTTTCTCTGTCTCTGTTTCTGTCTATCACTGGACGCAGGAGCTGGACATTATATTTTACTTCATTTCGGCCCCATCTAAGCCATGACGCTGTTCCATTTCGGCAACTGTTTTGCTTTGGCATATTTCCCATATTTCATCACATACAAGTGCAGCGGACTGTAAGTACCTCTTTTTGAACCTTTTAACGTGTTGATATATTTATATGTGCTGTAATAGAATAAACAAATATCTTCAGTCATGTAGACTTAGATGCTCCACCGCTGAACCTGGCAGTCATATTTTCTATGGAGACTTTACTTTGTCAGAAGTTGAGCTGCAAAAGGATCTTGAGCGTAATCCTCTTATGGTGTTCCCATATGCCAAACCATAGGCTGCACTTAATAAAGATAAGCAGCTCTGTAGACATCAGTTTGACATAGTGTCATGTGACTAAACAGAGAAAAATGCTGATCTTTCTTAGTCTGGGGTTCTTAGATCACTCTGTTCCTCTGTGTATGGTAATTGCACAGACGCATGTGTTTATTACACATGTCTAGAACGCTTTGACTTGGGAATATGAGAATATGGGTATCGTACTGAAATTGGCAGACAATTGAAAACAAAATCAGCATTAGAAAGATGCTTATGTGATAATGTATTGACTGTACTTATTATGCAGAACAAAATATTTAGGTGACTAGTGTGCTGAGATATCTGTATTTTCCATATTCTGTTTGTAGAACCATAGAAATAAAAGTTATGTATCTGTAGTGAATGTGTAATGAATATGTCCCAGATATTGACATCTACCTACATTGCACAGTTAGTCTTCAAAAGTTATTTAATTTTATAAGTATTTCACAGTGTCCTGTCACTGTGAAATTAAAAGTTAATTGTGCTCATAGTACCTTTAATGTGTGCTTCCATCGTTGTTTCAGATCAGAGTACAATGCATTCTGGAGATGTGTTCAAGCTGGGGCCACTTACCTCTTTGTACAGCTTTGCAAAGTAAGTAGTCATACTAATAAAGTGCTGCAGATGCTGCAAAGTGTGTGACAGTCTAAATATGATAAATGTTACTGTCTTGACTCTTACAGATGCTGTTTCTTGCCACATTTTTTCCTACTTGGGAAGGAGGCGCTGGTGTATATGACTTTGTTGGGGTAAACTGACTCCCATGCATATTTAGTTAGGCAGTCACTGATGCATGTAGTTAGTTTAATTACATTTGACTTTCCAAGATTTTATATATATATATATATATATATATATATATATATATATATATATATATATATATATATACACACACACACACATATACATATACACACTGATTGGACACAGAACGCCACTCTAATAAATCATTGGACCTTATCTTTGATTGCAGTGTCTATTCGCTGTAGTATCATTTCAACAACGATATGTATCACAACATCACTTATTTCTATCCAGATCATAACACTGACTCCAGAGGCTTGTACTGTGGGTACTATGCTCATCAGTTAGGGTTCAATTTAATGCCAGCTAAAACATCATCTTAAATATTTGATAGTTTATATTTAAACTACATTTTCTTAATCAGGCTTTGTACATGTAATATATTTTCGCTGTCCAAAAAAAAACATACATCTCCTTTCTCATCGACTTTTATTGTTCTGAATCATTTGAACAGAACAGCTGCTCATTATATCCTGTCACAATTTTAATGGTGAATGGACCAATAGAAAAGCTTCAAAAAAGCTTGAAAATTCTGGTTCCATTGACTTACATTGAAAGTAAAGACTGTTTTTGTCCTCTCCTGTAAAGTTAACATTTTGGAGGTACTTGTTTTTCTTTGGACAGCGACGATATGTTTATTGTGATTGCAAATTTATGTGACTTCATATTTAATCCCCTAGGAATTCATGAAGGCCACCGTGGACATGGCAGATCTGCTAGGTCTTCACCTCGTCATGTCCAGAAATGCTGGGAAGGGAGAATACAAAATAATGGTGGCTGCTATGGGCTGGGCCACGGCCGAACTGGTTATGTCAAGGTATGCACCTGCAAACAAATGTTTTGTTTACAAAACAGTTCTGTCACATTGAACCAGTAGGATAAATAGATGACTACAACAAAGAACCTGTATTTGGGTGGATCTCACTGTAGGCACTGCTTTGGTCTAACAGGATTTTACACTAATCCTCAGAGTATTTATTCTTGATATATTTACATTTTTAATGTGTCTTTAATGTTGATATTAGTAATGCTTTAGGAAAGCATGGATTTATCTGGAGCGCAAGCGCAGGGTCAACATTTCCACAGCCCCTTATGTTTTTTCGACAACAAATTACTACTCACACATGAGAAATTAATCGTTAGGCGCAGCCCGACTTGGTCATTGATAAACTGCATTGCTCTGTGCTCACACATGTGGAGACGTGGAGGGCTTCTGTGGAAATTAGTTTCCAAGAATATAGAATATGTCACCTTATATCAAGCTTCGAACAAATTAATAATTCTAAAAAAATAAAAAATAAAAATAGCAATCAACACATCAGCATACCGTTCAAGTCCACATTCTGATACCTCTTAGTGGTGATGATGTTGTGCTTGGTGACTTTACCTAAACCTGGAGGGGGTAAAGAAGTTTGCCGATATGCTTCTGCATTGTTGCTGTAGACAAAGGACCTTTATATCTTTTAAAACCAGGATTTTAACTATTTGTATTTACTGTTATGTAAATTGAGCTGCTTCAATGCTGACTGAATGAGAGTTATCTCGCGTATAGACAGACATTGTGTTTACTAACATTGTAGTTTATTCTACAAAAAGCTGTTGTTGATTTTCTTGCTATCATGATTTATTTACGTGGTTTTTAAATGCTTTTTAAAATAGCCTTAGTATGTTGTGATATGGATCCATGTGATAAATGTGGAGAAACTTGACGCAAATGTTATTATATAACATGAACATGAATATTAACACTGGTAACCTGCGTCAACAGGTGCATTCCTTTGTGGGTGGGGGCTCGAGGGATCGAGTTTGATTGGAAGTACATCCAAATGAGCTTCGATTCCAACATCAGTTTGGTAAGAAATGGCCTTTTCTTGACTGTAGAAATGGTGATACATGCATTAGGTTTGTTTAGGCAGGCAGTAATGTTAGTTATATATTTTTTATTTATGTCCCATATATTTCACTGTATGAAATGACTAATAGCAAGAGAATTATTGTTACAAGACCAGGTGTTCCAGCAAGAGCTGTCTGTTATCTAGACAAATGAAGCCTGCTGAACAACAGCCCTTCCCACAATACCTTGTGTAGTAAGATGTTCAAAAAAAAATGGGCCTAGTTGCGCTAAAGCCATTCAAAGCCTGTACATGTATGTATTGATGACAGTAGCTAAACAATATTTAAACTTGTCTTTTGCATATTTCATTGCATTATTAAATAATAAGCTGTCACCTACCAGTGACACCAGACCTGAAAACATTGCATATCTTGTTTTAAACAACAAAAATAAACAACAAAAGCAAAAAACAACACAAGCAACTGTGTTATACAATAAGGCATAGCAGTGGCTTCAGTGAACTAAATTATATGTAGATAAAAATATTATTTGGTCAGATCATATAACACAAACAACTGATTTAGGTAGCTAGATCTAATTTTGTTGTACAGTTGTATAACACCAAGAATCTGTATGTGAATCATTAAATAAAAAAAATTTCCATCTGCTTTCCTCAATTTCATCTGATCTGTAGTCTATTGCTTTGCAAAACGTATAGACTAGCAGATCTGACAAAATAAAAGAAATCTAGTAAAGCAGACCTGAAAGGAAATTCAACATTTGGACGCAATGTGCTGGCATACTGGCCCTACTTTGACCTGAGCAACTGGAGAAACAAGGCGTTATGGGAGGATGTTCATGCTTCGGTTTGTGTGTGATGTTTAAAAGGGTTTGTCTGTGTCTGTTGGTACAGGTTCACTACATTGCTATGGCTGCGGTCGTATGGATGTTTACAAGATACGACCTGCCAAAAAGCTTCCGCCTGCCTGTAACTGTATTGCTGGGACTTTGTGTGTACAAGGCCTTCCTAATGGAGTAAGGACCTCACCTTTCAATATAATATATAATCTAATGTCATAGGAATAACATAAATTGATGTTATTGAGTATCGTGTAACCTAATATCCCGATATTTGATATTTCGATATATTCGTACACCCCTGATATTTGTGCTAATGCCTCTTTCTGATTTATTATTCCGTTATAATGCCACAATACTGCCATACTCTGTTGTAAATGTTTGTTTAACATATTTTAAGTATCCTACTGACTAAAACACAACAGAAATGATAGAAATTCTCGTTCATGTAAATAATGATGTTTACCATGTTAATATTTTTCGGAGCTGCATTGCTTGACCATTTTTACGAATATCTAAAAATAATCTAGGACATTTAACTACATCCCTTTATTGTGTTTTCTTCTTTGTCTGTAGGTTGTTTGTCCATGTCTTCCTCCTAGGGAGCTGGACGGCTTTGTTGGTGAAGGCGGTGCTCACTGGTGCCATCTCCCTCTGTTCTCTCTTCCTCTTCATCACACTGGTTCACAGCAACTGAGGCTTCTCTTATGTTGCTACTCATTTAGGTATTTTGGAAGAAAATACCCTCCATGCCATATAGGACTTTTTTGTCTTAACACAGGGGCCAGCAAGACTGTTAATATTGTCTGTTGTTTGTTATATGTCTATCAAATTAAAATTAATTTAAAATTGTACAGAAATCTTTTTTTCTCTCATTTCTTTTATGGTTTCAGAAAGCTGGATAATTGGCTCCCTTGTTACTGCAGCATTTCAAATTAGTCACTTTGGGTCATTAAATTAAATAGTGTTTGAATTTGTCTTATAATGGTTAAGGTTGGGGAAGCTGTCTGTTCGTCTGAATTGCTTGTTTGCATTTTCAGAATGTCAACTGCACAAAACTGTAGCGAATGTAGGAGTACTTTTGTTAGATTTTCAGCATTATCTTATGAGCCCACCTCATCCCCACGGTGGCAACAATACATATAATTGTGCCTGTGGTCTTGTGTTTTCGTGGGTGGCGCAGAGAACAGCAGAAATAGCATTTCAGGATTTATTTCAGTCACATAAGGCTAGAAGAACTGCCCAGCAAGAATGCAATGTTGTGGGGGATTGTTGAAAGCTAAAATTGCAATTGTGCCACTGGCCAGTGTGTTTCATCATGTAATTGTTTAAAGGAGACATATGTAGGATTTCTGGATTAAACCGTTCAGAAATTAACTAAAATTATCAGCAGAATGAAGAAATAACGGATTTAACAGACTGTCAAAGATGTCTCTGTATCATGTCGCAGAGATATTCACCGAACTTAACATGCTGCTGCAGTTACGTTATGCTGGGCCATTTAAGGTGGAACTGAAAAACCTGCTGGACAAACTTGCAGTTTAACAGAACCAGTAGGTGCTTACTGTTTGGTCCAGTTTGTGTATGTTTGTGACAGAAACTGGTCATCATTGCAGCCGCAATTGTAGCGACAGTTTGCTACCCTTACACCTTGCTAGCATTAAGTTCATTTACATATACAGAATTCAGCAGACACTCTTATCCAGAGTGACTTACAGAAGTGCTTTGTGTTCAATCAGAGTATTTATCTCTATCTAGTACAAACAGATTTAAGTCCAAACTACTCTTATACTCAAACACTGCCACAAACAAGTGCCAGTGCTGATACATAGAAAGAAGACAACAAAATAAAAGTTAGACACTACCTAGCAAGACTGGAATACCTACAGAGAACAGAATAAATACAAGACTGCATACAATACAAGTGCAATACTTAGCCAGTGCTCCTAGAAGATAAAGTGTTATGCAGCTGTGCTTAGGTGCAATTATGAATCATACAAATGCTTCAGTAGTAGTGCTTATAAGTGCTTCACAAAGAGATGGGTCTTCAGTCTGCGTTTGAAGATCGTGAAAGAGTTTGCTGTTCGGACAGCCAGTGGAAGTTCGTTCCACCATCTGGGTTCCAGAACAGAGAAGAGTCTTGTCGCTTGTCTTCCATAAATCTTGAGGGATGCCGGGTCAATCCGAGCCGTCCAAGCGCAAAGGGCTCGAGGTGCAGATTGACTTTTGACCATTGCCATAGAGTAAGGAGGAGCTGATCCATTCTTGGCTTTGTAGGCAAGCAACAGAGTTTTAAGTGACATGATTGAATTTGGGAAGACTGAAGAAGTGGCCGTGCTGCTGGATCAGTTGCAAGGGCCTGATGGCCTGCAGAGGAAGACCGGCCAGGAGCGAGTAGCAGTAGTCGAGCCTTTACAGTTACAGTTGTGTCCTTGTTTATGTAGTTTCTTTGTACAGTTTAGTGGCCAAAAAATGATAGTCCAGTGACCTACTCAGCAAACACAAAACATATTGTCACAACGTTGTGTACTATATTACAATGTTGCTACAACGTTGCCAACGGTGATGCTTTTTACTTTGTCAGAACAAAGCTGTCACAAACACTAAATAATATTTATGATATTATTTATGGTAAAGCTATTATGGGGTTCCACACAGATATAATAGAACGTATGGAGGATTCTAGAAGGTTCTGACCACATACTTATAACGTTACCACTAAGTTCTCACATGGTTGCAAGATAACGTTGTCACAACTTTCTGAATTACATAAACGTTGTGGGCACTAAATCAGTACGTTGTCACAACGTTATTACAGCGTAATTGTGTTACTGTTGCAGCGTACACGCTGGGGATGCGCGTCCACGAATTTTATGGGCGGGGCTTGTAAAGGAGCACAGCAAGGGAGGAGGAATGTAAACATTCCCAATTCTGACTCGGTAGGTTTCTGTAAGATGCAGTGTTTCATATCAACCCGCTCTAACTTACTTTTGTTAACGCTTTACACGCCCTTTAGTGTAATTCCTCAGAACGTTGTGACAACGTTATCTGACAACGTTGTCACAACCTCCTAGAATCCTTCACACGTCCCACTAAATCTGCATGGAACTCATGAAAAATTGGTCTACAGCTAGAAATAATACCATAAACAACGTTATTTCGTAGTGACAACCTTGTTTAGACAACGTTAAAGCACCTCCTTTGTAGCAAAGAGAGGATTTGCCTCTCCCGCTTGCGTTCAGGTTTCTATCCCACACGGATCCTGTTACCAACACACAAAGCTTACAGGGTTCCAGCGGCAATTAGTGCTTCGTTTACCTCAGAAAACAAGGCAACAGCGCCGAGGAGAGCTAAATGAAGCCATTTAGGTGATATAAAAGCCGTTCTACCCGTATGGCACCTTCACTTCAACTAGCCGCCGTCCTGTTCTACAGCATGTTCAGCTGGTGTCTTCTTATCTACAGTATCGGAGCGGCTGGAGGAGAAAACTAGTGTGTCCTGTGAGGAGAGGCACAGTTTTCTCAGTGCTCCGACTGAACTGTGTTAGGTCGTTATGGAAAGTGAGGGTTTGTACTGCTTTTATCAGGGACTTCCTCTGCCCAAGATTGCCCATACAGAGGAGAGCCTGAACTACTTTCGGACCTTCAAAGTTCAAGATGACGACTTATTTGCAATTACATACCCCAAGTCCGGTGAGTAGCCTCATGCTTTTCCCCCCATTGCTTTATATTTTTTTCCTCTGTGTAAGTGTTGCAGCATTACCCAACGCAGCCAGCGGCACTGAATGAAACAGAAGTTGGTGAAACGTTGGAGGAAGTTGCACAGTGGTCCTCAGACCAGCTTTATATTCGCTTCAGCAGTCCGTTCTCTTGCATACTTGCGCTGGAGAACCTTGTGAGGCTCTCTAGGTTGTGCGTATTGAGCGTCGCAAGAACTAGCGCTAGAACTTCACATCGCTCCTGTCATGGAGAATAACAACTACCTCATGTACCACGGGCTGATGTGCCCCAAGGAAAGTCACAACCTCGAAAGCTTTAAGTATTTAGAGAACTTCCAAGTCGACGATCTAGATGTCTTCTGCCTCTCTTATCCAAAATCCGGTAAGTGCAGTTCGTAGAGCGCACCTAAAGGGGAAGTCCACATCATTTTTTAGAATTTCTCTGCATAATTAAATGGACGTAAACCCTCGGCATTCAGCTGACGTGGAATGCTTCGTATTGTTTACAGAGGTGGTGGTGAGAACCAGACGTGAACTAAAAGCTCACTCATAGACAGTTGAAATGGTTAGTAATATGCTGCATGAGGGTCTGATACATTGTTTTATTACAGTTTTGTAGTAAGACTTCAAGTCAAGTCAAGTCAAGTTTATTTGTATAGCGCTTTTTACAACGATTTTGTCACAAAGCAGCTTTACAGGAATTTTAAAAACATGAAAAACATGAAATCACTGCTGTTTATCCCCCTGTGAGCAAGCCAGAGGCAACAGTGGCAAGAAAAAACTCCCTCAACTGGAGGAAGAAACCTTGGGAGGAACCAGACTCACAAGGGGAGACCCATCCTCCTCAGGTCGAACAGTATTTACAGTTTATAAACTAAAGCTGAGTCTGATGGTAGAAGCTTTAGAAGCTGTACGGGTGCTATATCAGGTGGATGATACAGTGATGCAGTCAAGGATGGAGCAAATGGCACAAATGGAGAGGAGAACTGGTTGGTGCCAAGTGACGGGGGGGCCCTGGTGGTCAGTCCTTTACTGTATTCGGCGGGACAGGTGGGCGGTTTTTCCCTCGGAAAGAGAAAAGAAAGAGTTAGTTCTGGTTGGGGTTAGTATAGAGACAGAGTTAGTTCTGGTTTGGGTAAGTACAGAGACAGAGTTAGTTCTGGTTTGGGTTAGAACAGAGACAGAGTTAGTTCTGGTTTAGGTTAGTACAGAGACAGAGTTAGTTCTGGTTTAGGTTAGTACAGAGACAGAGTTAGTTCTGGTTTGTGTCAGTACAGAGACAGAGTTAGTTCTGGTTTGGGTTAGTACAGAGACAGAGTTAGTTCTGGTTTAGGTTAATACAGAGACAGAGTTAGTTCTGGTTTAGGTTAGTACAGAGACAGAGTTAGTTCTGGTTTGTGTCAGTACAGAGACAGAGTTAGTTCTGGTTTGGGTTAGTACAGAGACTGAGTTAGTTCTGGTTTGGGTTAGTACAGAGACAGAGTTAGTTCTGGTTTAGGTTAGTACAGAGACTGAGTTAGTTCTGGTTTAGGTTAGTACAGAGGCAGAGTTAGTTCTGGTTTGTGTTAGTACAGAGACAGAGTTAGTTCTGGTTTGGGTTAGTACAGAGACAGAGTTAGTTCTGGTTTAGGTTAATACAGAGACGGAGTTAGTTCTGCGTTAGGTTAGTACAGAGACAGAGTTAGTTCTGGTTTAGGTTAATACAGAGACAGAGTTAGTTCTGGTTTGTGTTAGTACAGAGACAGAGTTAGTTCTGGTTTGGGTTAGTACAGAGACAGAGTTAGTTCTGGTTTAGGTTAGTACAGAGACAGAGTTAGTTCTGGTTTGGGTTAATACAGAGACAGAGTTAGTTCTGGTTTGTGTTAGTACAGAGACAGAGTTAGTTCTAGTTTGTGTTAGTACAGAGACAGAGTTAGTTCTGGTTTGGGTTAGTACAGAGACAGAGTTAGTTCTGGTTTAGGTTAGTACAGAGACAGAGTTAGTTCTGGTTTGGGTTAATACAGAGACGGAGTTAGTTCTGGTTTAGGTTAGTACAGAGACAGTTAGTTCTGGTTTAGGTTAGTACAGAGACAGAGTTAGTTCTGGTTTGTGTCAGTACAGAGACAGAGTTAGTTCTGGTTTGGGTTAGTACAGAGACTGAGTTAGTTCTGGTTTGGGTTAGTACAGAGACAGAGTTAGTTCTGGTTTAGGTTAGTACAGAGACTGAGTTAGTTCTGGTTTAGGTTAGTACAGAGGCAGAGTTAGTTCTGGTTTGTGTTAGTACAGAGACAGAGTTAGTTCTGGTTTGGGTTAGTACAGAGACAGAGTTAGTTCTGGTTTAGGTTAATACAGAGACGGAGTTAGTTCTGCGTTAGGTTAGTACAGAGACAGAGTTAGTTCTGGTTTAGGTTAATACAGAGACAGAGTTAGTTCTGGTTTGTGTTAGTACAGAGACAGAGTTAGTTCTGGTTTGGGTTAGTACAGAGACAGAGTTAGTTCTGGTTTAGGTTAGTACAGAGACAGAGTTAGTTCTGGTTTGGGTTAATACAGAGACAGAGTTAGTTCTGGTTTGTGTTAGTACAGAGACAGAGTTAGTTCTAGTTTGTGTTAGTACAGAGACAGAGTTAGTTCTGGTTTGGGTTAGTACAGAGACAGAGTTAGTTCTGGTTTAGGTTAGTACAGAGACAGAGTTAGTTCTGGTTTGGGTTAATACAGAGACGGAGTTAGTTCTGGTTTAGGTTAGTACAGAGACAGAGTTAGTTCTGGTTTAGGTTAATACAGAGACAGAGTTAGTTCTGGTTTGTGTTAGTACAGAGACAGAGTTAGTTCTGGTTTGGGTTAGTACAGAGACAGAGTTAGTTCTGGATTAGGTTAATACAGAGACAGAGTTAGTTCTAGTTTGGGTTAGTACAGAGACAGAGTTAGTTCTGGTTTAGGTTAGTACAGAGACAGTTAGTTCTGGTTAGGGTTAATACAGAGACAGAGTTAGTTCTGGTTTGGGTTAGTACAGAGACAGAGTTAGTTCTGGTTTGGGTTAGTACAGAGACAGAGTTAGTTCTGGTTTGGGTTAGTACAGAGACAGAGTTAGTTCTAGTTTGTGTTAGTACAGAGACAGAGTTAGTTCTGGTTTGTGTTAGTACAGAGACAGAGTTAGTTCTGGTTTGGGTTAGTATAGAGACAGAGTTAGTTCTGGTTTGGGTTAGTATAGAGACAGAGTTAGTTCTGGTTTGGGTTGGTACAGAGACAGAGTTAGTTCTGGTTTAGGTTAGTACAGAGACAGAGTTAGTTCTGGTTTGGGTTAATACAGAGACAGAGTTAGTTCTGGTTTGGGTTAGTACAGAGACAGAGTTAATTCTGGTTTAGGTTAGTACAGAGACAGAGTTAGTTCTGGTTTGGGTTAGTACAGAGACAGAGTTAGTTCTGGTTTGGGTTAATACAGAGACAGAGTTAGTTCTGGTTTAGGTTAGTACAGAGACAGAGTTAGTTCTGGTTTGGGTTAGAACAGAGACAGAGTTAGTTCTGGTTTGGGTTAGTACAGAGACAGAGTTAGTTCTGGTTTGTGTTAGTACAGAGACAGAGTTAGTTCTGGTTTGGGTTAGTACAGAGACAGAGTTAGTTCTGGTTTGGGTTGGTACAGAGACAGAGGCCGGCGCTTGTTAAGCGTTACTACCGTACTTTAGGCCCTTCTACCTTTAGAGAGTTCCACGTCCTAAGTCAATAAACAAAAGAAGAAGAACTAACGGGTGAAACGAGGAGTGTGCCATTAGACTAAGCAGGACACCCTCAAGACCTAACTTGGCCTTTGTTATTCACCCGTCCGATCTCCCTCACGCTAACACGGTTAGGAGAACGAAGGGGTGTGGAATAAGTCAATTAATCAATTTAGAGATACTCGCAGCAACTAAGTAGGTCAAGAAACAGGAGAAGAAGAACTAACGGGTGAAACGAGGAGTGCGCCACTAGACTTAGCATGACACCCTGAAGACCTAGCTTGGCTTTTGTTATTCACCCGTCCAATCTCCCTCATGCTAACACGGTTGGGATAACGAGTGGGTGTACAGAGGATATGAGGATAAGGGGATATGGAGTGTTTAGAGTGCAGCTGGTGACTCTGACAGATCAGATTATAAACAAAACGAACTAAAAGGAAGAGAAGCTGCACACAAGCTACATCTGGATGATACAGTGATACAATCAAGGTGCAGCAGATGACTAACATCCATAAAGATGACATAGATGAAGAGGTTATAAGGTAACAAGGGGTACTGATGGTCAGTCCTCCAACAGTATTCGGCAGAACAGGTGGGCTGTTATTACCTCAGAAAGAAGGAGAAAAGAAAAGAAAAGAAAAAGAAAAGAAAAACAAGGTTAGTTCTGGTTTGGAATAATACAGTGGATGAGAAGCATAGCTCAGTCACCAAAAGCTAAACTGAACAAGTATGTTTTTAGTCTGGACTTAAAGCTTGAGACTGTGTCAGAGTCCCGAACATTAACTGGAAGATTATTCCACAGTTTGGGGGCTTTGTAGGAAAAAGCTCTTCCCCCCCATTGTAGTCTTCTGAATTTTAGGAACTATTAGAAAACCAGCATCCTGTGATCTGAGTGAACGTGGCGGTTCATAATAGGAAATTAGATCTTGCAGGTACTCCGGTGCGAGACCGTGCAGGGTTTTATACGTCAGGAAAAGAATTTTATAGTCGATACGGAATTTAACAGGAAGCCAGTGTAGCGCTGATAAAACTGGACTGATGTGATGGAATGTTCTGGTTTTAGTTAGTACTCTAGCTGCAGCGTTCTGAACTAACTGAAGTTTATTCAGGTTCCTGCTGGAGCATCCTGACAATAATGCATTACAGTAATCTAGCCTTGAGGTTATAATGGCATGTATCAACTTTTCAGCATCAGACATAGATAACACATTTCTTAACTTTGAAATGTTTCGTAGGTGAAAAAACGCTGTTCTTGTAATATTACCTATGTGTTGATTAAATGTCAGATCTGAGTCAATTGTTACACCAAGATTTTTGGCTACTGAACCAGGCACTACAGAGAAGTCAGCAAGATTTAACATTAAATCTGAACATTTAGTCCGAGCAGCCTTTGGGCCGAGGAGGAGAACTTCCGTTTTGTCAGGGTTTAAAAGAAGGAAGTTCTGTAGCATCCAAAGTCTAATATCTCTTACACAATCTTCTTTAATCTGGATTTATCATCTGGTTTGGCTGATATGTACAGCTGTGTGTCATCGGCATAACAGTGGAAACTAATTCCGTGCCTATTTATAACTGAGCCTAATGGTAGCATATATAGTGTAAATAACAGAGGACCTAAAACAGAACCTTGTGGAACTATTTATGGCGGAGGAGTACATGCAGGACGTTGTAAGGCTGAAAAAGTAGTCCTTAAGAAAACTTTTTCAGATTTTTGACTATTTATGACTAACATTACACATAAAAACCTCAGACGGCATGCATAGCTGTATTGGTGGGTTTAGATAGTAAATAAAATGACGATATTTGTTAGATGTGGTTCCCGTCATCACCACTGTGTAAAGAAATCAGAGTCTGTAAGTTTGTTTAACCACTATCGATACATAGAAACATCACAGAAGTGTTTAATTTCACTAATTATTAAAATTAAAATTGAGCATTTCCCCTTTATTAAGTAATTCCCCTTTAACAAAGATTCTTTAGTAAAGGCAGTGGTGTCCAGCTCACGCTTAAATGGTTCTGTGTGTGGTGGATCACTCTCAGTACTGTATTGACATTAAAGAAGCCATTGTTTGTGTCCAGTAGTTACTAATGTCCTACATGAAACTAGTGGTCAGTGATGGTAATTTCCATTAGAAAACAAGGCAATCAGGTTGAATCCTAATGGTTCTATTGGTCTTTTTCTAGCAGGGGTGATGGTAGAGATGTGTTAGTGTGTGTTGTGCTGATGTGACCTCAGTGTCACTGCTGGACTGAGAGTAGGCCAATACTGGCACCTAAACGCATTACTGTTATTAGTAGGTGTGTGTTTAAAAAATCGATTTTTCGATTCAAATCGCTCTTCATTTGAATAATCTGATATTGATTCGTATAAAACCGAAATCGACCTTTAAAATTAGCATTCCAGCCCAGATCTGGCTGGGGGGGCACATCAGTTAAACATGGCTGGAGCACAAGTGAAGGCGCCCCAGAACTTGAAAGCAAATGTCTGGCTACATTTTGGATTTAGAAACCAGGACGATATATAAACATATAAACACTAATGTTTTTAATAATGGTAGGTTGAGTCTTCCTCGTACATTTACCACATTAGTTCTCTAAAAAATCTCTTTTTATATCCAAAACAAAAAAAAAATATTGTTGTAACTAAAATATCGCTAAATGAATCAATATTGAATTGAATCGAATTTAATTGAGACCTTCTGAATCAGGATCGAATTGATCCGGGAAATCAGTGGCGATACCCAGGCCTAGTTATTAGCAGTGCGGATACTGATACTTTCTGACTCGCACTGACGTGTGCATGCACACCAATAGACAGAATTTTACAACACAGTCAGTGATGTGAAATGACAAGCAGCAGTAGAAATGCCCATGGTTAATTCTTTAATGGCAGTATTTTGTGGGGAAAGACACCAACTGGTGTCTCTTACCCGAATGGCTGGGCCAGGCTTCTGTCAGTAATCACTCATGTGTCCACTAGCCCACCCTGCAGTTGTATCACTTCAACCAAGCTGCTGGGTGCTTACATGCACATTTCTTAGGTAAATTTTAAATTTTAACTTTTTTGCACATTATATGTATTTTACATTTACTTAAGGTGGTTAACATGGATATTATTAGCAAAAATATAATATTACACATATAGTGCACATGACATGGCATGGTGTGTGTGACTTCTGTGAAGTCAAAGATATATAAGTGTTTTGGCGTATCATACTGCAATCTGCAATGCCGAACCACATTGTGCAGGTATTTTCGACAGCATACTAGGAGTCAAAAGTTCTTTGACATTTGATATGTTGTCTTTGGACTATTTTCAATTACATATAGGGTTTAAATGATTGCATGTCATTGTAAATGGTTCTATATTTTGTCGTTGTCCAATAAAAAAACATGTATTTCTGTATTTTTCTATCTGAACGCAACTGTTACTGTTTGCCTTGTAGGTAAATTTCATGTTGAATGGACCAATAGAAACGATAACTCATGACTCTAAATCTAACCATTGCTTTTACTAAAGAAAGTATGCAGGTATTTTCCCCTGGCTAGACATAATGCAGTATTTTGGACCTGTTGGTTTAAAAAAAACTTTTATATGGACTAAACAAAACTTGTGAGCACTGGCACTCATTTCCTTCAGGTACAACATGGATGCAAGAAATTATCCCCTTGCTTCTCAATGGAGGAGACCTTGCTCCAGTCGAGAACATCCCAAACTGGGACAGAGTGCCCTGGCTTGAGGAGACACGGGCTGCTCTGGTCATGGATAAGCTGGGCAAACCAAGAGCCATGGTCTCCCACATGCCCTACCATCTGATGCCTCCTACCTTTGCATCTTCTAAGGCTAAGGTAAAAAAAAGACAACAAGAAGCTAGTGTGCTGCTGGTGGTATGAACGGCAGCTCAGGTATTTTATCAGCTCAGAAAGAACGGTTCTAAGATACCAATCAGTTTTGCCTCAAGTGAAATTCTGTTCTATCATCCACAAAAATGTTGAAAGCTTTAGGGCTGCTTTTTTCCTTCCATGCAGGTCAAAAGTTAACTTTTAAACAAAAAACTAAACATAATTTTATGTAAGATGACTGCCTAACATTACGTCTTGTGTCCTCACATTCATCCCCAGGCCATTTATATAGCTAGGAACCCAAAAGATGTCTTGGTTTCTTCTTATTATTTCCACCAAATGGCCAGTTTTCTGGATGACCCAGGAACGTTTGAAGAATTTATGGACAAGTTTCTCAAAGGGCAGGGTGAGAGGCTTAAGCCGATGCTTTTACTGATTGTAGAGTCACTGCACGATGTAACATTCAACCTGCTTTTGTTGTTTAGTTATATTTGGAAAGTGGACTGACCATGTGAAGAGCTGGAGAAATGCAGATCTAGGCGACCGGATTCTCTACATCACTTATGAGGAGCTGATTCAGGTGAAGTGTTTCCAGTTCCAGTTATCCAGTGTGTGTTGTATTTTTATTGCTACACTATGTAGGAGGGAACTCATTGCACTACAAATTGCAAAGACATCCATCCATCCATCCATCCATTATCTGCCGCTTAATCCCGCTAGTCGGCGTCACGGGGGGGCTGGAGCCAATTCAAGCGTCATCGGGCGAAGGCGGGGTACACCATGGACAGTTTGCCAGTCCTTCCCATGGCCAACACTCACACTCACAGCTACGGGCAATTTAGAGTGAGCGATCAACCTAACATGCATGTGTTTGTACTGTGGGAGGAAACCGGAGTACCCGGAGGAAACCCACTCAAGCACGGGGAGAACATGCACACTCCACACAGAACGGCTCGGGAATCGAACAGTTAGTTATATTAGTTAATACTGAGTTCATAAGCATTCACACGTTTACATTATTAATCGGAACCTATTATGTTTTCACGTTTTTACCTTTTCAATGTTTAGTGTAGTTTTAAACAGTCTGCAAAGCTCAAAGCACACACCAGAGTGACAAACATAGAAACCACTGGACATTACATTATCAACGTGGCTTTAACTCATAACACAATCCCTATTGCCTGTCTGTGGGCAAGCTTGGCTGACCCTCACACAGAGAGCTAAGAAAAAGTTCCACTCTAGCATTGCGATCAACCATCTTCTTGTACTTGACTTTTAGGATAAGACTCATCAGTCAATGACACCGACAGCGTTGCAGGCATAGCCACAACAATGTGGGCGCAGGTGTGTTGCTCTGGTGGTTGATCAGTCAGAACAGAGTGGGTGAGGTGAACAATAAGAGCACACTGGGCTCATGGGGAGGCGGGGCTTAAAGACACAGGAGCTCTAACAGAGCGTTTCAGATAGAGGGTGAATACAAATATAAGAAAAATAATGTGTTTTGGGAATATTAAGGCATGTCAAGCCTCGAAAATCCTATCCTTAGCTTTAAAAAAAATGAATGAGTATAATAGGTCCCCTTTAACAATCAGTCTACATAAGCTCAATGTTTATTACTAGTAATTACATGGAAAACAATGCAAGCTGGCTGAGTTATTCTTAAATTATAGGAGTGAGGAATGAATGCCTGGTAATTTAAGGGGTTATAGTGGATCATACACTATAATCAGCTTTAAACAGAAAAATCATATGATTGCTGACCCAATTAGGCCATTCGTGAGGTCATTGTAGTTGTAGTTGGATTTCTTTATGACTTACAACTTAACTCTATTGTCTGTCCTGTCTTGGTAACCTGTCAACAACCTTGTATGAGTGCCTGAATATGTGCCTAGTGTTCATATGTTTGAGAAAAAAATGTTTGCACAGCTTGCCTGCATGTACACCACTCATGGCATAACAATGTGTATATTTTCAGATTTGATACAGTTTTCAGTTTTAAGTCAAGATTATATTAGATATTTAATGTTTTTGTATGTTAAAATGTTAAAAACGTTGTGATCAATTATAATAATACATGGATTATTGATCATAACAGACCCTTGAAGAAGGCTGGATGGTGTATTGGCAGCACAGCTTTGAATTTTAAGGAATTTTAGGCATGTTTTTAAATGATCACACCCTTAACAGTTGCATCAGTGTTCGTAACCCTGGTGCTGGCCTGCTGCCCTGTACATTTTCCTAACTTGCAGGATCTTCGTGGGGTTATTCGACGCATATTACACTTTCTTGGCCGGGAAATGAGTGAAGAAGCTCTGGATCGCGTCTCTGAACACTGTCTGTTCAAAAACATGAAACACAACAAAATGTCGAACTACTCGCTGGTGCCGCAGGACATCATGGACAGCAGCAAGTCACCGTTCTTCAGAAAAGGTAGGTACATGAAAACACTTCCCTGAAGCTGTTCTCCGAGTTCTCCTGAAGTGCAGAGCAGCTTGTGTTTTGGAAGAGTGCAGCAGGTTCTGAGTCTTACTCTTTGTGTTTTCTTTAAGGAATTGCTGGAGACTGGAAGAATCACTTCAGCCCTGAGTTGGAGGCCAAATTCAATAGCGTCATTCGTGAAGAAATGGAGGGTACTGGAATTAGGTTCCCCTGGGATGAGGAGTAAAAAAAAAAACTTTAATTTACTGAGTTATTAAAAATCCAGGCACTTCTAGTCCTAAAGAGTTACAGTTTTTCTCAATTGCATTCATAGACCTGGTTTAGATGGCGAATCATTCAGACAGTGAATTCTACCAGAGACATGGGCAGCATGTGTTTAACTGCACACCCTGTACCACTCCCCTGCCCGACCCCTACCTCACCTCCCCGCCAGACCGCCTACCACACCCTCCCCACCTGACTTCTACCTCATTTCCCGCCGGACTTCTACTTCACACCCCCTCACCTGAGCCCCTACCTAACCACCCGCTCGACCCCCACCACACCTCCCCAATGTAACCCCCTACCTCACTGCCCTGCCCATCTCCTACTTCACCCCCCTACTTGAGCCCCTACCTCACCTCTCCTGCCTGACCTTTTACCTCACTACCTTATCGACCCTCTGCCCCACCACCCGCCCGACTCCTACTTCACCCCTGACCTGACCCCAACCAAACACCCCTGCCTGACCTTTTACCTGACTCCCCCATCAGACCCCCTACTACACCTCCCACATACGACCCCTACCTCACTGCCCCACCCATTTCCTACTTCACCCCCTACATGAGCCCCTACCTCTCCTACCTCATCCGACCCCCTGCCTCACCTCTTGCCCGACTCCTACTTCACCCCCCACCTGAGCCCCTATCTCACTTACCCCACCCGACCACTACCTTAACTCCCCTGCCCGACCTTCTAGCTGACTCCCCCATCAGACCCCCTACCTCACTCCCCACCCAAACCCTACCTAACTTGCCCAAAACAGTGCCATTATTGGGTCATGATGAGTTCTGTTGAAACATTTGGGTGCTACCGGTCAAATGACACGTTTTGTTGCTTTTTTTAATGTGAAATGAAGTTCACACGTCCTCTGCAGTGAGCACACTTTTAACAATATCCCTGCAGATTCTGAAAGACTTCAAATGTCGTTCTTGACATTTAAGGTCCAAAATTGTTTTCAAATATCTGGAATTGTAGGAGAGGAGGGCTTAAATGTGATCTGGGGCAGAATAAGTGAGCGTGTACATTGTTGTTCAGTTTTTATGATGTGCTTTGCTGTCTTATATCCCACAACAATGACCATTTACGCAACATCCAACACCTTGTTAGTCTGTTAAATAGTGTACACTTGGCTTGGTAGGTGGTGGTTATATGCTTTTGTGTATATATGATGTATTTACACAGCTTCCAATTTAAAGGTGCAGCAGAAAAAACTAAACAAAATCAGCAAGCAGGCAATGCAGGCGCAACCAAGAAGAGCTTGCAGGACGATAAATATTGTATTCTGCGACCTTACAAACCAAGTTGTGAGATATGAAATATGAAAAGCACAAAAGCTGTTCCAGCACTTGAAAAACTACCTGTCGAGTACCTATTTGCTGCTACTTCTAGTTTGACTTAATGTACTAAAGATGATTCGTCTAGTGTGAAAACGGACTGGGTCTTATGGTTGTTAATAAGAGGGCAGTTATGTTATCTGTTGTTTGCATATATCTGTTTGTCAAATCCAGTAAAGCTTAGTAACGAAGTATATGGTATATGGTTTGTTGATTTCTTATGCCGCAGTGATGCTGTAATTTTTTCTTTTTATAAGTAAAATGTTTTAAAATTGGTTCTTTATAAATGTGCAGATGACCTGATGGATCTCTACTGAGTAATTGATGAATTTAGCATATAGGGGAAAAATTAATAAAGTGCAAAATTATGCATTTCCCAAGTTATACTCAGCAAATAAACAATAATTGTGCACTAAAATGAGCAACATGAGCCATATTTAAGTTTGTTGCAAATTTTTGCATATGACATGCACATATGAGCTACAGTGGCAAAATATACAGTGAATGTTACAGTTAGTTGACTGGGTTTGGACCTACTTCTACATTATGACATAGATAAGCTATGAAATAGGCTATTGTCTGAATATCAGTTCACTCTGGTATTCATGCCAAGGCCTTCTGTGTGGGCTTCTGTGACACCCTCCCTCTATCTCTTTGTTAACAGGTACTCATGTATAAAGCTAAGAGATGATTCCTTTTTCTATAGAAATAGAAATTCGTAAGAGTGTCATTGTCAAATCTTAAGAGCTGCAGTTTTTTATCTTAGCCTACTTCATCAACAACATAGTCTTAAAATTTAAATTTTAACTTTTAAATTTAACTGAACAACATGAGTCCAGTGAGTTGCTTGTAGATGATTTGGAGCAATCAGAAGCATTCACATGCCCACGTGTTGTGTACATGACAACACAAGCCACAACTAACTGCCAGTCTGGTTCGCTTCCACTCAGCATTCAAGCCTGAAACCAGAGAGCAATGGATATGCAGGTGTTCTTAGCCAAAACAATAGGCCTGGACTTTAGTAGTTAATAGAAAAGGCTCACGATTTAGATTACAGACTCAATCAAAATTACACTATGTACAGATCTTATGAAAGGGCTTGGGGGTGGGGAGGTCCTGAAACTCTTTTTTGGAAAGAGTAAAAAATAGTAACACATAGTTATGCAATTAATAAGCTAATTATAAATGCAAAGTAATGAATGTTTACATTTTTTAACATTACATCCCCCTTCAGATGGCTAACAATAGTTTGGGCTACTGCTTATGATCCTTGAACCACAGATAGACTAACTGAACATTATTTTACTTCCGATTATTGTTCCCCCAACAGTGCCTATGAATTAGATATTTTCTGAGGTCTAATGTTTATTTATTATTTTCTACTCAGTAATGATATTACACTCGGGTACATTCTAGACTGAACTGCAGTAGAATCCACATTAACAAAAGCTGAAGTGCTTTTTGCCTTTGCCACTTCTGTAAACCTCAGCTTTCTGCTGTGTGTGTCAGCTGTTGTTAAGTGTGAACGGCTTCTGAGGGTCTTTAAGCAACTGAGAAAAACTGTAACATCGATGTTATGAGGTTTTCTTTAACGGTTGTTTTATATTGCACAAAGAAATGGCCGTTGAGGGTAGCCCCTTTGTCTGTTTATTGCAAAATTAGTACATGCTGAAATTGTTCATACACTGACTCTGGTGCAAGGTGAAGGTTGCAAGAACAGTTCTGTGTAACGTAGACCACCAACATGAGAAAAAGACGCACACCCAGATATCACAATCATCCATCATAAACATGTACACCATTCACAGTATGAAATACCTTCCTGAATATGTTCAGACATTACTTCTAACAGTCATCTAACCATAATCCTAACTATGTTATTGTAATCCCTATTAACACATTAATCACATCGGCTCCAATATTACATGTTAAATCGTATTATGGTTTATTAGCAGCATTTATGGTACTTTTTATAGCGTTTTGCTGATTAAAGTTGATCAAATAACATATTAAATGTGTAACTACACACTTTGCTGAACCTTTCCCACACTTTATAGACTTGTTTCTCTAATATGGGGAGTGGCAAACATAATATCTTGGCAAGCAACCTTCAGTTCACATTCAGATTCCTTCCAAACCATGTCATAAAAACACAAATCGGTCCTTGTGGAAATATCAACTCTTGCAATATCAACTCAACTCAAGTTCTGGTCATCCCACTGCTATAAACTTGACCTGGAGTTTTGATGCGTACAAACAAAGACGATTTAGGTCTTTCCTTGGCTGCTGAAAAGCTTTTCTTGGAAGTTGGGAATGTCATGAACTGTTGTACAAGTTGTTGGCTGTACAAAAAGCAGAACTTTGTTTTCTGTGAAGTATGTAGTTTTTGTCCATTATAGAACAACAAAAGCAAAGTTTGTAATATCACTTACAAGCCCACCTGTTTACACATCCCACCTATTGACAACAAGAACTGCTGCTGCCCATATATTATTTAAATGGTCATTCTCAACACAGCTGTGACATTAATTGCCTAATAAGTTCAAGGCTTTAGACTGTCAGCTGCTCAGAGATATACTGCCATCTCCTGGACAAAACCACTGGGTTGCCTGACATATTATAGCCTTGAGTCTGCTCCTGGTCTTGGCAATGAGGCTTGAGGGAAGCTAGGGAAGTTTTCATGTAAGCAAAAGTTCAGTGAGCCAGCTGGCATTTGAATCAACGTTAATGTTATGGTTGAATCAACGTTGGATTTGGTGTTCATTTTTTAAAAGTGAGTCAATGTTGATGTGGCAACTTTGTTTCAACGTCGGTCTTTCAACCTTGAATAAACCATAGCTCACATTTGGGAGGCTCAAAATTATATGGGAGAGGAAAAAACATGTAAGCTATGATAAAAAATGAACAACTTTCTTTTTTTATTCTCTCTGTACATGTAGAAAGTGCTTAGAAAGGCAGCATGTTTGACATTACGTTGATTCAACATTAAAATTTTAACATTTGCACAACCATTTAATATTAATTTGAACTAAATATTTAACATTGAAACAACACCAGACATTATTTCAGCCATATCTCAACGTTGAAGGTTGGTTGCATGCTACCTGGGGCGATTAAACTCAAATAATTTCCACCAGAAACACGGGAGGCCATCTTCATGTCCACTAAACAGAATTTCTTTGACATGGTGCTAATTAGCTGTACTTATGGATGGGCCTACTGGTGGAGCTGCGGGTAAATCAGATACAATCTTATGAATGCTACAACTAGTTGATTTTAGACCTTCTACATTATGTCACGGATAAGCTATGAATGATGAAATGGACATGAAAATGTCTGAATATCAGCAGGTAGTATGGTATACATGCCGAGGCCTTCTGTGTGGAAATGGCAGTTTTAATCCTAGCTAACGTTATCAGCAACATAGTCTTAAAGTTTTAAATGGAGAAATCTAACCTAACAGTATGTATCTCATGAGATGATCTGGAGCAGAAGCAACCACTCAACCATGCGCTGTGTACATGACAACACAAGTACAACTATATGCCAGTTTGGCGGATTTCATTCAGCATTCAAGTCTGAAGCCAGAGAACAACAGATATGTGGGTAAAGAAAAAATCAGATACATTTCATGGTATGTTCCTAGACACTGAGATGTAGACTGATGTATAGACGGAGGTTCATGTTACAACGAAAGATAGACATTTAAAAAATGTAAAAAATGCTATCATTGCTGCATCTGTTGTGGCAGGCCTGTTTGGACCCTGCAGCAGTCTCTAGATTTAGTTTTTCTGATGTATGTACTAAGACAAAACACTTCTGACGTTGTATGTGAAGTGCATTAAACCTGTACTGTAAATGCTTTGGAAAGAATTTTTGGACTTTGGGGAAGACGGTTTCACTCTTTTCCCACAATAGCTGGTGAACTAACACTACTGCAGTGAAGCTACACATGTTAATGAAGCCATATAACTTTAGAACTTAAGTCCTCATTACAATGGAAAGACTGAAATGACTTGTTAGATGGTGCTAAAAGCTAGTTAGCAAGATAGCTATCTGATAGATCTAGTAGAAGTAGACGCTGTAACACACCTTTCCAGTCCACGGGGCGCTATCCCAAGGAGATGTACTTTGAGCAAATGCTCTTTTATTGAACGTAGCATCCATTGGGGAGCCATGAGATCAGGCAGGTCACCTCTAGCCACACACCTCCGCTTGACGGTAGGTGTCAGCACCTGTACGCATGTTTAAGCTAACGGTAACAACTTATTTACAGGGTTACAAGTGAGCCACAGTGGGATTAAAGGATTAGTTATATTAATAAGGTTAGAGATCATTGGCTAATCTTGGTTGATATCACAGAGATTAATCAGATGATATATTTGCACAATGCATGCTGAGTGTTGAGAGAACATTCTAGAAAGAAAATTATACAAATGGATGAATTCTGTTTAACCAATTAGGCTGATGTACCTATTGCCATACTACAGATTGTGGAGTGACAACAAATTACACACTAAAATCTATTTTTACACCTTTTTAGCATGTAACTGTCACGGTGTAGCTGGAGCGAGGAAAGGCAGTTGCGGACACACTTGCGAACTGTAGGTCAAACACGGATTTAACGGATTAACAGACGGAGTACACCACAACAACAGTAACAATGAACGACGAAGACAGACTGCAAACACAGGCTATATATACAGAGAGTAACAAGAGGGAACAGGTGACACAACTCAGGACCGAAGGAAAACAGGTGTGACGGGCGGGGCCAGGGAGCACTTGACAAAACAGAAACACATGGACGGGACGTAAACAAGGGCACATGGACGGGAGGCGTGACAGAGACCAGGAACGGGCAGAGAGGAACGGGAACACTGGAACAGGCAAAGGCAAACAGGAACAAGAACAGGAACACTGGAACAGGCACAGACAGGAACAGAAACAGGCAAACAGGAACTCCGGAACAGGCACAGACAGGAACAGAAACAGGCAAACAGGAACTCTCTGCCGTCTTCTGCCGTTCCTCTCTGCCCGTTCCTGGTCTCTGTCCGTCTTCCCGTCTGTCTGGTCCGTCTTCCTGGTCTCCGTCTGTCTGGTCCGTCTTCCTGGTCTCCGTCTGTCCGCCTGGCCCTCCTGTGGGGCGGCTCCTGGGGTTGGCTCCCTTCCATGTGTTTCTGTTTTGTCACGTGCTCCCTGGCCCCGCCCGTCACACCTGTTTTCCTTCGGTCCTGAGTTGTGTCACCTGTTCCCTCTTGTTACTCTCTGTATATATACCCTGTGTTTGCAGCCTGTCTTCGTCGCTCATTGTTACTGTTGTTATGGTGTACTCCGTCTGTTAATCCGTTAAATCCGTGTTTGACCTACAGTTCGCAAGTGTGTCCGCAACTGCCTTTCCTCGCTCCAGCTACACCGTGACAGTTACATGCTAAAAAGGTGTAAAAATAGATTTTAGTGTGTAATTTGTTGTCACTCCACAGTTTGTAGTATGGCAATAGGTACATCAGCCTAATTGGTTAAACAGAATTCATCCATTTGTATAATTTTCTTTCTAGAATGTTCTCTCAATACTCAGCATGCATTATGCAAATATATCATCTGATTAATCTCTGTGATATCAACCAAGATTAGCCAATGATCTCTAACCTTATTAATATAACTAATCCTTTAATCCCACTGTGGTTCACTTGTAACCCTGTAAATAAGTTGTTACCGTTAGCTTAAACATGCGTACAGGTGCTGACACCTACCGTCATTTTTTAAATGTCTATCTTTCGTTGTAACATGAACCTCTGTCTATACATCAGTCTACATCTCAGTGTCTAGGAACATACCATGAAATGTATCTGATTTTTTCTTTACCCACATATCTGTTGTTCTCTGGCTTCAGACTTGAATGCTGAATGAAATCCGCCAAACTGGCATATAGTTGTACTTGTGTTGTCATGTACACAGCGCATGGTTGAGTGGTTGCTTCTGCTCCAGATCATCTCATGAGATACATACTGTTAGGTTAGATTTCTCCATTTAAAACTTTAAGACTATGTTGCTGATAACGTTAGCTAGGATTAAAACTGCCATTTCCACACAGAAGGCCTCGGCATGTATACCATACTATCTACTGATATTCAGACAGTAGTCCATTTCATCATTCATAGCTTATCTGTGACATAATGTAGAAGGTCTAAAATCAACTAGTTGTAGCATTCATAAGATTGTATCTGATTTACCCGCAGCTCCACCAGTAGGCCCATCCATAAGTACAGCTAATTAGCACCATGTCAAAGAAATTCTGTTTAGTGGACATGAAGATGGCCTCCAGTGTGGTGGAAATGATTTGAGTTTAATCGCCCCAGGTAGCATGCAACCAACCTTCAACGTTGAGATATGGCTGAAATAATGTCTGGTGTTGTTTCAATGTTAAATATTTAGTTCAAATTAATATTAAACGGTTGTGCAAATGTTAAAATTTTAATGTTGAATCAACATAATGTCAAACATACTGCCTTTCTAAGCACTTTCTACATGTACAGAGAGAATAAAAAAAGAAAGTTGTTCATTTTTTATCATAGCTTACATGTTTTTTCCTCTCCCATATAATTTTGAGCATCCCAAATGTGAGCTATGGTTTATTCAAGGTTGAAAGACCGACGTTGAAACAAAGTTGCCACATCAACATTGACTCACTTTTAAAAAATGAACACCAAATCCAACGTTGATTCAACCATAACATTAACGTTGATTCAAATGCCAGCTGGGACACTGAACTTTTGCTTACATGAAAACTTCCCTAGCTTCCCTCAAGCCTCATTGCCAAGACCAGGAGCAGACTCAAGGCTATAATATGTCAGGCAACCCAGTGGTTTTGTCCAGGAGATGGCAGTATATCTCTGAGCAGCTGACAGTCTAAAGCCTTGAACTTATTAGGCAATTAATGTCACAGCTGTGTTGAGAATGACCATTTAAATAATATATAGGCAGCAGCAGTTCTTGTTGTCAATAGGTGGGCTGTGTAAACAGGTGGGCTAGTAAGTGATATTACAAACACAAAAACTTGGAGAGGATGAATTTTTGCGAAGCAGAAGCGCCTCCGTTCCGGAGCACAAGGTGGCGCCGGAGCGCCAGCGGGGCTAGAGAGCGGGGCTGCGAAGGAGTGGCCGCGTGGCTCTGTACAGGCGGGGCTGGAGAGCGGCGCCACGACGGAGTGTGCGCGTGGCCGCGGCTCTGTGCAGGCGGGCGCCCGCGAAGTCTGCTTCCGGCTACGGCGTTTGCTACACCTCTTAGCCTGGTTCGCCGAAACGGCTGCACACCCGGCCGCCATCTCAGCCGCGAGCAGAGCGGGGTTATCCGCCTTCAGCAGCGCACAGAGCTCCCAAGCGGAGAGAAAATCCTCGTGTTCGATCCGCGGGATCAAACAGCTCGCTGTGTCCTTGTGGTCGCTCATTCTGTCACGGTGTAGCTGGAGCGAGGAAAGGCAGTTGCGGACACACTTGCGAACTGTAGGTCAAACACGGATTTAATATTGAAACAGACGGAGTACACCACAACAACATAACAATGAACGACGAAGACAGACTGCAAACACAGGCTATATATACAGAGAGTAACAAGAGGGAACAGGTGACACAACTCAGGACCGAAGGAAAACAGGTGTGACGGGCGGGGCCAGGGAGCACGTGACAAAACAGAAACACATGGACGGGACGTAAACAAGGGCACATGGACGGGAGGCGTGACAGTAACATGCAATTTTCACAGAATGTCTGGCCCACGGCGGGGGGGCTTTAAAATCACACACAACTAACATTTCTGGTAGATCAGGCCGAATTAAAAATAAGCATGATTTTAGGAGTTGTGACCATGGCAATAGCAAAGCAATGTTCAGCCAAATGTCATATGTAGTGTTTAGTTCTGTAGTTATTTACAGTACGTGAAAAAGAGTGTCATACCTACACTTACAGTTTTTATATGTAATGATGGTGACAGAAAAATAGTGGGGACTATTCTGCCTTATATTGCCCTGCATGCACCTTTCTACCTGCCATGCAGTCTCGGGAATCAGGCTTTTCATTGCTGCCCATTTAAAATAATAACTTTTTATAATGTACACTACTGAGCAAGTCTGAGGCACCTAAGTTTTTTGTTTAAAGGCTTCAATGTTAGCATTACATGTATTTTCATCAGTAAGAACACCAGATATGATTAGAACAGATGTAAATCAGCATAAATACAATACAAAGTAACATGAATATCTTATTGTGAAAGAAATGTAGTTCCAGATTTCTCCTGGACGCCCCAGACATTGAATGAATGTGTTCAGTTCCTTCAGCAGCAATCTTGATTTAGCTTAATGAAGTACTGAGCAGTCAAAGCAGGTATTAGATGAGAACTGTAAATAATACTGGGCTGTTTCCACAAGAAGAAGCTTGGAAAAGGTTAAACACACTGTATAACTGTATTAATACTATTTGAATATTTATAGAAATTAAATATTTTACTGAGCTTTCTGAATGTAATAATGTGCCTAAGAGTCTAAACCTTTTGCACAGTACTGCAGCAATGGGAATGAACTGAACTGAAAGTTTGGGGCTAGAATATATTCAGTATTAATGAATAATAATGAATTGAAAGATTAACAACACTATTTGGAACAAGCTGTGTTTCATTCACACTTTCATGACCCCTCCCTGTGTCCCAGCCAGCTTTCTACTCATATATCTTCCACCAGCGTCTCCATAGACCCAGCTGCGATAATGCTTTCTATCATGTTTGGTGTGCATTTACACTGGCTCTACAGTCTCTTGCTCCTGGCAGTGCGAGGATCTTGAGCTTCATGATGCATTGCTAGTGCTGTTGGAGCTGAAATGTATTTGTTGTTGTTGGAATTGTGCATGCTGGTCAGTCTCTAAAGCAGGTTTTCCTAACCCTGGTTCAGCATGATTTAGAGTCACTTAATCAGCTTTTTAAACTAAGCCTGCCAGAGTGAAGTGGCTAAGTTACAGCAGAGAGAACACTAAACTATGCCGGACAGGGGTCCCAACAGAATCAATGTAGATGACTGTTTTTTAAGTAAGTAGCTTATTATTCGACAGTGCCCTTTCACTTTTAACAAGAAGCATATGTAGCAACTGAAATCCTTTAAAATTGCTCAAAACAGTAAACAGAATTTTTAACAATAAAATATACAGAGAATAAATGAGTAATAGTTATATTTGAAGAACAAAGTGTAGTTCCAGATTTCTCCTGCAGCAATCTTGATTTAGCTTAATGAAGTACTGAGCAGTCAAAGCTCAAGTTAAATAAACACACTGTATTAATGTATTAATACTGTGTGAATAATGGTTTTTCTAAAGAAAGTTGTTTCTTTCTGGTCATTTTGAGTCGGTCAGCAAGCCATCAACTGCTGATGCTTCAGATACTAAACTAACCTAGAATGTTGTTCTCTCTTTTATACTCACTTATTAGTAGAATGTTTTTCAGCTGTGCATCACAATTGAGCAAGAGTGTCCTAACAACCAATTAGCCCAATAACATCCTTAACCTGGATTGGCGGCCGTGCCAGGAGATTTAGACAGAGGACTGAGAATTGCTGATAATAGGACTATATGTAAAATAAGCCTCTATACAAAAATAGGCTTTAATACAAACATTTTTGTTCCTTAAAAATCATCTAAAAAACTTAAATTAATTGTGAAATGGACAATATTGTTTGTGAATTGCATGAAAATTGCATAAATTGCATGAACATTGCATGAAATGAAATTCTAAAGTGATCCTAAACTTTTGAGCGGTAGTGTATAAACTCTGTAGAAAACTTTGGCGGTTAATCTAAGAAGATATATATTTAAAGTGACAACTACACACATATACTGCCGTGAATTAATGTTTTTGCAGTGTTACAAAAACCAAACACATTTACGTACTGTTACATACGGTTACATACATACAAACTTTACATAACACCACATATTGTCATTGATTACACACACCATTTTCTCTTTATCACAAAAGCAGTCAGTCAGCCAAGACATGCTTGGTGTCTAAAGTTTTAATGTAGTTTAGTTCACACCAGACACTTAGAAGTTCTGCTGTGGAAACAGACTTCTATCATCACACCCAAAACCTCAAGTGTTACTGTCATGCAGTGTAACATAAGCAATTCAATTGAGATTACATCAAATTCCAAATTTCTGCATTATTCAATTGTTTAAACAAAGTCTTTCAGAATTTCTTTAGAGCTTCAGTCATAAAGGCTTCAGAATCAGTGACACTGACTGCCTTTAAAGGTAACGTGCCCCTTTTCCACAAGTTGACAGGGTCTTAATGAAATGCCTTCATGTGCTTGATAGATGAAGTTCATCTTACAGCATTCAACTAACAAGTTTATAGTGTTAATGTTATGATGGATCCTGCACTGTGAGTCCTCTTTTAGATAATCTATGTTAATATCGTCACTGTCCAATGAAAAACAAGGATTCCCAAAAATTGCTGTACAAGAGAGAACAAAAAAATACTTTACTTTCAATGTAAGTCAATGGAACCAGAATTATTTCCTATCTATTTTGAAGCACTTCTATTGGTCCATTCATCATGACATTTTCACTCAATGTAAACAACATTGGCATGTTCAAATGATGTAGAAAACTCAAAATCAACAAAAATGGAGATACATGTTTTTCATTGGACAGCGACAATATATTACCTCAGCTGTTAGTGTTAGCTAGTGATAAACATCCAAAAAACACAGAGCAGAATGATTTTTAATACCTTTTTTCTCCTTTTTTGTTATTGAGCCTTCTTTTAGGAAATGTTTGTTGCCAGTGCTGCGTTCTACTGACCCCGGTTGGAAAAGCAGCCAGATACATAAGTCTGAAGTGAAGTTCTTTTTTAAACTTTCCCCTTCCATCTTAAATGGTGCAAGCAGTTAACAGCAGTTGCCTGGGGCACCGAAACGTAACTGTAGAACCAGAATGCATGACTGCATCATTTAAGGTAGAATGCAAAAAATTATTTTAACAAGAATCTCACTTCAGGTTCCTGCCAGACCCACACTGGTTAGCACACACAAACATACATATATGTACCTACACGCTGCCATCAAAAATAACCTTTGTCTACACTTTTAGAAAAAAAGGTGTTAAGCTTTTTTAATAGCATCAACTCCACCCAATTTTTCGGGTCTCCAAGCATTTCATTTTATTGTTTTGTTTTAAAACATCAGGTTATGACAAGGTATATACTTTTCTCCTGGAACACAGTTGGAATCTATTGTTATACATTGTTTTTACATTGCATTTACATTGTTTGCATCTTGGCGAACACAAATGTACCGGGACAGTAGTTATTTCCTTGACTCACCATCAGAGCAGTTCTCATGATTAGTTCCAGTGCCACTCAGATGGGGGCGGTATTAGTGAGTTTCCATTTGATGTTTTAGGGGGAACCAAATCTGACCAAATTTGTAGGCGCTTTAGATATCCAAATATATTAGCACGTGAACTGAAGCAGCCCCTTTTAAGACCAGTAAAATCCAGTCAATGTAACCAGTATGACGTACTTTAGTACTTTAGTGTACTTTATTTACTTTATGGCAATGTTATGAAGCATCGACTCCACCAAGTACATCATATGTATATATCTTGTATATATCTTGTGTATTGTATAGTCCTTTATATATTTCAGTTATAACTATATGTATATTTTTAGCTTATTTTTACTTTAATATTGTCTATTTATTGTATGTTTGCACTGTTTTACATATATAATGCTGCCCTGCTGTGGAGTTGTATCTGAGCTTCACCCCAAGCATTTCAATGCATGTTATGTCCTGACATGATGTGCAAATGACAAATAAACTTGAAACTGAAACTTGAAGGCCCCTAGTGGTGCAGAGGCCCTAGGCCAGTGGTTCTTAATCCTGGTCCTTGAGTATTCCTCCGTTGCACATATTATAGTTAACACTTCTTTCAAAATACCTGATGCAACTAATAAACGGATTAATAACTAATGAGTAATTAATAACTAATTAATTATTCCTAAGGTGAGCTAAGTGTGTTAGAGCACTACAACACTACACTGGTACTCCAGGTCCAGGATTGAGAACCACTGTCCTTGACAACTGCATATTCTGTCTATAGCTGGCGCCGCTACTTCTATTGTTTGTTTTTTTTCTCAACAAAAAAATGCACTGTCCACATAAATAGTATTAGATGTCATGTTATGTTAGCAGGCTTGTGTCTCTATGTTGCTGCTGAGACTATTAGTGGCGGAGGAAGTCGCGTGAATATCCTGTTGCCTAATATATAATTGCTAAATCTCTATTTCTGGAAAGTAGCCATACAACTCGCTAGCTAATGCAGGAAGTGCTCTTTTCCTATAGGAGTTCAGGCACGCCAGTGTTACAATTAATCCCTTTATTGGTAGGACTTTTGCAAGTCAGCACTTTTGCATACTTTTTAATGACAGCCTGATTCTTTCAAACTAAAAGTCTGCCTCTCTCACTTTTTCTGTGTAAACGTAAGAGGGAAAGCAAGAGGCTGGGTTTCTACCCCAGTCAATGTCTTAAAAGATAAAAATACTGAATAAAGTTCAATTTGATTGAGAAACAAAAGAAACATGCCCCCGAAAAAAAAGGATGTACATAACAGTAAACAATCCCACCGTTCCAACCAAATGGGGACATTTGCCGAATATGGGTCAGTGTGAGTGAATGACTTCCCTGTGTGTGTACGTGCTCGTTGGTGTACGGAAAACCAGTAAAGCATACGTATGTTTCTCGGAGGGCATGTCACCCGAGGGCCTCTACCCTACGTGACTGTGGTGGGGTTCAGCTGCACCAGCTGCAGCCTCTCTGTCCACTGATAACGCTAATTCATTTCCTGTGATTACCTCTAATTGCCGACGGCCAAGGACAAGACCCTCAGGGTGGGGCACGTGTGTTTGTGCATGTGTGTGTGTGTGTGTGCTGTGAGAGACTGAGCGTAGGCACCCCTCGTGGGCAGCCGGCACTCACGCGTCCGCGACACTGTACATGTGCTTTGATTAATTGAAGCATGTGACGTTAACCCTTCAAACTCCAGGCTGCTTTGAGCTGCTATCATTGAAGGCCTATTATCTAGTTAATATTACTAATCACTGATGTCCTGATGGGCTTCTACTACACTTACTGCACATGTAGCCAATCAGCCAGGTTATGCTCGGTGTCAAAGGTTTGTTCTTCTTTGGTTTTGCTCTGGAGCTGTGAGGCTATTGTGGCTAGCAGTGGGTGTTTAAAGTCTTTGCTGGCCTGAGCACTGTAGAAACTATAGGCATAAGTTAAACAAACTCTGACTAATCATCTGTAATTGACTTTCTGTTGTTAGCTTTTGTAAATCACTGTACAAGCACTTGATCAGGAACACCTTCATGTATTTACACTCACGGTCAGTTTTATCTCTACATATATACATATATAAGCACTCTGGAGTTCTGCAGTTACAGACTGTAGTCCATTTGTTTCTCTGTATACTTTGTTGACCTTGTTTTACCCTGGACTTCAGCAGTCAGGACCCCCACAGGAACACAACAGGTATTAGCCCTGCTAATGAACGTCTTCCGATGTCCTTGATTGGCTAGTTCACGTGTATTTGTGTTGAAAGGGGTTGGAACTAAACTTGGCAGGACAGCAGGTCTCCAGGAGCAGGGTTGCTGACCACTGTTTTAGAGGCATGAAATGCTTCAGATGTCTGGTTCCTGTCATTCGTACTTTTCCTAGAAAGCTGCATTTCCCATGTTAAATCACACTAATTGACTTAAGCACTTAATGAGGCTGATTCTATGAAATCTATGAAATCCCATTGGACTGATTCAAGTGTATGATGATTTAGATGTGCGGTTACTTTTTAGGGTATAAGCTTCCATTACTTAACCTCCTGCTCCACTGCAAGCTTCAGACCCCAAACTTGTCTAAGGGGGAAATTAGGGGGTAGTTGTTTTTTTGGCCAAATATTACCTTTAAGGGGTTAAAGACAGTAGAGCTGAGCTGGGAAGGGAGGGGTCAATTCTTCGAGTCCAAGGGTCAGCCCAAGTGTACCGTCGAGACTTGTTACAACATCCCGCTTTTATGGGTCCCACATGCGCCCTCGTGGTCGGAGCAAATCAGCCGAGATCAGCGGACTGACGACACAGGACGAGGGCTTCTGAGGCCTACGCTCTCTGCTCGCATGCCAGCGGATGGCAGAGGCACGATAACCCTCCGCATGGGCAGAAGCAGCAATCAGGCAGGCTGCAGAGGGGACTGCGAATCAAAGTGTCTGCTGCCATCCCAGCGGAAACACACCGCTGTGGGTGTCCATGGGTGTGGGCGACAGCGTCTCCCTCTCTCGGCTCCCTCCGGATCCAGGGGTCAGCTTTTAAATGGGCCGGTGTCTGAGCCCGTGGGAGAGAGAGATTGAAAAAGAAAGAGCGAGAGGGTGGATCAGACATGCATGAACTTGCAGAGACATAACGTTCTCTAGTACATCTGGGTTTTTTTTCTTCTTCTTCATTTGTCTGGGCTTGGGCCTTTTACTGAAGTACCCTATGAAGATCCAGATCAACCACATCAGTCACTGACGACGCTCAGTGTGATTACACTAAAATGATAACCTGATCATGTGAAAGCAGATAAAAAAGTAATAGTGAATCAAAACTCATCCGAGCTTCACTCACATCTAAATTCTTATATAGTAATTGCAATTATTTGTAAATACAATCTTATAAGTTCTTGACTTTTTATTATTTATATTGTATATCGTCGCTGTCCAATGAAAACATATCTCAATTTTTGGTGATTTTGAGTTTTCTACATTATTCGAACACAACAATGGTTGTTTATATTGTGTGAAAATTTCATTATGAATGGTCCAGCAAAAGTGCTCCAAAATAGCTTGGAAAGAATTCTGGTTCCATTGACTTACATTGAAAGTAAAGTATGTTTTTGGTCTCACCTGTAAAGTTTTTATTGGACAGCGACGATATACTGTACTGTTTATTATTATTTTTGTACTTAGTGCCTTGCTATCCCTGTAACACAGTGAATTTCCCTACTGTGGGACTAATAAAGAATGATCTCATCTTATAGTAACTTCTTACACAATATTGGCAAATAATCTGTTTAATCTAAAGGCAAGTTGTACCACAGAGATGCAGTTGTGTTTAAAGTTTCAAGACCCCCAGTCAAGTTTATATCACTGCTGTCCATTTTTCTCTGCATAATTTGGAAATATCTTGTGCCTTTTACATTGTGTGTAGATTTCATTAATGGACAAAAGAAATGGTCCAAATTACTTGGAACAAAGTCTGGTTTCATTGCCTTGGACGTACAGTTACGTTGACTTTTTGTCAAATGCATCATTCTGGAGATAATTTATTTGCAGGGACATCTTTGAAGTTACAGCTACTTTTATGTTTCACATTATCACATTAAGTAATCCTCTAAGGTTGGATTTAGGGTCTCTAGGTAGGAATCTCTAGGTAGACCCCTTCATTGCACGGTTTAAAATTAGTTAATGATATCTTGCCATCATTTTTGCCTTTTCCAGATCAGTCCATCTTGACCCAGTTAGTTGTGTCTTTACATACCAACATTGGAATTCTTCATTATAACCATGACTGAGGGGTGAGTAATTAAAATTACTGAAAAGAACCATCACAAATGCAAATAACAGCTACTTTTCAAATGTATATATTTTGGACTACTGTGATGGATTGGTCCAGCGACTGGTCCAGGGCCTTCCGCCCAGTGAGCACTGCGATAGAATCCAGCACCCCTCACCGCCAACCAGAATGATAAGCCATTTAAATAAGTAAGTGAGTGTATTGGAATCAGGGGTTAAACATCGTCATGTACAGTATTTATAATTTGTATTTTCATGTGGACTTTGGCTCATAGGGGTCCTGGGCAGCTGCCTGCCTTTGCCTAGTGTAAAGACCACTCCTAGTAATTCCACACACGGGAATTCTTATATTTGCAAATATTCTACTTTTGGTCTCTTTCCTTTTCTCAGTGTGGGCTCATTTTAATGTAGCTTGTAGCTTTGAGTTGAAAGGATGGAAAGAAACGTGTTTATATTATCAGATCTGAAGAAAGAGTGGAGCTAAATTTATTTAAAGCTTTAAGAACTGATGGTGACAGTTTTGGTTGGTTGTTGATGTTTGGTTGTTAGTAATCCCAATTTTCTGTGTATTTTTGAATCATTTGTTGAACTCCAATTTTGCAAATTCCTATTCTTTCCCACTCATACTTGTTGCCTATGGATGTAAATGACCACAGCTGTAATTGGCTGCCATATAATAAAAAACTTAAACACTCCTTAGAACGTCAGGGTGAATGGGCGGGTTTTAAACTGCTGTAGGCTAAACTGTTGTGTATATCATCGCTGTCCAAAGAAAAACATCTCCATTTTTGTTTATTGCTATTTTTCTATATCAATTCAATGCAGCAGCTGCCCTTGTTACATTGTGGGCCAAATTCATGTTGAATTGACCAACAGAAATGCTCCAAAATAGCTTGGAAAAATTCTGGTTCTATTGACTTCCATTGAAATTAAAGACCTCTTTTTGGCCTCTCCTGTAAAGTTACCATTTTAGATATGCTTGTTTTTCATTGGACAGCAATGATATGTAAATAGCTAATGACTGGACCACACTGCAGGATTTGAAAAACTCTACCCGATATATAAAACGTGAGAAATCCCACAAATAATGACATATTTCACCTTTTTATTTGTTTGTGATCGTTGTTACTTATCACACTTCCCACACCCTGAATGTCCTGAATGGAACATTATACACTTTCAGATTCTGGACATGAACAAGAGTTAAGAAACAATAGTTCTGAACAATGTACTCTCACAACTTCCATTAAGCTTGGCTGGCATTGGTTAGTGGTCTTTCAGGCATGACGTCAAAATCGTGTTTTCATGCCATCACCACAGAATTGGCGTCCACCTCACAGTACAGGATACTGGGTTGAGGGCTTCTTTTAACATAGCTTGTAGCGTTGGGATGGAAGGATGGATCATTTACGATTCACAATTGCGATGGCTCGATCTGACTGGGAGTAGATCGGATGGGTAAAGATACAATTATATCACTGTTTAAGATCCCCCTTTATATTGAGAGACCTTTTGCGATTGTCTGGAGGACCAAATCACCCTCAAAATCAGCCCCAATATCCTGGAGGGTAGGCCAGGCAGTAGTATCCATATCGGATTGTATGGACTGGGGGGCGAAAAGTAAAAACTTTACCACTGTTAACATACTAATTTAAACTGTTTTATTAAAGAAAAGTGAGGAATATTCTGTTTTGCCTGATATAGACCTTTAATGTAAGACTGACAACAGCAGGAAACCCATAGAGTTCAACAACCGTTCAGTCTAAGTTCATCACCTCAAATCCTGCTGCGCATCCATTCTGGCACAGCAGTTGCTGTTAAAAAGGGAAAGTGAGTATAAAACTGTTTGGTTTCTAATTATACCCAATCTCTTAGGATATGGTGTCTCTTTAGACATCCATGAATTGTTGCTTACTTTTACTTTACTAAAAAAAGGGAAGGTCAGGGAAAGTACTACAAACTCCAAGCACATTTCTTGTCCAAAATAAAGAAAAAGATAAATAAATACTTACAAACACAGAGAAAGAGAGACGTGATTTCTGGGTCTGCCCTGTGGTTGTCTAGGTTGGCGTGTGATTTCTGCCATTTCCTGACTCCTCGTGTGTTTATTTTTTTTTTCCTTGGCCACTCTCAGAGCGTTCTCCAAGGACCAGCTGCTCTACTGAGGCCAAAACACAGCAGAATTTGGAGAAAGAGATTGTTGTTGGGTGCACCAAAATACCTAAACTCATTTAATCGCATTAAAAATATATCTCAAAACAAATTCTGCTATTTTTGTTGTGTTTATTCAATACTTGTTTTTGGAGTCCTGCAGTTTTGCATACTCTCATCCCAAATTTCATGTTAGCCATACAACTTAGTTATTAGTTAAAAATGTAAATAAAATCATGTTTTCATCCACTATGTGTTTTCATGTGTTTTCATGCACAGAAACTTAAGGTAACGTAGGCTGTGATTAGGGGCTTCATCAAAACAAGTAAGATAGAGACATTTAACTTGTTTTTGGCTTTAAGCAAATTTATCTTTACAGTCAATGGCCTCTTTTTATGGTGTTTTTTGCAGCTGAGAGATGCGGGGCAGGACAAAAAGTGTCCCACCAACCATGCACAATCCCAATAATGTCCACCTTCTAATTTACATGTTCAGTTCCTCCTTAAATGGTGCCACTATGTAACTGCTGCACTATATAATGTGGAACATGCAACAAGCCAACTTTAACTTTATGTCATATTGTATCTAAAAATGCAACCGCACCAGATACATTTTCAAATGAGCTTTTTATGAGTTTATATGTAATTGTTTGTTTTTTAGATATCCATCAGCCTTTTTCACATTTCAGCTTTAGTGAATTTTCTACCTCATCCTAGCGTAAATATCCTTTTTGTGAAAATCTAAAGGAAGATCATTTCACAACTCAGGATGACTTCATTACAATTATTTTTAACCTCTTACAGCCTCAGGAATATATATATATATTTAAACTGTTTTATTAAAGAAGAGTGAGGAATATTCTGTTTTGCCTGATATAGACCTTTAATGTAAGACTGACAACAGCAGGAAACCCATAGAGTTCAACAACCGTTCAGTCTAAGTTCATCACCTCAAATCCTGCTGCGCATCCATTCCAATCTCTTAGGATATGGTGTCTCTTTAGACATCCATAAATTGTTGCTTACTTTTACTTCACTAAAAAAAGGGAAGGTCAGGGAAAGTACTACAAACTCCAAGCACATTTCTTGTCCAAAATAAAGAAAAAGATAAATAAATACTTACAAACACAGAGAAAGAGAGACGTGATTTCTGGGTCTGCCCTGTGGTTGTCTAGGTTGGCGTGTGATTTCTGCCATTTCCTGACTCCTCGTGTGTTTATTTTTTTTATATATATATGTTATGCTGTTATTATAATTAGCATTTCTACACAATGAAAAGAGGGTTGGTCTTAAAAAATACTAGCTATTTCAATTTTTTTGAAATGATTCTTTATTGTATATGTGCAAAAGTGACTCTGTTATGTAATATTCTCTTCTCTTGAAGAAATTTAAAACTACTGTGTGCATTGGCCATTTGCCAGCTTACATCTCTTCTCTGATTTCAATAAATAACAATAATTATCAGACCCGCTCTAGTGGCTGGATCACCTGTCAGGTACCGAGAGTTTTTAGTGAACTGGGAAAATCTGCTTTTAGCTACAGTGCACCAGCGAGCTGGAACTCTCTCCAGGAAACTCTGAAGCTCAGCTCGCTGGGATCACTGAACCATTTTAAACTTTTAGTTTCTAATCACCATCAGAAAGCCTGTGATTGTTTTAAATGATTAAATCTATTAGGATTTTATTTTTATATTATTATTATTATTATTTATTGATTTATTGATTTTTATTTTTATTTTTTTTATTTGTATTATTTATTATTTGTATTATTTTATTATTATATTTATCCATTTTTTATCGTGTTTGTTTTATTGAGTATTTTTTATTAGCATTTTAACTTTTTATTATCTTGGTGTATGTAATATGTTTATTTTATATTCTTTAATATTCTTTTATAATAATTTTCTAACATTTTTTACATTGTATTTTTAATGCATCTATATTAAATGTTTATTTAAAATTGGTATTTTAGTTATTATTTTTGTTCATTTTGTTTTCAATCCCTTTAACTGTATATGCTCGGCTGCATTGAAAATGAGGGTCATCCCTCAATGTATTGTTGATTGATTGATTGATTGATCAACCAGAATACTGGGTTCACATAAACCCAACCAACACTTCAATTCATACTATAAAGCATGCATTCGCTTACCATAGACGCAGCTAGGTTAAGCTTATTGCTATGGGGGTATTTTAAATATGTATGAACCATTTATGTCTTACCTGTAATGACACTGAAGTATAGCATTAGTATTTAAGAACAGTGTTTTGGTTGCAAAAGCAGTGAACGGAGGACTGAGAAAATCAGGCGGACAGCAAAATCATTTTGATTGGTCAATATACAGTGACAGCACTCCTATTTGATTATGTGGTGAACAAAAACTAGATGTGGCGACGAACAGTTTAACTGTTTTTCCAACTTTTACATTCTTTGAATAAAACAATAAAATGCCAAATTTCAGTTTAGATAAACAGTGTTTTACATCAGTGAATTGTGAATCAACTTCTGTTTCGCTTACCTTTATTTAGTGTATTAACGTGCTCAGCATTGTTGTACTGTGTTATGTTTACTGTTGTGTGGGATTGTATTATAGTTGTTATTTTACCACACTGTTTTGTCTAATTGCAATTTATATAGTCTAAGTCTTTCTGCAGTACTGTAAACAGATCATGTGTGCATGCAGGAAGCAAGGCCCTAGAGGAACGCAGTTTTTTTCCACTACACAGTAAAAATGGAACAAGCAGAAGTTGATCTGAAGTGCTTTTGAGGTTTGTATAGATTTAAAATGTTGCTTTTGTTCATGAAATCTTTTATTATTGCATTCAAGATATTTATTTGTGTTACCACATAACAAGCCATTAAACAGTATTTCAGATATTAAAAAAAAAAAAAAATACTTTTATTAACAGTGAGTACACATGTATAGGGTTGGAATGACTATAAAAGTTTTTGTGACCTTCATCTTGACAACACTTTGTTGTAACAAGTAGTGAAAGTAGTTTTATTTAACCTGCAAAGTACACTGACTGCCTAGTTCTTTCAATCAAAGTAGCTGAGTTGAGTGAAGCCAGTTCAATTGCATATTACTACACAAAGTAAAAAGAAAAATCCATTGAAACCTTAAAAAATATTAATATGGTAACAAGAATTTGGTTTTATTTAACTTAAAAAAATACTTTATAAGAAACAACACCGAGTGAAACAAAAAACGTAAATGAACCAAAACAATATTTTACATCATGTCTTCATAATCTGTACACAGTCCCTTGTGACAGTGAATCTGTACATCAGCACATTTGTGAGTTTTCCCTACGGTGACATACCCGGTTCATGAAAGGCTTGATAATTACAGAGATGTGTTTGATTAGAAGCAACATAAAAAATGTGCACACTGTGTTTCACTGAACTGAGACTCTGAGATGTTAAAGGAAAATGTAATGATTAAAAATTACTGCAGGAAATTACATTTTTGCAATTGTTGTTCTTCTCGTTCGGCTCATATTTCTGAAATTGCAGTTGGAGTCTTTTACCAACACTAACATTAGCCTGAAGTGAAGAACGAACCAATAAAAATATCACTTGTGATGATATGTTTGATATATTTGTATGTTTGTATATATATATATATATATATGTGTGTGTGTGTGCACTGAATTTAACATAATTATAAAAAGCTCAAAAGTTTAGGATCACTTTAGAATTTCATTTCATGCAATTTTCATGCAATTCACAAACAATATTGTTCATTTCACAATTAATGTAAGTGTATCAGATGATTTTTAAAGAATAAAAATGTTTGTATTAAAGCCTATTTTTGTATAGAGGCTTATTTTGAATATAGTCCTATTATCAGTAATTCTCAGTCCTCTGTCTAAATCTCCTGGTACGGCCGCCAATCCAAGTTAAGGATGTTATTGGACTAATTGGTTGTTAGGACACTCTTGCTCAATTGTGATGCACAGCTGAAAAACATTCTACTAATAAGTGAGTATAAAAGGGAGAACAACATTCTAGGTTAGTTTAGTATCTGAAGCATCAGCAGTTGTTGGCTTGCTTTATTCCAAAATGTTTCTTCCAGCTCAGCAAAAAATAGAAACAATGATGATTTAATGATTTAAACTTGTGGTTTTTTTCACTTAGAAACCATTTGACCAGGCATCTGTATCATGCTGACTTTACAGGAGAACAACAAACATGCAGTCCTTTTATTACTTTTAATGTAAATAAATGCAACCAGACTTTTTTCCAAATATTCTTTTCACGTAAAGAGTAAAACATAATGTAAAGGGCAATTATACTTAGATTATATGAAAAACAAATAAAAAAACTCATATAAATACATCATAAATTATGTTATAATGCTTGTTACCACATTAGGGTTTTTAGGTTTTAATGAAAAAACATTTTTTACTGTGTGTTTTGGAAATCCAAATCCTACCTTTTAGAAATCTTTATTAAGATTCATGATTTCTAGATTTACTGTTTGAAAGATATTTCTATTCATAGTTTAAAAAGAAAACCCACTAGACTCAAGTATGGTCAAGATCAAGATCAAGGTTAAGAAGAACTTTATGGTCACCCCAGCCATATGTAAATGGCTGATTACTAATTACAAATTACAAATAGTTTTAAAATATTGATAATTTGTTGGACACATACAGTCTAAGTAACTTCCTGAAGTATACTTTATGATGTTCAGTAAAACAGTATATATATCATATGGTGTTCTTTTTATCTGAGAAGTCATGAGATGGTTGGCCAATCAGGCACACACATATTTGTAATGGTAATACCAGAAGTTAGGTAGAACACAATGCCCTTGCTGTACTATTAGGGTCTGCATTTTGGTGAGTGTGCTTACTGACGTAGATGGATATTATGGCTTGATGCTATAATTAGTCATTTACTCTGTTCTTTAGATCTCTCCCCCATTAAGACTGGGCTATTCACATGTGCACACTAGTGTTGGAATGCTGGACTCTTCCTTCTATTGTTGTTGTTGCTTTTCTTCACCTAGGTGATCAGATATTCCTCATACTATATCAGATCTTCTATCCTAAGCCTCCACCTTTGTTTAGACTACTCACTGATGCTAAAACAAAAACACAAGGCTGGTTAAGTGGGCAGGATACATGTGGCCCACGCCGTCTAGCCTCGGAGCCAGGATAACACTTAGCCTATTGCTTGTTTCGGAGAGTTATGGGAAAACAGTAACCGTAACGCTTAGCGACTGTTTGAAGTTCCACTTGTATTAGTGGTCCATGTTGATATGGTTTCTGATGAACAACTGAAATGGATATTCTGGATAGAGCAGAATAAAGCTGGTGTGGATTAGATCAATACAATACTGTCCAAACATCTTGCCACCTGGAGAGATTATAATGAAAACTGTTCTTTATATTTGGGCAGTAAGCATCCATTTGAAGCTTGGACAGCACTAAAATTGGAAATAATGAACACAAATAAGCATAAAAAAAACAATAAATTGTAGCTTTATTTTTTAGTTTATTGTGATGGAATTGTAGAAGAACTAAACCAAAGCAGTCCTTAGACTTGGGAACCACTACACACTTTTTAAAAAATTAAGATGCTCTAAAGGCCTGGGTTGATATATGACTTCAATATCATTATTTTTTTAAGCAAGATGCTTCAGGTATAATTGGCCTCAAAACTAAAGAGAATTCTATGTATTTCAGCAAGTTTTGTAAAGCCCATCCACATGTATTTTGTCCTACAGGTATCTATTTTAATGCAGGTTCAGCTTCACTCACTAGTGATGGCCAATCCAGGTCCTCTCAATGTGTCAGATCAATTTGCTCAGCTCAAATATCGCAACTGTTGGCTCTTGATTCTGTAGCATTGTAGTTTTTTAGCATTCAAATGTGTCCAATGTGTCCAATGTAGCAACCAGGTTAAGAGTAAAGTTATTTATGTGGCACCTCTTACAATTGAGATTGTAAAACACAAAGCTGTTTTACAGAAAAAAATCAAACCCCAGTGAGCAAAGCAGCAGGGATAGTGGCAAGAAAACCTCCCTCAGATCCTCAAATAGGGGAACCCATCCATATCTGATCAACACTGGATAGTGAAAGGCTAGTTAAAGTGAAGGATAAGAAGACCTTAAAATGGAAATACACTAGCACAATGGATGCACAAATGGAAACATGTTGAAAACTGCCAAGAACAAAGCAAGAGACAAAAAAACACAACAAGCAGATGCTGGGCATAATGAGTGGACGAAACTAAAAAAAAAGGAAAATCAATATTTTTAATATTGGGAGTTCACTCACAACATTAACCTAAAGAGATCAACTCAAAAACCACGACTCATTCGCAAACAGCACAACACAACAGCCCACACTAGCCCAACCACATATATGTAAATGTCTTAAACTAAATTACTTAACACAACATTCACGCAGCTGATCACAGAGCTCAGTGTTGGAGGTCATGTGGCTCTGAGGCTCATTCTTAAAATCGCAGGTTATATCCTAATGTATTGCTAATAGCTAGATTCATGCTAGAATATATACTGTGTTTTTATAACAATAAATAGTGTTTTTTATTAAATAATAATTAAACAGTTAAACAAATAACTATGATATCACAGCCAGATCTGTTCTGTAAAATCATCCTTCCTCTAAAGTAAACATTTCAACTCTAACATAATTTAATAGTTATTTTTTATATGCAACAAGACAAAATTTAATTATTGGGAAAGCAAATATAAATAACAAATCTAAAAATAAAATACAGTAATCAACAATCAATTGGGTGCTGAACAAATTTAAAAATGTAACACATTTCTACACAATTTTCTTAGAATTGAAAGAAGTAGCACTAGTCAGGAGAAAAACACTAACAAAAAAATGGTGTGTTTGTGTTTTATTTTTGTGTGTGTGTGCTGCAGTTTGTCCTGTAAAGCCTGAAATGGGTCTTGGGTCAGCTTTTGCAGACGTTTTTGAAGATATGGTGAACATAAGCCTATGATGAAAACAGCAGATAATATACTTACATCCTCACAGGAGTTTTGCTTGAGTTCTCTTTGAATACTGTTTCTCAGAATCATCAGGTTTGTCCACCTAGTGTCGGAAGTACAACCTATATTACAAAATGTTCTTTCACATTTTGCATGCAATTACACATTTCCACCAGAGAGGTTCCCAAAACTCACATAGTGCAGTTTTAGAGAAACATTTTTATAAATGAAATGCATGCATGCAAAGAAACATTTAGAAATAGGACGAACCTCCACATGTAAAGCTTGTAGACCAAATAAAAATTTCCTAGAACCATATGCATTTAGGAGCAGGACTGTAGAATTAAATAAATGTTTTGGTATGGATTCATCTGTTTGTGTCCCACCATTAAGTGCAGCGACTCTTTCCTTCCTGCCCACCAGACCAATACTGCTATCTCTGAATTTATATATAGACTCCTGATGTATTTTTAATCAAGCTGTGAGTGAAGAGGAATGAAGTAAACATTAGCTTTAGTGTCCATAGCGATGGAGAATTACTGCAATATTGAATTTGCTTTATTAATTTCAGGGATGCTGTCTATTTGTATTTCTGTCTGGATGTTTAAAGCTCCGGATTGGAATAAGCCAGCAGTCATGCTCTTGAAAATAGAGTTTTTAATAGTTTTTAATAGTTCTTGGCTACAGAACCAAGATTCATAAATATTTGGATGTTGACAAAGGTACTGTAATTTTAGTCGTTTTTTAGAACATTTTGAATGTGAAATTAAATAACAAATATGAAAAACTATTTTTCATAGGGTATTTACATACAAATTTGGCGAACAGTGTAGGAATTACAGCTATTTTCTTATATAAACCCTTAATCAAAAGTAATTGGCTCTCCAGCTGTTCCATGGCTAGATGGAACCCAACATTATTTTACATTATTTTACTTTACAAGTAAACATTTTTGAGTAATGAAAAGCACTAGTATACTAATATGTTTCTTGTTATACTACTACTACTACTACTACTACTACTACTACTACTACTAATAATAATAATAATAATAATAATAATAATAATAATAATAATATAAGGTCTAGAGTTGATTGAGTTGGTGGAATTTGTTGCTGTTAACACTAAATAAGAATGCCAAACACATCCCTATTCTGAAAAATCTAAACAAACACATCAGTTAAAAACCTTTAGATGTGGCCAAATCAACCTCAAAAAAAGAAAGAAAGCACCCAGAAACACCAAAGGTCCACAAGACCATGGAAAACAACTGTGGTGTTTGGAAAAAACATCATGATAGATCGAGAAGTGTATCTGTGTCAAAGTCAATAATCAAGAGAAAACTTCACCAGAGTAAATGCAGGGCGTTGTAAACACAAGATGTAAACCATTGCTCAAAAACCATTGCTGACCAGAGTCAGATTAGAGGCAAAAAGACCAATTTATATCAAAATGAGGGGAGGAGAATGGGGAAGATACCCAACTGCTCAGAACCCAAGCATGCCACATCATCGGTGAAATATAGTGGAGGTTCTGTTATGACATGTTGAGCATGTATGGCTGCCAACAGAACTGATTGCCCTGCATGTGTATAGCTTTATTATCTGCTCAAATTCAGTCCAATGCTTCAATGGACGGACTGGGCAGACTGGACAATCACCCAAAGCATGCTGCGATAACAACAAAAGACTTTTTTAAGGAAAAAAGTGCATTGTTCTCCAGTGACCAATCAGCTAAGCCTCAGTTCAGTCAAGCCTACGTTTCATTTACTGAAGGTGAAACTGAAGGTAGAAAGCACTAAAACCATGCAGGAACTGAAGACAGCTATAGTAAACGGCCTGGCAGAGTATCACCATGGATGAAACTTAATGTCTGGAGATGTTTATGGAGTTCCAGACTTCAGACAGTCATTGACAGAGGCCGAGTATCAAAAATGGCAATTCTTCATACTCCTCACATCCCATTATTGGATGGTTATATGAATGAATACTCAAATACTCTTTCAATCTTATCTACATCTGCCACATCTGTAGCATATGCTCTATTACCATGGACAACACTTTTTCCTGTACTTGGACAGGAACAGTAAACATGGACTCCAAACACACTCATAATAGAAGCCAAAGGGCAGTTTGTTCTGCACTAAGTACAGGGAAATGTGTCTAAATGATTGTCCATGGTAATCGACCGTGAGCTACAGATGTGGAAGATAGAGATTAGACAGAAAAATGCTGGAGTATTCCTGCAAATGACTAAAAGGATCATCTCCTGAAAGGATCATTAGGGAACTCAAAGGCACACTTCTATTTTAGGAGAGCAGTGTTTTATTTGCCTTGAAAAAAGATCACTGGCCAAATGCTGTGATCAATTCATGAGCCGAAAGTAGGATTTCAATAAAGACACTTTTATAATTGTTCACCTTCAAAGATGAAACCCCAGTCGGCTTCGTTTTAAAGTTATGCTCGTTATTGAAGGGCAGAAATAATTCATAAATAATTGGACTGTCCAACTTTTCCATAGCCAATTATGTTCCAATAGTTAAGTTCCAATAGAAAAGTGCTATAAATGTATAATGTATTTTTATGGTTGTGCATTTGCAAAGCAGTGAACAACTATATTGTTATTTGTTTTTGCTTTCTGTCTGATCATGGTGGTCTAACTTGCTCCGCAGTTTTTCAAAATACCAATACTGTTTCAACTACAAGTCTGATTGTGTGATTTGGGCTTGTATACAGTTTTTTGATCAGATACATGGATTTTTTTCCACAGAGAATTAATAGGATGGAAAAGTTTTGCATACACTGACCACGACTGCAGTGTTGATTTTACCCACACTCGTCTGTTTGAAGTTTCTTTTTTGCCCCCCCCCCCCGTAGAGTCCAATTTATTTTTAAGCATTATTATGGGTTCGTTTAACCTATAGCCACCAAACTGCATGTGCTCACTCAGGGCAGGTCCCCAAACACACTGACCCGCACTCCTCTACTTGTCATTTATTCATCCCTTGTTTCTCGCACACCTTAAGCGGCGCAACCATCTTGTGCTGACTTCGGGAAAAGCTGTAGAGTAGGTTAAGTTGATGGTATTTGGATTTCCAATCTGTTCCTGTTAAGTGTCAATATGAAGTCCCAAGACATCATTACGCTAGAAAATCTAAACAAACACATCTAATAGTAAAAACATTAGACGTGGTCAAATCAACTACTTATATATAAAAAGAAAATATTGTGAAAAGACTGTGAAAAACAACATTTTGGATACAATGTATGACAGAAGGATTCTTTCCAACGTGAGGAAAACCCACTTGACGACAAGCCCTGAAGAAGGTTACGCCTATAAAGATGAAAACCAATTTGCTTCTGCCTATGTAGGTTATACTCATTACTGAGGGGTAAAAATATATAACTGTGACTTCCACAGATTGTGCTTTATGCCGATTTTGGAAAAAGCCTGTTGTTCAGACAGCCGAGGGCTTTGCATTGACAAAATGACAGGATGTCCTTTTTACATCTTCTGGAAATACAAACACTGCCCTTGGGATATCTACAGTGAATGCCTTAAACCTCACTAAAACAGTCTTGTAAAGACTTTGGCATGCTGTTTCTAAATGAGCAAAGGGGAATAGAATAAATATGTAAATATAAATACTACTAATAATAAATAATAATAATAATTTTCAGTGGTAAACTTGCTATGATATGGTATACAATACCCCCACCATACTCACCCATGTCTCAGAATTTCTAGGGATATCATAAATTAATAATATAAGCCCATTATGGCTCTTAATCCAGCCTAAAGACATATTTTCAGATCAACATATGCTATATTGCCAAAAGTATTCACTCGTCTGCCTTTACACTTCAAGTTGAACTTGAATGACGTCCCATTCCTAATTTAATAAAATAAATAATAAAATTTTAATATAATAAAATGTCAGCTCACCCTTTGCAGCTATAACAGCTTCAACTATTCTGAGAAGGGTCTCCACACAGTTTAGGAGAATGTTTATAGGATGTTTTAACCGTTTTTCCAGAAGCTCAGTTGTGAGGTCAGACACTGATGTTGGACGAGAAGGATTGGCTCGCAGCCTCCGCTCTAAAATTGTTCTATCATGTTGAGGTCAGAGTACTGTTCTCCTGGCAACCAGCAAACCCTCTGTAGCGATTGACTCTGCAGAAAGTGGGCGACCTCTGTGCACTATGCACCTCAGTTATATTACGTGTTCTACCACTTGGTGGCTGAGTTGCTGTCGTTCTCAATCACTTCTACTTTGTTATAATACCACTGACAGTCGACTGTGGAATATTTAGTATTGAGGAAATTTCACGATTGGACTGGTTGCACGGGTGGCATCCTATCACGGTTCCACGCTGGACCTCACTGATCTCCTGAGAGCGACCCACTCTTTCACTAATGTGTGTAGAAGCAGTCTGCATGACTAGGTGCTTGGTTTTATACACCTGTGGCCATGAAAGTTTTTGAAACACCTGAATTTAATGATTTGGATAGGTGAGTGCACATTTTTGGCAATTTAGTGCCATGTTCATATGAATCCAGAAGATTTGAAACACTGATTGTGATAAGGCTGAGTTTTTGTGCATCCCTCTTTTGAAACACATACGCACCACCAGCTTTTATTCATCTGAGAACAAGTTAAATAACAAACAAACCAAGAAAAAACACTCCAACTTGTAAAGTACTATGCAAATAATAAGCTATCAGTCATAACAGCCATTAAGTACAACTTTTTTAGATATTTCTGAGGAAAAGAGATAACATATTCCACTTGAAAGGAAAGCCACAGGAAAATAAGCAGGACTTTCCAGAACTGGAGTTCAAAAAATGATTTAAAGATACAGAGTAAATGGGACTCCTAACAACCACTCCAAAGACCTGGTGGACCACCAATACTGACCCCATCAGATAAACAGCACTTAAAGCTGTTATCTCGGAAAGAGAGGAGAAAATAAAAGTCCCCTCTTCAGACCTGAAAAAAGGTGTTTTTGTTCATCCCTTCATTGTAAAAAGTCACTTCAATGCTATGGGTCTGAAAGGACGTGTAAGTGTCAAGAAGCTGCCCAATGAAAAATGGTATCTCTAAAATTAGAACTTTACAGGAGAGACTAAAAACATACTTTACTTTCAATGTATGTCAATAGAACCAGATTTTTTTCCAAGCTGTTTTTTAACACTTCTGTTCCTCCATTCATCAGGAAATTTTACACAATGTGAATAAACAGTGGCGTGTTCAAATGATGTACAAAACTCAAAATCAAAATGTTTTTCATATATATATATATATATATATATATATATATTTATTTCATATATATATATATATATATATATATATATATATATATATATATTTATTTATTTATTCTGGGTTATATTTATTGTTTTACACTAAAAAAATATCTTGTATGTAAATACAGATCAATTTATAATAACGCAGCTGCAATTTAAAACATGTCACCCAAATGTCAAAATTCTATGAAGTTAAAATAGAAAATAAATATAAAAACTGTACTTTTTACACGTAAAAAAGTTGTAAAAAGACACAACAGTGAGTCTTCAGGCTGCACCACCGACAGCACACGTGAAGGTGCAGGATGATTTACGTCAGTAACGCTTTTACCCCTAATCTGTCTTTCCCCTTTTCCTGGAGCGTCTGTCCCAGGCGCGGAGGAGTGTGTCTGCGGGTGTGTATGCGTGCGTCTGTTATCAGTGTGTGTTTATTAGAAAGGGCTACGTTCCTGGCTCCGAGACATTACCCCATTGTCTACGGGGCTATTGTTTGTTTACTGAAATAAAAAGAGGACAAAGCCGGGAACCGCCGCTGGACGATACTTTTTGGGAGCTGGCGTCAAGTGGCATCCAAAATGCGAAGGGTGTGGGGTCATTGTTTTGGGGAGCTTTCTGTTAAGGTCAGCCAGACAGACTTTTTTTGGAGACAGATAGGGGCCGTTCGAGCTCAGCACTGGAGTAGCGTCTTCCCGAAATACAGAAAACGCTAAAGGTTGCTTAGAGGACTTTCAGCAAACATAGCAGCTTTTTATGAATTTGAAGTTCATTATTTCAAGTTGTAGGTTTAAGGTTTAGGTTTTTGTTGTTGTTGTTATTATGTAGGAAACTCATGGTTACTTTAGCTGATTCCTTACCATCTCAATCACCTCACTGTCCAATTAACAGTCTTCAAAATATCACTGTTAAATATAAATATGTTATTAAAATATTGTCGCCGACCAAAGAAATGCAAGAATCATTAAAAAATAGTTTTAGCTTTTAAAGCAAGTTTCTGTAAAGAAGTTATTTTAGAGCCTTAAGTGATTTTAGAGCCTTTCTATTGGTCTATTCATCATTTTTTTCCACAATGTAAATTCAGATGAAAATAAAGATATTTGTATGTTGATTTATTTATTTATGTATTTTGGACATAGAAAGATAAAATTTATCTAAAAAATTGATTGCCTTACAATTGTCGTGTTTTGTTCTATCAGCCTTTACAAAATAACTGAAAAGATTCTTTTAAATAGTAAAAATTCTATTAAAGATTCTGCTCAGTCTAAGCACAAATAATTATTTAATAGTTCCAAATAGTTCCAAAGTTCTTCCAAATAAGAACTTGACATACCAGAGAAGTTTTAAATGACTTTAAACAACAGAGACAAGACTTGCATCTTGGTTTATTCTAGATCCTAGTGCTGACTATGCAATTAACCTTGAAGTAGTTCTTAACTGAATGTAGAAATGATATCAGCATTTCAGGGTCAGTGCGAGACCTTTATCCAAATAACCTACATGACCTAAATCTGTTGCACTAGGCATCGAAGCATTATGCGGTCCCCTTTGAAGTTCCACAAGGGTCAGTTCTGGGCCCAACACTTGTTTGTTTATTGTATGCGTCTTCTTGCTAGTATACTTATAGGACCAATATTTATTTACATTTTAGATTCTTATACCAATTTCTTCACAGTTGTGGTGATAATGATATCTGTTCTTAGCATGTGATACAAAAAAAATCAGCTCATTATTTAACTGTTAGTCAACATTTCTAAATTCTTAGAATTTCCTGAAAATAAGTGATGATAGATAGGACAGAAAATGTTGTTGCTGAATCTGAAGCCACAAAAATAAATACTTGTTGATGTAGACTCATTGGGATTTAATCACCTACCGTTCTTAGGAGGCAGTTTATTCCTAAAACTCTCTTATCCAGTTTTCATAAAGATAATGATATTCACTAATTTTTTAAGATTTGTTCTTTGGTGATAACAATTCTGAGGTTTTAGACTTTTTCTAAGGACACTTCTAAAGAACAAACTTGTTGTTTAAATGAGGCCCAATATCTGTAAATGTGAAAAATGCCAAAAAGAATCTACACATGACGTCTGACTTCAAGAGCCACATTATAGAGTATATTATCACCTTCACTGTATCTCCAATGCAGACAATGAGTAACTCATGCATGCCATGTATACAGCCATGCTCTCTTATCTGGCCTGCCCAAGAGCTTCGTCGCTATTTTGTATGAAGCTCGGAATGCTGCTTCCACAATCCTTACACTTTCCAGAATCTGGATAATGTTACACATACTCTTAAATTCCTTCACCAGCTGATCATATCTCTTAGAATTGATTTTAGTTACTGTATAAATGTTTAAATGTCTTATAGCCATGGTCTAGAGAAGTGTTTCTCAGTCCTGGCTCTGGAGACCCACTGTCCAGCACATTTGTAGGGTCTTCAGTGAGGGATTATTAATGAGATGATTGGTTGGAACATTGGTTTTTACCTTCTACTGTAAAAGTTACATTTCTGAAAAAAAGGTTTTGTTTCTACAGTGATGCAGTGAGTTAATGAGGCACATGTGTAATTTTCAGTTGAATACATGTTTCCTGCTTTAAAAAAAAAGAAAAACTTAATGGCAGTTTTAAAAAGAAATGCTGACAAAAGTATTGACATTTTTCAAATTACAGTGAATTCTTTTATTTTAATGTTTTATTTTAAATGTTATATTTATGATTGTGGTAAAAAGCCTGAATAACTTGTTAGTGATTGTTTGATGTTACAGTAAAAGGCAAGAATTGTAAAAACAGTAAGTTACAGTATTTGTACAGATTTTCACCATCAATGAAATTAACATACTATACTGTTAATTAACGGGTAGCAGTCCTGCTGAGTTATGTACAGTGTATGTGATGCACTTTTTCAAGTACCCTCTTTGTTGCTGATTGGTAGGGGAAAAGCTACCCTCACCAGCCACATTGGCCTAGTACCTCTGGTGCAAAATTAAAAAAGTGCTGAACACATCTTTGCCAGTCGACAAAATTTTAGATAAAAAAAGCCAAACCAAAAGCCAAACCAAGCCAAGTCCACAGAGATTCCAAACAACTATAATGATTAAATTACTGACATTATGGATTAATACAAGCTCCCAGACTTGGGACTGATCTGGGTGTGCCAACATTTTTCCTAGCTGACATGTGTAATAACTATTCTTCTTATTATTATTTTTCTTATTATAATTCAGATTAACTCACAGTTTGCAAGTTAGCTTACACCCTTGTAGATTTAACAGATTAAACACTGATTGCTTGGCAAACTCTTGATAACGCTATTGTGCTGAACTACATTAAAATCACAAAACTCTACACTTGATCCCACAAAAAAAGCCAAAGCATTTCTCCCAGCACACAGGTACTCGAATCAAGACTTGATAAGACAAAGGTCAGACTGGACTGGACTATTCCTAGAAGAGGCCTTGGAAAGAGAACAAAAACAAAAACAAAGTCTACCATGGAGGCTTCTCCCATTGGTGAGCACTGGAAGTGCACGCTCCCCCATAATGAGAGAAAATGAGCGAGCTGATAATCGCTGTGATACGAGGGCCTCAATGGGTGGACTGCATCCCCAGTGACCAGGCGGACTATTGCAGGAGACCGTGCAGGGCCGCTGCGATTGATACACTATCGGTATGGAAGTGTTGGGGAGGGCCGCCTGCCAGCGGCCGCCGCTACTGATAGGGTCAGAGGTGTGGCGGCACTTTGGAGAAGACCGAAGCGACATGGGGCTCGAACTGGGTGGCGGGACTGATTAAAGCACTCCTGTGCTGCTGAGAGAACGAGGGGGGATTTGTGTCAAGATGAGATGGAGTTGCAAAGGGAAAAGATAAGCTCCAGCGAAAGTTAGCCTACATAATGTTGTTTTCCAAGCAAATGGGTTTCTGACTAAAGAGTAATACCACTGTAGGCCAGTAATAATGTATATGCTAATTGCTGCTGAGGAGTAGCGGTTGTTCTACCCCTGCTGTATCCTATTATTGACTGTTTAGTCTCTACCTTCTGTCCATAGTTTAAGGTTTATTGTATATTGTTTAGGGTAGTACATTGTCTGTGTTGTGTTTATTGTCTGCCGTGGAGAGATTAAATGACAATACACTTAAGTTTTACATCGGATGATCTGCTGTAGCCAAATGTATATACTTCATCAGTGCTTTAGAGGAAGTGTTGAAGTTTGCAGGTCAGTAATGTCCTGAAGGTTAGCTCTTGAAATAAACTTCTGAATTATTCAACATATATATTATTGTTGACTTTTCACATAAAAGGATTGGTGGGCATGCCAGTCATGGTTGACAATAACAAAATGTTTTGATCTTTTTTTATTTATTGCTATAAAACTGATCTGGTCCTTAAATCTTATTGGTTAAGATGCATTGAAAGCTCCATACACACATCTTTCACTGCATTTAAATGATAGGATTTGTCATCACTGTCATGGGATCACTTTGTCATAGTTCTAGCAGGGTTTGTTCTTTGCTTGCATACTGCAAATATTAGACTGTGAGAATGTAAAGTAATTGCTGTTTCATTGTGTTTTTTAGGTTTTCTAAGAGTATCTTTGCCAAGTCCACAGGGATGCCAAACCCCTATAATAATAAAATTAGTCTTACTGACATTATGGATCAATACAAGCTCCCAGACTCTGGACTGATCTGGGTGTGCCAAAATTTTTCCTAGCTGATATGTGTAACGACAATTCTTCTTCTTATTTTTATTATTATTATAATTCAGATTAAGTCACAGTTTGCAAGTAGTTGTTTTGCTTACATCCTTGCAGATTTAACAGATTAAACACTGATTGCTTGGCAAACTCCTGATAACGTTATTGGGCTGAACTACATTAAAATCACAAAAATCTATACTTGAACCCACATGGTTTAATAGTGGTCCTGGGACTGATTCCACATCTATTTGATGGTTTTCTATGGGGATCTGAAGTTGTTCTTCTGGGAACAGGTGCACAACAAAACTGTCAAGTTTGAATCCTAATGGTCTTGGATAGGCAGATATTTACTAAAGCTTTCTTTGCAAAACTATATATATATATATATATATATATATATATATATATATATATATATATATATATATATATATAAACAGTTTTAACTAGTAATGGCAGATATTTTAAATTACATATTCACATATTACATTACATTAGAATGAGTAATTATAAAAATAAGATATCCAAAATTAAAGGTAAGACTAGTCATAATAGCTTTACAGACATTTTTAATGATGTTACTGAGAGACCCACAATAGTAATTCTGACTAGTCAAAATTATATTTCAGATCTCTCCTCCCATGCTTTAGTAAAGACATAAACAATTATGATATTTGCATTTCACTTTTATAAGAATTACATTAGGCAGAGGAAAGATGGCATTGTTGGCCTGTGCTAAAGTTACAGCACATGTTCTATTTTATTTGACAGAGTAGATGGTTAGTACATATAATCACTTTGCAAGCAACTCCTGATCAGCTCAACCAACTCAGATACAGCTTCTGGAGAGAGGCTGTGAGGTCCACTGCAACATCAGCTGAAACTAAATCCCCGTTGTGTCAGTGGACCGCCACTGTGCAATTGGCCATGGGATAAATGCCAGAGAACCCCTCTCCCCCCTGACATTCTGTAAGTGAGGTAGTGACCAATGCAGGCGTCCACTGAGTCACGTAGACAAAATTGGACACTTTCTTTGAAGTGGACTGAGCGGACTAGTATCAACATCTTATACCATCAGCAACTGAAAGACAAACTTATTACAAATACTGTTTAGTATATTTCAGTATATTTACTGTTTAAATTCTGAACTGAATGAATTATTTATAAAGCTCCAAATAATTTTTTGTCTTTACTTCAAGTAAAAACAAGAGCTACATTAAAAAAACAGGATGCTTTTAAAAAAAGTGCATCTTAAAGTGTTTATTTATAGAGAAAGTAAATAAAACGTGCGTCTTCTTGTTAACTCAGCTTCACAGATTAACATGTTGGTTGTACAGAGCGGTGTTCTCCAGAACTAGAGGAGCAGGTTTATTCCAGAACCGTTCCTGTTAAACACTCAGTTTCTCTGTTCACTTTTCTGTTTTTAGAGCTCGATATTCTTTCTGACTCGCTTTAGTCTCCGGCTGCTGCTCCTCGCTTCGCACCTCGCCTGTGTGCGCGCCACACGCCCCAATTTGCACAGATCTGATTGGCTGAGGACTCTTCGTGATCTTACAGTGCATGTGATTGGTCTGTTCACTGTGCCGTAAAGCCTGTATACCGTAAAAACGAGAAAAAATTAAATAAAAATTAAATCATTTTCAATAGTTTACTGGTTTGGGTCCACATTGGACAACATCTCGGTATGGATCTGGACCGCGGTCCTCCTATTAGTGACCCCTGTAGTAGGACATAAAGAAACAGTCTTTGGCATTACCTAGACCCAGGTTTTTAAGCGTGCAGACCCTCGCAGATCCTGCTGCATATGGACAGCAGGGGCGAAGCTACATCCCAGGACGGCAGGACTGGGAACCAACTGGTGGTGGTGGTGGTGAGGAGGGGGGAAGCCCATAGAAATATCCGCACCTGAAAGGAAGCAAAGAGGGAGCATGAGTTGAATCCTTATAAAGACAGGTGTCAGCCTACGATTGGTTGGAGTAATGGATGAGAGAGTGATGTAGCATTGGAGTCTTTCTGGCAGAACTTTCACTAAAGCTTTCATTTCTTATGAAATACTTTCAGATAAGAAATATAATCAAGTGATCATCCAACACTGTTAAGGTTGAAAAATCCTCTTTCTGTCCCAGTTTTAATGCACACTTGCTGTTTATAAGCTGAATATACTGTATTGAAAAAAAAACACCCTATGCTAAATTTATGACACATTTGATATGCTTTATTTTTGGCAAAATTATGGCCAGAACAAGCCGCCAGGCATCGAAGTGACTTCTGATTGGGGCTGAAACACTTGTTGAAGATATGTGGGCCTGTAAGGTAGGGTTGTAGAATATGTGTCCTCACCCAAACGCTTGGTCAGTGAACAACAAATGAGATTTAAAACACAAAAATTAAAGTGTTTCTTGCGTAAAAGTCAAAAAATAGCTTGGGTTTTGAACTATCTTTTTTTTTTTGACTTGATTTGCTTAATTTGGGCCCAAAATTAGTTTTCTCAGTTTACAGTAAATACTGCCCTACTTTTCAAGATCTCCCCAATCAGAGCATGATGAGCCTGGCAGTGGTTAGCTTTTGATGAATGCCTGGAAGTCTGCTCTACTAAATGTATCTTATTTACTCTACTTTTCTCCACCTTTTTTTCTTTGAAGTTAAGGATCTGAATCAAGGGGGGGCTTCATGCATGACAGTTTTGATCCAAACAGAGATGGAAGCGACATGCTTTTTATTTTACGTCCTCAATTAAACAAATCATTACCACCGGAAAAAAACACATTACGCGTCTTCTTCTTTTTTTTTTTCTCTCATGACTTTGAGTTATTTTGCTTGCGGACTATGATGGATGACTTGGCGGCGTTCCTGGTTTCTACAGTAGAGGAACTTTTGCGGACGTGCTCTGCGGTAGCACGCGGCATTCTGCCTGATTGCCCCTGCATTGTATGATAATGAACCTCCCAAAATGCCCGCAGCGCATTCCAGACCGCAACGGCTGGAGTGACTTCATTATTACATCAGTGTGAGGCAGAGGAAGTGGGCAGCTGCAGTCACGACCATTAAGTTAATGCAGGCCGGCGTTGTTTTGACCTCACCTTCAGACATCATTCAGAAAACGCAACGTGACACCCATCTGAACTAGGCGACAGTCCCTCACAAGTCGAGGTGGACTAGGAGATTGTGCTGGCCCGATGCCAAAAATGAAATAATTTTTACTCACTCTGCTCAGTAATCACTGGCTCTTCCTTTATTTTGGGGCGTGGCCAGCCCCAGTTCTGGACTGCTTTGCTTGAGGGGGCAGTAAAACATAATGCGTGGGCATGTTGATAGTCATATTTTTAAAGCCAGAAATATATTCGGGGCTTGATCTGTGCATGAATGATGACAGCAGAGCTAATGATACTGGCTTAAATTGATATACGAGGCCTTCAAACTTAATGATTGAAGAGTACACTTTGCTTATGTAAATAAAAAAAGATGATTGAGATTAATTATGATTCATTTCAATAACCCCCCATAATTAATTTAGCCGGACACTGATAGAACAACTCGGTTTCATGAAAAGCTTTAGTACAACTTTAAATCAAAGCTGACAAAAGTATCTAGACACAGGCTGAGACTATAAGCCTTAAAAGTGGAAATAGGATTAGTGAGAATACTAATATGATTAGGAAATTACAATATAAGGCAATCAGAAATAAGCAAGGACAAATTCATTTTTGTTATTAGTTCAAAGATAATAACCTTTGCTTGCATTGCAATTGGGGGGGCTGAGATTTTGTCTTTCCCCGAGTGCCAGCCCTGGTCGTAGGTTTTGTACCATCAGCCATAATATACTGTTGAGCAACGTCTCTGGGTCAATTTAATGTTAGCACTGATTATCAACCATTACGGTGTATTACTGTATTCATCTGTTTGTTTATTTTCATATCTGTCACTCATTTGTTTACTTATTTACTTACTTGCCGGCACTGGTCAATGTATCCTGCTTGACCCTTTCAAATGCAGCCTTTAATTAAGGATCAGCTCAACCAGTCATGGTATCCTGTCTTTAAAATAAATATATTGACTGTATTAACTGTTAGCAACATTAAAAACTTTTGACTACACATTTAATTACTAAGATTAACAAATCATGATATATTGCATAACTACTATGAAGCTAATCTTTGAATTATACTCATACTCATAAGAATACTGAACTACTGAGATCATGAGCTATTGAAGTGCATGTACTATATTAAGAAGATTCTACTTAAGAAAATCATCTCTCTACATTGTCTGACATAGGTGAACTTCCATAACTAACTTTTGTCCTCAACCAAAGTGAAATTCATTGGTGAATGAACTGGCCAAGGGTGCTTCCTCTATTATGGGTGTAAATAAAAAAAAAGAAATAACCAAGTGAAACTCTAAATACTTTTGACTTTGAATCATTTTGGTTAAAGTAAAAATCAGCCTACCTTCACAGAAAACAGCTGGAGTAGAAATAGAAACTACTGGGTCAAAAATACTTAAGAACTAAGTAACTTATAGAACAGCAGTGGAACCTCTATATGTGTCTAGATATAACTGAAGGTTCTAGCTGTACAATAGTAACAGAAGAAAACCAGACATTAAAAAGGAATTAATAGCTATATATGAACTGCATAAAGTTAAATGTTGATTTCTTTACTTATTAATATAAAAGAACTAAAAGAAGAATGATCTAAAAATACTCAGGAGAGTACAACTCCATCAATATTTTACTGAAGTACATGTACATGTACTCACTTCTGACAAACTGTTGAAATATAAAAGTATTAAATTCTTGCATTTTGTAAGCACTGAATTAAAGTATCCAAATCAGCTATGAAACTAGTTTAGATTCTCTCCATCAGATTCAGTGCAGTGCTGTTAGCCAATCAGCATCACAAAAATATGGATAGAAAAAAAGCTTTAACCAATCGCGTGGCTGTTGCTAAGCAAAATGAACACACTGCTCTAAAATAATTGGCCACATTTTCTCCAATCAAAAGCTTCCGGCGCCAGGTTTAGTAAACATAGCCTGCTAGTGCAGTTGAGGTGTTTAAATAGGATAAAAACCTTTAAAGCGATACCATACAATCAGCACTCATCAAATAATCAGTAACATCAAATAATCAGCACTCAGTAGCAGTAACATCATACAATCAGCACTTAGTAGCAGTAACATCATACAATCAGCACTCAGTAGCAGTAACATCATGCAATCAGCACTCAGTAGCAGTAACATCATGCAATCAGCACTTGGTAGCAGTAACATCATGCAATCAGCACTCAGTAGCAGTAACATCATACAATCAGCACTCAGTAGCAGTAAAATCATGCAATCAGCACTTGGTAGCAGTAACATCATACAATCAGCACTCAGTAGCAGTAAAATCATGCAATCAGCACTTAGTAGCAGTAACATCAAATAATCAGCACTCAGTAGCAGTAACATCATGCAATCAGCAATTAGTAGCAGTAACATCAAATAATCAGCACTCAGTAGCAGTAAAATCATGCAATCAGCACTTAGTAGCAGTAAAATCATGCAATCAGCACTTAGTAGCAGTAACATCAAATAATCAGCACTCAGTAGCAGTAACATCATACAGTCAGCTCGTAGTAGCAGTAACATCATGCAATCAGCACTCAGTAGCAGTAACATCATACAATCAGCACTCAGTAGCAATAACATCATACAACCAGCACTTAGTAGCAGTAACACCATGCAATCAGAACTCAGTAGCAGTAACATCATACAATCAGCACTCATTAGCAGTAACATCATGCAATCAGCACTCAGTAGCAGTAACATCATACAATCAGCACATAGTAGCAGTAACATCATGCAATCAGCACTCAGTAGCAGTAACATCATACAATCAGCACTAAGTAGCAGTAACATCATACAATCAGCACTTAGTAGCAGTAACATCATGCAATCAGCACTCAGTAGCAGTAATGCCAACTACTCAGCACTCAGTAGCAGTAATATCATACAATCAGCACTCAGTAGAAGTAATGCCAACTAATCAGCACTCAGTATCAGTAATATCATACAATCAGCACTAAGTAGCAGTAACGTAACATCATACAATCAGCACTCAGTAGAAGTAATGCCAACTAATCAGCACTCAGTATCAGTAATATCATACAATCAGCACTTAGTAGAAGTAATGCCAACTAATCAGCTCTCAGTATCAGTAATATCATACAATCAGCACTCAGTAGCAGTAATGTAACATCATACAATCAGCACTCAGTATCAGTAATGCTTACCGTTTAGCACTCTGTAGCAATAAGGCCATACAATCAGCACTCAGCAGTAGTAATGGTTACCAATCAGCACTCAGTATCAGTAATGCTTACCGTTTAGCACTCTGTAGCAATAAGGCCATACAATCAGCACTCAGTAGCAGTAACGTAACATCATACAATCAGCACTCAGTAGTAGTAATGGTTACCAATCAGCACATAGTAGCAGTAATGCTAAAACCCTATAACTTAAAAAGGAAATATACAGTTTTTCTTTGCTTTTTTTAGTGAAATACATTCTTTTATTTTCCAAAAGTAAAATCAGGTCCCGAACAAGTGATTAGTGCCTGTTTAGCTTCTTTCCTCCCCATTTATTAAGGACGTGTTTTGTGGTCAAGTTTTCGTTATAACCCTCCCAAGTTAGTGAAGCCCCACCCAATGGTATGTAAATGATCGGTAGAACCGGTTGATAGACAAAATATTAAAACCCTTAGAATCAGTTAGTTTTCGTGTAGCAAACTGTTGATATATTTTCTATGGTGCCACGTAGCTGTAAAAGCTTATTTTTTCTAGTTTTGGTGGTCTCTTGGTTGTATATGGGTATTGCTTATCTTGTTATGATGGTTTACGTTTAACTGCACTATATACTGTTCAGTGCATTATAGGGTAAAACACATAGCCATAAAAAAAATCCAGTTATTGGGTAGTGAGAGCACATTTTCCTAATGGAGAGTAGTGAAAATGCAAAGTTAGCAAAATGTACTGCTTAGCAGACACTTTTATTCAAAGCAATATAGGCATAACCTATTTTAAGGTATAATATAAACCCCATATGTTTAGTGGGTATCAAACCCATAACCTTAGACTGGTTACTGCCAGTACTGTAACAGCTAAGCCACAAGAACAACACTGAAAGAGAATGTCTGACAAAGCTGTTTAAAACTAGGTCAAATAGGCCAGTTAGGTCAGGATTAGTCCACCCCAAGACACCTGTTGAACCATTAAAATAATTGACAATGTGATATAAACTATATCAATCAGGACAACACAAAATACTATAAGTGACTAGTAGACACCACCAGAAAAAAACAACCATTTTTAATGTTTTTATGAGTTTTCTTCAGCAGCGCTCATGTAGGACGATGTGGCCGTGCAGGCAGATGCTTGGTCATGTCCCATGAGGATGCGCCCAGCACAATTATGCATTGTACTTCTGCACGCAACAAGCCGTGTGTGTCCTCTGCCAGAGCAGGTGAGAGAAACAATTGGAAATCCTAAAAATAACCTGCTGCCTGTTTATTAAAATCCTATCCTGCCGCTTACTACAATGCGTGACTGCATTATCACGTATGCTCGTGGCAAGTGTTCACGTATACAGTAGACGACACGTAGTGGAGTGTTCCCCCATTGTCCAGACACACGGCTCCTTCTGTTGTGGAGCTGACGCACAATGTTACGACAACCTCAGTGGGGGCGGAGGCACATCCTATTCAAACAGTACAGTAAACTACTATTACTACTACTACAAAAAACATAATATCAGATCAATATGGATACAATATGGAAACATCTATGAAATTATTTTGTCATTTTCATGCTTTTTTAACAATCACATTAGATTTTTTTATTTAATTAAAATGCCACCATTTGATTTAATATTATATAGAACATTATTATTACATATATTTATATGGATGATGTATTTACCATAAATAAATACATTTTGTAAAGTGACATTATTGGGGACCATCTAAGAGAATCTAACAGTAATTGTTATTGTTTCCATTCACAAACAAACTCTGATTATTCTACTTTAATAGGTATTAATGTAATAACACCATGCTTAAACTAGGAAAGTGTGACAATATTCTACTCCACTAAATATATAAAAAAATACATAAAACAACACATGACTTAACTGTGCAATACTGATGTTTCATTTATTTAAATATTAAGCATCAATTGTGATTGGTCAGCAAAGTTAGGCATATCCTTGATATTTTAGGATAACGGACCATATTGGATTATTCTTTTTTTTCATCCAATATCTGATCCACTTATGTTGGACAGAATCGGTAAATATAATATATTAATATAGCATGCTACAACACCAATTGGTAACAATAAATAAATAAACATATTTTACACACATTTCTTGTTCACATTGTATATAATAATAATAATAATAATAATAATAATAATAATAATAATAATAATAATAATAATAATAATGATTAAAATGATAAAAAAGAATATATATATATATATATATATATATATATATATATATATATATATATATATATATATATATATATATATATAAATCCTAATATACTATCAGTTTAACTACTATAAAGTGCTCATAGTTTACCACCAGTCAAATGACATGCTTTGAAGCTTTTATGAGTGACAATTAGTTAACAACTCACTACAGCACGTTCCCAATCCTTGTCCTGGAGTAGCCCCGGCACAGTCCTGCATAACTGTGCCTTGTCCTTCTCTCCCTCACCCACCTCAGCTCAGAGAGGGCTTCTCAATAAGCTGATTAGTTACATCAGTTGTGCTGGAAACAGAGAAAACTTTTAAATGTGAAGGTCAAGGGTCACTCCAGGACCACTGCACTGCTGTACAGGGAACAGCCTTAAACAACCCCAGTTCCCAGGGCAAATAATCTAGACTAATGATTTTTGGAAGGAAATGTACAAAAATGTACTTGAGAAACAGCGAGCAGATGGCATGTCTTAACGTTTAGAAGTTGATTCGTTGGAGATGAGCCACTTAATAAAGCGGATGACAGTGCGATAAATTATCTTCTTCTATCAACTCTCAAGAGGCATCCGACCTCCTTCCATCCGGTGTTCTGTAGAGGAGTGTGGGGGGGGTTGGGGGAAGTGGGGGGGATTCGGCGCCTACAAGGGCAGGGCAGCATTTGGGAGCCCGCTCCTCGGTGGATAATTTGAATAAAAGATCAGGAGGTGGGAGTGTTGGCTGGGGAAGAACAGCGAAGATTTCACTGATAACCAGGTTCCTGTCTGTCTCTGTCTTCAGCCTCCTCATAGTATATAAAACCTGCGGCCCACCACAGCTGCCACTGGGTATCTTGCACTTTTACGCAGCAGGTGTTCAGAGTAAAACGGCTGTAGAGGACGCTCGCAGAGATGGATACATCTCTCTTCGGACTGAGACTCTTCGTCCTCTTCTTTCTGTGTTCAAGACTAGCAGGTAAGAACGACTGCTTTCTCAATGTATTTTATACATACTAATACTACTGCTACTACTACTACTACTACTACTACTACTACTACTACTAATAATAATAATAATAATAATAATAATAATAATAATATTAGCACAATTTCATACCAGTGATATTACTTTTTTATTTGTTTTAAATATGACCATAAAGTCTTTATTAGAAGCTGCAAACCTTTCCTTAGATGGTATCAGTTATCAATTATTATACTATTATATTATTATACTTGTACTGTATTTCATGTTACATGGGTTTCACTGTATATTTCTCTAACCGTGAGGAGGTCTGAGCTACTATACAGGAAGAAATAGAGTGTTGTAAAGGAAGTCCACTACTGCCAATGGTCATTGACTCTTTTCCTGGCCGTCTGTCTTTAATCTACTTTAAGTCCATCGGCGCTATTTCTGGTCTTAGTCTGTGTCTCTCCCTTAACAATAGAGAGCTTGCATATGCTTAAGCATAATAATAACAGTTATAAAGACATACTCTCCCTCTTTCTGCCATCTGTTCTTTCCTCTCAGTCTTATTGCTCTTACTGAGGAACTAATAATAAGTCGTTCTTGTCTTTTTACAGATGCTAAAGTAGACATCATCGTTAGTGACCCGGATATCAAGGTTGGAAGTGAGCAGCTATTACTGTGCAAAGGTCTGTGTGATTTTCTTATGATGTTCTCTGAGCTTTGTATAATGTAAATAGTCATTGTAAAAAGAAAATCTCCAGCTCAGTCTCCATTTTAGCCAATTTATTATTTTTCTGCATCATTTGAACGAGGTAGCTGTGCTTTTAAATGTGCTAATATTTAATGATAAATGGACCAACAGAAGTGCTATAAATCACCCTGCCTCTTTAGAGAGAACAGTGATGATATACTATAACAAATAAATGGCTCTTTGGAGTGATGCTACATAGGGAACAAGTCTGGTTCCATACAGAAACTTTAAGTGGTTCTTAAACCTTTCTGTGTATTGTAGATAAGAGCCAATGGTCTACAGCCAATATAGGCAATTTATTTACCACCCAAAACTATGTAACCGTTTTGATATGTTAAACATGTTAAAATTGTGATAAACCTAAGAAAAATACATTTTTTGGAAGTTCCTAGCATGTCATAGCACTCTAAATGGCTTTGTTTATATCTTAGCCATTTAAAACCATGGGCACCAACAGGTGTCCACAAAATTCTGCTAGTGAAATAACTGTTTTTTTGAATATCCAAGTTTTCAAGTCTTACTTCAAACCAAACTGCCAAATGACCAAAACAAAGAAAGATGTTCTGCATGAAAAAAACCCAAACAATTTATTTTTATGGTATTTTCTTTATTCTCCTAACATCTAGCTGGTAAAGAAGCCGATATTACATGGCAGAAAGATGGCGAGGACATTGACGAGGACCGCCACTTGATAGAGAAAGTGGATGAAACGTCAAGTAAACTGCACCTGAAGAAGGTTGTCCTGAAAGACAGTGGAACTTACACGTGCATTTGTGACTACGAGACGCACAATGACAAGGATTCCACCAAAATCTTTGTCTACGGTAAGACTAGTTTGATAAATCTAAAATGTGTCATATTATCTGGACGCATGTCAATACATCCAAGTCAACTGTTTTGTTTGCATTCCTGCTGAACCCTGTACTTGCTCCGATAGAGGTAAATACTTTTTTCCTCGGTCTCTGACTTAATATCTAGAAATTACTTATTTTCTCAAGTTACTTTGTCAAAAAACAAGTATTTCTTTATTTTTGTATTTCTATTATTTATTAATTATGGTGGTTTCCTAAGAAAGGAATGGGTAACTGGTTAGATGAAGGGCTCTAGATACCTTTGTCGCTCTTTGTATTATTTTCTTAGGGCATCCAAGTCTTCGGCGCAGTTCCATGAATGGGTAGCTTTGCGATACAGAGAAGTCCTCACATTTATGTTTTCTTTCTCTTCCATTTTCAGAGGAACCAAACTTTGGCGAGACGAAGACGTACCATGAGTTTCTGGAGAACCAGACAGCTCATGTCCCATGCGTGGTCACTGGGAAACCTGATGTGGAGATCAACTGGTATCGGGACGGTCACCTTGTGAGCAATGACGGTAGGACCCTGGCTACAGCCTATCCATGTGGTACGGGAGTCTCCTCGCCTTCCTCATTCTCTGTGACGCCTGCAGCTGGCAGAGTGGAGGGGTGGCGATGGTGGACGACAATGGTTATGGGGCGGGAGGTCACTGGCTCCTGTCGCAACCCAATTTGTAGCCAAATTGAGGGATGTTTCTGGCCGGCGGCTGGACAACATCTTCACAGCTCTGTTCATTTGATCAAATTTCTCATCCGTCTAACACTTAGAGTGAGAGAATACTAACTCCAAGAATTTGACCCCATTTCTCATCCATCTAACAACGAGAGTAAGAGAATACTAACTCCGACAAAAACTGCACTGCCCCATTTCAAGAAAACGCCACCATTGACAACCTAAAGAGTGCATGTGCTTCATCAGCCTTCATGCCAATGCAATGAAAAAACACAAAGGAGAAGCAGTAGGTAGTGGTCAACGGTGATAATGCCCCCCACCTTCTTTTCCACAGGCAGAGGACATCTCATCGTTCTGCAAAACAGGAATCTGCAGATTACCAACATTCGTAAGAGTGATTACGGAACCTACACCTGTCAGGCGAACATCAAAGACCGACCCGCGATATATAAGAAGCTGGACATCTCTGTTGTGGTAAACGGTGAGCTGTGAGGGTATTTGCAGGGGATTTTGTTGAATAAAAGTCCAAACCAGGAGCTACACTAACTATATCAGGATCTGCTGAAGAACAAGTGATTTGATTTCCTAAATGTTTCCTCTATTTTCTTGCTTCCTTTAGTTCCACCGACCGTGAAGATTCGCACTGAGCAGTCAAATGTTCATGCTGGACCAGACACAAATGTGACCATAATCTGCCTGGTGTCTGGAGAACCAAAGCCAACTATTACCTGGACAATGTAAGTACATTCATGGTATAGCACATATGTTACTGAACAAATGGCTGAACCCACCTTTATATCCACTGCATGCAAGTTATTTAGTGTCACGAAAAACAGAAAATGACTATTACAACAACTAAATCAAGTTCTCCAGTATTTAGCATGTCCAGTTTTTTTTTTCTGCCAGCTTGTGTTCTTCTCAGCCTTTTGGAATTGCTTTCAGTTTTTCAAAGAAATCTGCAGGAACATTTTTCCTGGTCAGTCTTCGTTGCTCTTTCAAGTAATCCCAAAAAAAACATGCAGTGAAGTTGAGGTCTGGGATGTGAGGTGGTCAGTCTATTGTTCTGAAAACATTAGCACCTCTTTGAGTTGTCACAATGGAGAGATGGACAGATACACCTGTGTATTTTTATAGACATAAAGCAAGAATAGAGCTTGATTTATCTTTTCTCTCTCTGATGGTTTTGGTGGTCTACCAGCTCCCACGCTGTTGTCCCATATTTTCTGTCTCTATTAATATATATTTTTTTCATAATATCTTCTCTCTCAGGCCGTCTACTTCAGATTCCACTCGCTACATATACAACTCAGACAAGAGTGAGCTCATCATCCCAGCCGTGGCCAGAAGTGACTTTGGAGAATACGTCTGCACGGCTACCAACAAGCTTGGAGATGACAGTGCGACCTTCATCCTAGACGTCTCAGGTGAGAAATCGTTTGGCTGTTGAAAACTTACCAAAGCTTACCAGAGGTCTCATGTACGGTTCTAGTTGCATCACTTACCCATGTTGTCTACAAGAAAACTGATATACTGATATGGCATGCAGATATCATAGCCTCTCTTGTGCTCTGGATCCATTTCCTTTTTTTCCTGATGTTGACAAATCAATTCTGACGCCTAGAGTTTACTGCAAAGATAAACAGAGATATCATGGAAAATTTGGTGCAGTGTAAGCAACTATTTCCATTTAGACTTACTAGAAACTTTGTTTAAATGGATTGGAGCAGCTTTAGATTTCCTCTACTACTAATGTGTACTCTCTTAACATTTTGATCATCTGGTGGCACTTTTTAAATAGACCAAGAGGATTACTTAGAGCCGACTGTCAAAAAGTTTATCCAAGAGGTTCATTTCTGTGAAAACTTTTCACAGTTAAATACATTATCTTGGTATCCTGGAAGGGATCACAAAGGTTACTGGTGTGCCACCTTGTTTAAGCAGCACGATGGTTGTTAACTATGGTATGGTGGTTTCTGGTTGTCCTCAGAACATCCATTGGTGATCTTGAGCCAGGATAAGATGGCGGTGAAGCTTGGAGAGTCTGTGGCTGTTTCCTGCAATGCCACAGGACACCCTGAACCAAGCATTGAGTGGTTCAACAAAGAAAGCAAGGTAGGAAAGGTTTTAGTTTTTAAAGCTGATGTTAACACATCATCCTTTTTCTTTAGTCAACATCATGTGCAACTAATTAATGCTGTCAAGTTATTGATGGAGCTTTGCTTTTGTTATTTTCTTGAATGGTAGACTGATCAAGTTTGAATATAATCAGTATTTCTTTATGAAGTACAAACCTCATATTTTATATTTATGTTGCTGGTTCACAGAAAGTGGAAGGATCGGACTCAGAGCTCTATATCAAGAATGTAAAGCCTTCTGATGGTGGTATCTATTCCTGCAAAGCCACAAACCAGGCAGGCAGCACCACAAAAGAATTCAGGCTTATAAGTAAGGGATGATATTTATAATAATTTACATAATATCCTACAGTTATAGGTTATCCTACAATATATATATATATATTGTGTAATATCTTTGCTCTGTTAACATAGATAGCAGTGAACCATAAATTCAATAAGAATCATAAATAGATCCATACATTATTATACCATTAGATATTATTCTGAGTGTCTGCATCTTTAGTGATTTCTCTCTCTTTCATTTCCAGCTTCACCACCCGCCCCCAAATATTTCAGCGTTTCGCCTGGACCCACATCAGTCCAAATCTCTCTGCACGCTCCCTTGCAAAATGGAGGGTCTCCCATCACCAAGGTAGTCGTTCAGTTGAAGAAAAAAACACAAGATGAATGGACTCAAACTGCCATCCCTTTTTCAGGTAATTGAATCAGCCTTGGCATAATATTTAGCATTAGCTACAATAGTTATCTATGATAGCACCGACCCAATGATGAAAATTCATTTTCATATATTTACGGGATGACATTTTGACAGACATATGTTTGAATCTCTAGATAACCTGGTAGTCTCATCTTTGGCTCCATACACTGAGTATTCTGTGCGCTTCGCGGCCCAAAACGAACACTTTGTTGGCATCTTGTCTGAAGAAAAGATGATTCGTACCCTGGCCAAACGTGAGTGTCACCAAAACTACTTGTGTTCATACTCTCCTTGTGTTCATACTCACCTTATCTGAATTTGCCTGAAACTTTGGTTGGTAGTCAATGAAATACTAATATTTTCATCCTCATATATATATATATATATCACAGTTATGTTCTTCTACATTCACACTGAGATTTAAAAAAATTGCATTTGATACAGAATGTTTTACATTCTTATCATGTGTACTCATTGCTCATCCCTTGTCTCCATGATTTGCCTCTTCCATCCATCATTCACCTAACTGACCCATGACCCATACTTGCCTGCTGATGACCTTTCACCCTGCATTGTGACCCTGCTCTGATGACGTCCTCGCCATTACAGAGGGTAAATCAGTAGGCCTGTCAATGCATAACACAGACCTAACATATGCCATGTACTGAGTAACTGTAACACATTGTGAATTACAACATGTATTTTGTCGCAACTTGTAATTGAGCCAGTTGGCATTGTGCTTGTATATCATTGTAATTGGCCCGTACAAGCATTCATAAACTGTTAACATTTTGGGTTAGCATACCAAGCCACTAAATATTTGATGTTAATCGTCTTTTCTACTGCCTGTTCACTTTCTATAGGGGAGCCAGACAGGCCTGTGCTCTCTGCTGCTGATGGCAAGATAGAAGGAAACACCTACTCCATTCCAATCAAACAGCTGGACGATGGAGGATATCCCATTCAACATTATGTAGTGCGCTACAGGATGGTAAGTTGTCAAGCTGAAGTTGTCTGTAGGCTACTTCTCTCACTTGCTTTGTCAAAGTTATGTGTTACAGCCCTCTGGCCAACACCAGCTTTACTTCTCTGCAACTCAACATCTATATCAATATTTTAAAATATTTATTAATTTTAATTATATAACACATGCTTTCAGATTATTTTGTTTAACGTCACCCAGAAGTACAAAGAATTGTAGTGACTGACTAGAGCTTTCTAGTTATATCTGTGAAAGACATACCTAGTAAGCATGCATCAGTTTCCTGTTCCATTATTTTTATTTGCAATTGCGTCCCCTGGTGGCCAGGACCCTGAGCTGCAGCTACTAAAGCCTATTAGGTTACAATAACCTTGTCCCAGACACTATAAACTGTTTTTTTAACTGTTTTTTTTTTTGGTAAACCAGCAAAGAGCAAAACCTTTAAGGATTAACATGACCTGTTTGACTTCGACAGGATAAGGAGGGTGAGAACTGGAACGAAAAAGAAATGGCTGCCAATTCCACTAAGATTCAGATAGAAAATCTTCAGTACAACTCAGACTACCAGATGGAGGTCCTGGCATTTAACATTAAAGGCTCCTCTTTCCCAGTCCAACTCAATTTCACCATTCCACAAGGTAAGTTTCACTAAACCTCTGCCATCAAAAACAATGGCTCCTACAACAAATATCACAACGTGGATGTGGAAATTGTGGGCCGATATTAATATCCAATACAATTAATATCCTGGCTGATATGATTCTGATGATTTTGCTTATGTTTACTGTAATAAATTCATCCCAAACTTAGCTAACGTAACTAATGACAGTTGAAAGAGAGAATGTCCTACTATTTTTCATTTGTATGGTTTTGATTGGCCTACATTGGCCTTAGCCTTAGCATCTTTTTTGTTTACATATTCCTTTAACAAACATACATGTACTCAACTCTCTTGCAGCTGTGAATAAGCCCAGCTTGGGTAAAGGCGGTGTGGCTGGAATTGTCATAGTCATCTTCCTGGTGCTGTTGGTGGCAGTGGATGCGTTCTGTTGCTATACAAACCACTGTGGCCTGCTCAACTTCCTGGCAAGAAAACTGTTTGGCCACAAGATGTCTGCGGCTAAGAGTTTGGAGGACGGCGTGATCAACAATGCTGCTGTGTAAGCAATCTTTAGCTTTCATTCTAAATTCCACATCTACATATTAGTTTTTTGTCAGGAGCAGAAGTGTAAAGTGTTAGACTTAGCTCTGAGTTTGAATGAATACCACATTGTTTGTTCTTTGTTTGCTGAAATGACTGCTCTCTCCATGTGACTGGTCTCTCCGCGGAAGGCCTACTGCTGGGGAAAAGAAAGAATACAGACTGAAAAGTGTATTTATGAAGGTCATGAGATAAAAGTGACCTATTACTGTGAACCTGTGGCCCACCCTGGCTGAGTCTCGGTGTCTGTGTATGTTTGATACAGAGACATGAATGGGCTAGAGAAACCGAGGGGTAGCATCCCAAAACTACAGGCGCAAAAAGGGGCGACGAACGGGGTACATTCGGAGGTCACGTGCGACAAAGCTCCCCTCACCAAATTCGAGTAGGTGCACTTTTCCGTGGGGTGGATGCGGACAAGAACTGCCATCCACGAAAAATGGCGCTCAGGAACTCGGGATGAAACCCATTTAAGGGTCTTAGCCGGTCTTTCAGCCATTTTTTGAACCCCTTCTTACAGCTGTCATTTAGTTTAAAACTGGTTGTGTCAGAAACATAACAAACATGTCGCTGCTGTCATGCTGTCCTCAGAACTCTATAGCTGCTCACTATATTGTGAACATAAACTTGAATTGTTCCAAAGTTACAGCATACAAATGCTGTTCATTAATATACATTACAATGATGTATGTTCTTCATTTCCTGTAAAGTTACCAATTGGATATGGAAGGTTTTCTTAAGACAGCAACGTTATGTTGGTCTAGCATTTTTTCAATATTGGTCAGGACATTCTCGCCATATATTTTCAGCAAATTCAATTCAAACATGGCGGCTGTCCTTTATATATTGTGTTGTTACATTAATATACATAACAAGAAGAATGTTACTATTTGGATATGGAAGGTTTTCTTAAGACAGCAATGCTGTTTTGGTGTGGCATTTTTTCTAATAATTTATTTAATAATTTATCGCCATTTATTTTCTGCAAATTCAATTCAAACATGGCGGCTGTCCTTTATATTGTGAACATGCGACTGTTGTTACATTAATATACATTACAATGAAGAATGTTACTATTGGGATATGGAAGGTTTTCTTAAGACAGCAACACCATGTTGGTGTAGCATTTTTTCAATAATTTATTTAATAATTTATCGCCATTTATTTTCTGCAAATTCAATTCAAACATGGCGGCTGTCCTTTATATTGTGAACATGCGACTGTTGTTACATTAATATACATTACAATGAAGAATGTTACTATTGGGATATGGAAGGTTTTCTTAAGACAGCAACACCATGTTGGTGTAGCATTTTTTCAATAATTTATTTAATAATTTATCGCCATTTATTTTCTGCAAATTCAATTCAAACATGGCGGCTGTCCTTTATATTGTGAACATGCGACTGTTGTTACATTAATATACATTACAATGAAGAATTGTACCATTTGGATATGGAAGGTTTTCTTAAGACAGCAATGTTAGGTTGGAGTAGCATTTTTTAATATAATCAGGACATCAGATTGACTGTCCTTTATATGGTGTGAAAGTTTCCTAATGTATGGATCAACAGATCAGCAGCTCAAAGGTCACATGGAGTCTAAGCTCTTTATGTGAACTTACATTAAAAGTTAGAGTTTTGCCTTCTGCTGTAAAGTTAACATTGTTGAGATCTTTGTTTTTCTTCAGACATTGACCATATATTAGCATAGCAGTCTGAATAAGCATTATACTTTCTCTCCTTTCAGGAAACCACCAGCCAATGGTGACTCGTCCAACGAAGCACGACTGTGAAGGCTTAACTTTCTGAAGAAACCCAACTCAAACCAAAGAGAAATAATGGTTCCGGGAACATGGGTTCCTGGACATTTGATGCTGAGGTGTAGCTCAAGAAACTAGCAGGTATTTGTCTGTATAATAACAAATAATCCTAAGCCAGAGATGGCTATGTTGTTAACCACAGAAGCCCTGAAATACACATAGTTGGTGCAGAGAAGTAAGGCATTGACAGGTTGAATCCCAACATGGGATTAAATGGGGTAAGAATTGAAATGTAAGTTTCTGGTGAGTTTAAAAAGCAGATAATTGTTTTTACAGTACCTAATTAATAATATTGTTCAGTGTTCAATCAACCTACGCCTAATGTACTTTGGAATAGACCCTTTGTGAAGCCCTGTTCTCTTGCTTCATCTGACAAGCTTTCAAGCCTTGCTGTGTCAGCTGTGAAGTAAACCTGCAATTAGCAATTACAAGATGAACATGCATCCAAAATATCAGACAAGGGGCCGCAAAAAGGCCTCCAGTTTGCATACCGTCGCTGTCCAAAGAAAAACAGGTGTCTCCAAAATAGCAACCTTACAGCAGTGGCCAAAAACTCACTTTGCTTTTAATGTAAGTCAGTGGAACCAGAGTTTTATCCAAGCTATTTTGGAGCATTGCTATTGGCCCATTCATTATGAGATTGTCCCCCAATGTGAATGGCAGCTGTCATGTTTAAATGACGTAGAAAAAAAAAATGGAGCTTCATGTTTTTCTTTGGACAGCAACGATAAGAAGTCTTTTTGATCTCATTTTGATCTCTCAACAGTCAGATTGCACTAAAAGTATAAAGCTTGTATATTAATGACAGAGTTATGTTTCATCTATGTATTTATACAGGGTAGGTCAATTTACAACAACATTGTAAAATATCTTTTAAAGATAAACTTTATAGTGTAATCCCCACTGATTGGGCTGTTAGTATTATCTAGGTTTTGATAAGCTCTTGCTAAATATTAGTTTATTTTCATTTTATAGTTTTGACCAGATCGCATTCAGCTAAATTCAACTTCATTGCCTAGATATCTTGGTCACATATCTTTAGTTAACTTGTTTATGTTCCAGCTATCTTTTGTTCTATGTGTATATATTAAAGGTCTAAAGGTTTGTCAGAGATGCCCAGCCCTAAGCTGCGATTGGATGATCTGTATTTGGGGGAGGGGTTTAATGCTAGGCCTTAATGCATTACGCTGCTTTTCTCTGATATGCTGTACATACTGCATGTAGTTTTTCTCAATAACTACACTTAGGCTTTGTGAACTTCAGCATACTGTAACGTGGAAGCATTTTTATGGGAGTATAACATAACACATGCATTATTAGTGCTAATTTATTGTAAATTTAATATATGCTTATAATATTAACAGCAAAAAAAATCTTGAATGTTTTATTGCAGTTATGTTGAAATGAATCATGTCTGTATTTAAATTTTTTCTTTTTTTTGTATTATTTGTTTCTGGCAGATTGTTGTTAGCAACTTAACTTACAAGTGAATGTACAAGCATATTTGTATGATTCAGGCTTCACGTTGAACTGTATATTTTTGTACATACATATTTTGCTGTTTTTTTACATGCTGTAACATATTTTACATAAACATTGTGTCCATGTGAAATGACATATTTACTGTTGTGTTGTCCATTTGATATTAAAACAGGTTATTCCAACTCTTCTACTGAGATGGTATTTGTTCGGATGGTGCTGTAGACCACTGAGATGTCCTCTGTCTTAGTCCAGGTTGGCCTGCAAACAGGGGCATTCAGAAGAATGATTATTTGTCTCATGATTCTGCTATATGTACCCTTAAATTAGGAGCCTGACTGCCCTTAGTGTTAGAGGTGCTGGTTTAAACTGAGAAAATGTATTTAGAGATCATTTCCTGCCTATACAGCTTATCAGTGGATGTTTTAACCAGTGCTGTAGACTAACCTGTCTGAAGTGGCTGGTTGAAACTGTAGCTCTGCGTAACTCATCTGAGGCTCAACAGTGTCTGAAGTGTGACGCTCAGTCAGGTTGCCATAAATCTCATCAGAGGCTTCTGGCATCTAATTGGAAGTCAAGTGTGAAATGATTTCAATACAACATAAAAGAAAAACAGTCGAAACAGTGTAATATAAAAAAAACAAACAGCACAGACCAGCATATCGTCTTATCTCCAAAAGAAAATCTAACCTAATTCTTCTTAGAACTTCTCTCTTGCCATCAGAAGAAAGAAGGAGACCAGTTCAGAGTATAAGCTTTATTCTTAAGATACTGAGGTACAGATATTCTGCAAGCTCTCAAACCCTGGTCTAACTTCAGTCTAACAAACACACTGTATTTAAGTCCAGGCTGACAGCAGGTCAACCAGTCTCGACCTGTCTGCCCAGATCCCTATCTCTTAGGCTTGGCGCTGACCTTGGGATATTCCTGCCATAAACCAGCAGGATCTGCTAAGCCATGAAGCCTAAATGAGGGGTGTCACAAAACCCTGACCATTCAGTGGACGCACCTGTAAACATAAGCTTTTAACAGACGCCATGGTATATAAAAATATTAACAACACTCTCTGTAGTCTACTTCTCTCACTTGCTTTGTCAAACTCATGTGTTACGGCTCAGGGAATTTGTGGCCCATTGGCCGACTCTACCTTTACTTCTCTATCACTCAGCATTGCTAGGCAACAAATCAGAATACAACATATTAAAATAAAAAAATATTGAAAGTAAAAAAGAATACAATTTGAAATATGATATCAATGTTTTATGTTATTTATATATATATCAGATTTTTTGTTTAACATCGTCAAGAACCCAATTTAGGCCAAGTACAAAGAACTGTAGTGACTGACTACAGTTTTCTAGCTATATCTGTGAAAGACATTCCCAACAAAATCTAGAACAAACCTAGTTAAGCATCTATCAGTTTACTGTTCCAGTTATTTTACTTGCAATAACGTCCCCTTGTGGCCAGGACCCTGAGCTGCAGCTCCTAAAGCCTATTAGGTTGCAATAACCTTGTCCCAGATAAAATCTTCCTGCTTTTTTCAAACTTTGCAAACTGATTTTTCAGGATTAACATGACCTGTTTGACAGGATATGGAGAATGAGAACTGGAAAGAAAAGGGATTGGCTGCTAATTCCACAAAGATTTTGTCATCCAATAGGAAGTCAACAATGAAATGATTTCAATACAACATAAGAAAAAAACAAACTGTTGAAACAGTGTAATAGGAAAATAACAGCACAGACCATCATATTGTCGCTGTTGCTATCTCCAAAACTTTCAAGAAGAAAAAAAATCAAGATTGTTTCTGTTGGCTAGTTCATAATTTTAAAGCAGCATTATGTAAAAGTTACCAACTCTCTTTTGCTCGCGTGGTCTCCTTACACTTGTGCAGTGTAATTCACTTTTACACCACAGTTGTAAGTACAAGTCGCCCATTGAGCCCCCCTTATGAACAGACGTACATGTGTATTTGCTGATGAGCTGAAGGAACACACAATCTGAGTTCCTTCTTTATCAAATTTCATACAAGCATACACACTACACTCTTGATTTCGATTGTTTTAAATTGCAAATAACCAAAATCGTGAGTGTAATCTGCATCGTCCATACGCCTGTGTGTGAGTTGGCTTCGGCCGTAGAGTCAGAATTGGGTACAACATCAGCAAAGACAGCATCCAGAGAGAAAGATCTATGGTGGACTTACCAGGTAGAGCAACATTACACGACTTTATTACAGGAGGCTCAAACTTTCAAGGCTTATTTGTTGTGCAGACTGACCAAACTGTTTGGTGTGAGAAAGATTTCTTTCTTTGCATGCTGCCCTGAAACAGGACTGTGGTCAGACAACATTTGGCAACCAGTAAAGCTACAAAACTCTGTGAGACAGTGATGATACGGATAAGGTTACACTATGTATGGTATATAATATTGGCAGAGATTTCTGTTGTTTTTTCTTAATTAGCTGTGACGCTGTACTGCATGTACTGCTTGTATCACTTTTAGTCTAAGATTTACTGTTGTTGGGTCTATTGCTTGGTCACTCTCTTCTGTTCCTTGTATCCTCCAGCAACATTTTCTTTGGTCTCTTGGTAGACTCATGATATCCATGCTGGGAATACTGAGCTGGCTTCTTCTTACAGCTAGCTGAAAACCCATAGTTGTTGGAGTATGTGAGCCATAAAGCATTACACAGTTCTTGTGAGTTGCAAAGTGGTATAGGAGCAGTGTGTAAGATTTAGGGGAGAGTGTACATGGCAAAATTTAACATAATATACAAAACTATGTTTTAATTAGTATATAATTACTTGCTGTGGTTCCAAAATAATTAGGACATTAATTAGGATATATCAGCTTATCACAGGGGAAGTAGTGATTATTAAGCCTAAATGAACATAAAAACACAATAAAATGTTTAAAACACTGAGTTACTACACTGTACTAATGATATGAGAATGCTAGGCAGGACCGCCTGATGGGTAGAATCAATTTACTAGGCTGCAATATGCATCCTCACCACTAGAGCGCTTACACAGTGCTCCTTTAAACAGTGTGCTGGCCCTCATTATGTAACACAGTCAAGGCTTTGCTATCTGCTTCTACTTGAAACGTTTTCTCATCACCAATATGCTCTTATATGCTGTGTTCTTTTTTCATTTTCAATCTGCCCCTGAGGTGAAAATGAACATTAACCATTCATAAGATTACATTTTATTTAAGAAAAAAATTATTTAATAAGCCTCTGTTTCACAATGTTGTTTTAGGACAACTAACCATTTTTCCTCAGCTTACAGTGACATAAATTTTAATTAAATGGTTAACTAATGAATTGAGTGAGCAATCTTGATCACATTATCTCCTGATGGGCATTTCTAAAACACGTTCTGACTTTTTCTAATGGATGGTGCCGAAAATATTTATTTTTCACTTTTTCATATACTCATAAATGCCTCTATAATGTGTCAGAATAAAAAAAATACTTTTGTTGTCCACCATAGTATGAAATAGTACAGTCTTATTTAAGCAGTTAGTTTAAGCAAGCTTTCTTTTTATTTTATTTTTTTTTAAGGCTTGATTCATGTACATCCCCCTTTTCTGAGGGACTTTGCACAAGCCATCCTACTGTTAACAGCAACATGTGTTGATAATATGAGGAAGCTGGAGTATGTATATATCTGAGAACTTCCTTATTTATTTATTCAACTGTCTATTTAAAACACATGAACCTTAATCAATCTGTTTTCCACTAGCTGGCAGTGTTTCTCATTTCTCCCATTAATATTTGCAGGGTTCTCCAGGATTAGAATCACAGCTTCATTGTATGTGTTAATCTTATTTAAAGTATCTTACAGGTTAAACTAATCACATTTTGTAAAGGGTTGATAATCAAATATAAGATGAAGACCAGCTTTACTTGTAGGTTAGGTAGGGATGCAGCAGACTCCAGTCCTGGAGTGTCGTCTGTGTTTGGCAGCTTCTCAGTAGACACTTTTATGGATGAAGACTGTTTCTTCCTGAAAAGAAAAAAAAGTGTGAGTATCATTAGGGTCTTAGCGTACTATGGCTGTTGGTGGTCTAACTGTCAAAATAACAGTTAAGCCACACGAGCTCCTGTGTGTGATCTGTTTCCAGAAAGGAAGAGAGCTGTAACAGTTTCTTGTGAAACTGCCAGGACCACAACAGGCAGTTATTTGTCCTCCATCATTGAGAGAGTACTGTGCAAAAGCCAGAGACTCATATTAATTTATTATTTCCACTAAAATTCGGGATTTTAAGCTATTGAATAAAAAAAGTTTGCATGTTCTCCCTGTGCTTGAGTGGGTTTCCTCCAGGTAGTCTCTTTTCCTTTGCTCGATGAAGCTGGGATTGGCTCCAGCTGCTTCGTCACACCGATTAGCAGGATGAAGTGGAAAATAATGGATGGATAAATGATACAAAGAATTGACCCACTATAATCTATGGTGGCCTTGATCTGTTCTGCATTAGCCTCATTGTCTGTCCCGATTTTTTAATAATGCTCCAATATTCTAGGTATTTTCTACCCATTATGCAGTTCCACCTACCATGCCTTTACCGTTAGTACCACTAGCAGCTTTATTGTGTTCCTAATTCAGTACAAACTGAGACACTTCCTTCCTAAAAAGCTACTTTATGCTATCGAAACGTCCTAATCATTCATTTAATGCTGGTAACACTTTTCCAATAAGGACATTCACCAGCTTCCTATGTTAATTTTCCCATTTCACCTTAATTAACTGGTCCTGCAGCTACTGGCTGCACCATTTAAAGGCTAAGCACCACTTATAGACACGTCTGGTGATTTCACATTGTTTTAGATACTGAAAATACATAAACATGACATAAAATGAAATTCGCGGCTTAGTTTGCTTAAAATAGATGATTTTAATCTAACTGACGTAAAAACCCGAGCTCTGAACGCTAACGTGTGACGTGCTTCTTCAGATTCTGATGATATTTCTGAATTTGAACTTGAAAGAGCTGTAATGTAGAAATAGACCACCATATTACCACATACACAACAGCAGCTCATCCTGAGAGTAAATAGTATCTAGCTAAATAATCAACATTATTCATGACAACAGCCTAGCAACCAGCTAAACTCAGATATAGAGGTAGAGTTATTGTAGTAAATATGATCAAAGTGGAGCTCACACTCATACGACTCTATAAATCTTCATAACTCAACTACGTTAGCTTAGCATAACCTGAGACACCAAACAAGCAAGTGAAGCTAATGTTAGCTAACATCAGCTAAAGCAGGCTCAGTAACTGAGCTTACCCGTTTTACCTCCACGAACACGGAGGCTCTTAAACTCCTCTCACTGGTTTCCTTACACGCCCATATTGTTGGAACAGCGTCAGTCTTAAGATCCAGTCGTAGTGTAAGCCCACGTCCCATAGTTGGAATAAACTTCTGGGGTGTAATGATGGCTACAGACAGAGTAAGAGGATGGTATTTTCCAATGTGCTGCTTAAAGTTTAGTCCACTTTCTGGTTGTTTGGGGGTCTTTGGGCCGTTTGTGCACTGTACATCCAATTATTACAGCCAAAAACAACAACTTTTATTTTATTTCACAACATTCTGTCATTTTGCATTTCTGTAAGTTCATCTTCAGCGTTGTTGTCCACCACCTACGTCACACGCATAACACCTACAATCGTTTCCGAGCAGCAAGCGGAGCTAAACAACAGTTTATTAAGACGTATTCCTAGACTCTGTAAAACATAAAACGTTTTCTGACCTTTAATAATCACAAGTTAGGATCTCAGATTCCGCTATATCTATGTGTTTGACGTTTTCATATTAGCTGGTGCTTAGCCTTTAAGGTGGAACAGAAAAATACTACCAAGAAGCTGGCGACTAGGAAGCTGGCGACTTAATATTGATAGAAGTTTTAAACTATAAAAAATATCCTACATGAAATTTTATCTATAGAGCTACTGATAAATATCCTTTAAGGGTTGAAGGTTTTAACAAGTATTTTTTCTTTTGTCTGTGTCTTCTAGTCAGTGTTATAATTCATGAAATTCATGCTGCTTTGACGTAAAAGCGACTCCCTACAGCCAGTTTGAGATTCTGGGCTACTGTAGAAACATGGCGGTCGTAGCCTGTGGTGGAAGACGAGCCTATGTAAATATGAAGGGCTCATTCAAAGCTAATGAAACCTATTTGTAGTTACAGATGATTATACACAATTGAAAACATTATTTTGTATATCATATCCCATTTCGTCCAATAGGCCCCCCCACTAAATCTTACACGCTACTACAGATTTGAAAGACAACGCTGTAGGTCTGAAAGGATGTGTAGCAGTTAAGAGACCCTTACTGAGAAAAGGAGACCAGGAAAAAGAAATAAAACAGAATTAAAAGGCATCTGCTAATTACGGAACAATGGACTGACCACTACTAATCTGCACATAATACTGAAAATGATTCATATTATATTTAGTAGTTGAGGCTTTCTTGTAGACTTCTGTTCAACAGGTTTTCTTATTTTGCTGCGTATAATTAATGTTATTAATTAATGATAATAATAGTAATTAATCTGCATGGGTCTCAGGGTTGCTGGAGCCTATCCCAGCACAGAAGTCAAAAAATGAATGACTAACAAATGATGGGTGGTCTCTGACTTTTGCACTGTATTTGAACTTCCAGTTGAAGCTACCTACCTCTTTATGAGATAGAAGAGGGTCACTATCACAATGACTCCAAATAACAGCGTTCCCAGAGCAACTGGCACAGACAGCAAGTGACCAGAATCTTCAGAATCTAAGAAAGTGATTGATCACATGACTTATTATTCAATAACTACTATGAAACTAACATATAAGTAGTTATAAGAGTGAGGAATTGAAGTGCTGGTTAAACTACAGGCCCTTATGCTCTATAAAATAGCCTTACATACAAAAGTTTTCTTTCCATCAGCACTATTGAGTCTTACCCTGTACTCTGATAGAGATCACTGAGGAGTTTTGTGATCCCAGAGCGTTTTCAGCCAGACAGAAGTACTGGCCACTGTCACCATGATTGACGGTCAGGACGGTGTAATTATGACCCCATCCTATCTGAAGCACATCTGTTCCATTCATTTTAAAGAAGGAATTTGTTTCCACCGGTGGGTTAGCACTGCTCTCACAGATCAAAGTTAAAGAACTTCCACTCTTGATGATCCTCGCTGGATGTGCAGCAAGAGAAACATTCAGTGGACTGTCTGTGGAGATAAACATAATAAACATATGGTTGTTGAATGTGATGTGCAACGAAGTAAAACACTAGTTAAATGCTGAGACGCATCATACTGAGTATGTATTTTTCGTAATCTTGAATATATTTTGAACCAAAGTCTTCCGCTTAAAATCCGGGCAGAGGAGAAAAAAAACACTGACAGTTACTACTTTTTTGTTTCTGGCAGCAGTATGTTTTGACCTAGAATATCAAAATAATGGCTTATTTTCTCAAAATATAGTGTTACTATGTGGAGATAATGACATAATATTATAATAACTTATATTTCTAAATCCTATGTAGAAATATTATTTAATTTTCCAAAGGTACTGACATCGCTGCTGTCGGATCATCAAAATTTTCAAAACGATAACTTTACAATAATGATAAAATAAACAAACTTTACTTTTAATGTAAGTCAATTAACTAGAATTTTTCCAATTCATTTTGGTGTAGTGGTTAGCACTGTTGCCTCTCAGCAAGACGATCGAGGTGGGTTTCCCAGTCTGGGCCGTTCAGTGTGTATGTTCTCTCCTTGCCTGAGTGGGTTTCCTCCGGGTACACCAGTTTCATCCCACACGTCCAAAGACATGCATGTTAGGTTGATTGGTCACTCTAAATTGCCCATAGGTGTGAGTGTGTGCATGCAATGGACTGGTGGACTGTCCATGGTTTACCCCGCCTTTGCCCCCCCCAAGGATGACAGTCATTTTCAAATAATTACTTACTTTCTTAAAACTTCATGTCAGAATCTCAATAAAAACACATTATTTTAAGATACTGAAGATAAGAAGAGATATGATTGGAATTTTGAAAAAATAAACTATTATTGGCTTTAGATTTCAAAATAATTGCTTAAAATTGCTTTTTTTAAAAATATAGATGTACCTAGTTAGAATAAGTTGTCACTTGTCTTGTATCTTCACTAATTTTTCATTTTATCAGCACACTTAAGTTCTGAAGTCAAAGGCTGTAGTCCAGCTGTTTCTCTGTATACTTTGTTACCTGTTCTACATTGATCATTGGTCCCCCTACAGGACCACCAAAGAGCAGGTACTAGTGGGGAGGTGGATCCTTTTTAGCACTGCAGTGACACTGACGTGGTGGTGGTGTTAGTGTATGTTGCGCTGGTGTAAGTGGATTAGACACACTCTATTCTATGTACTGTCTATTTGCTGTCCACCCTATTAGGCACGTCTATCTACACGGTCCACTGTGTAGATGTAACGGAACAGCAGCTCATCTGTTGCTGCACAGTTTGTGGTGGTTCTCGGGTTCTTTATCAGTGTTCACAAGACGCTGCCCACCTGACCCGGATGGCTGGATTGTATTGGCTGGTGGACTATTCTCAGTTGCGCAATAATCCACTGCATCGTGCACGTGACCCAATACACTCACACCAGCATTGCTGAGAACGATCCACCATCCAAATAATACCTGCTCTGTGGTGGTCCTGACCACTAAAGAACAGGGTAACAAAGAAGACAGAGAAACAGATGGACCACAGTCTGTAATTGTAGATCTACAAGGTGCTCCTGTATGTAAAGTGGAGCCGATTAAATGGTCAGTGAGTGTAGATGCAAGTAAGCTGCTCCTAATAAAATGCTTGGTAATGTACAGGGGTTGGATGAAACTGAAACACCTGGTTTTAGACCACAATAATAGATTAGTATGGTGTAGGGCATCCTTTTGCGGCCAGTACAGCGTCAATTCGTCTTGGGAATGACATATACAAGTCCTGCACAGTGGTCAGAGGGATTTTAAGCCATTCTTCTTGCAGGATAGTGTTCAGGTCACTACGTGATGCTGGTGGAGGAAAACGTTTCCTGACTCGCTCCTCCAAAACACCCCAAAGTGGCTCAATAATATTTAGATCTGGTGACTGTGCAGGCCATGGGAGATGTTCAACTTCATCAAACCAATCTTTCACCAGTCTTGCTGTGTGTATTGGTGCATTGTCATCCTGATACACGGCACCGCTTTCAGGATACAACGTTTGAACCATTGGATGCACATGGTCCTCCAGAATGGTTCGGTAGTCCTTGGCAGTGACGCGCCCATCTAGTACAAGTATTGGGCCAAGGGAATTCCATGATATGGCAGCCCAAAACATCACTGATCCACCCCCATGCTTCACTCTGGGCATGCAACAGTCTGGCTGGTACGCGTATTTGGGGCTTCTCCACACCGTAACTCTCCCAGAGGTGGGGAAAACAGTAAAGGTGGATCATCAGAGAACAATACATGTTTCACATTGTCCACAGCCCAAGATTTGCGCTCCTTGCACCATTGAAACCAACGTTTGGCATTGGCACGAGTGACCAAAGGTTTGGCTATAGCAGCCCGGCCGTGTATATTGACCCTGTGGAGCTCCTGACGGACAGTTCTGGTGGAAACTGGTGGAGCTGAGGAGCACATTTAATTCTGCCGTGATTTGGGCAGCCGTGGTTTTTTTTGGATACAATCCGGGTTAGAACCCAACATCCCTTTCAGACAGCTTCCTCTTGCGTCCACAGTTAATCCTGTTGGATGTGCTTCGTCCTTCTTGGTGGTCTGCTGACATTAACCTGGATACCGTGGTTCTTGATACATCACAAAAACTTGCTGTCTTGGTCACAGATGCGCCAGCAAGACGTGCACCAACAATTTGTCCTCTTTTGAACTCTGGTATGTCCCATAATGTTGTGTTATTGCAATATTTTGAGCAGAACTGTGCTCTTACCTGCTAACTGAACTTCACACTCTGCTCTTACTGGTGCAATGTGCAATTAATGAAGACTGGCCACCAGACTGGTCCAATTTAGCCATGAAACCTCCCACACTAAAATGACAGGTGTTTCAGTTTCATTGTCCAACCCCTGTATATACTGTATGTTGGCATATAACTTTGAATGATGTAACTGTGCACACTCTATACATGCTGCCTAAAATTTCAGCACCCCCACCTTCCCGCTCCTCTAGTTAGAGCACACGCTGAAGCTTAGTTTCAATGCTAGCCACATTTGCATTAGTAGAAGAAGTAATTCTTTAGCTGGAGACGAAACACACTGTTAATAGCTAGTGAGGTCATACATCTCACGTCAAGCAGAAATCCAGGTGCTGTTGGGCTGTAATTCAGGCCACAGGAGTAGTTGCCATAGTCACTGGGCGAGACTGGGTGGAAACCGAACTCTGTTGAGTTGATCTTAGGAAGCGGGACTCCATTCTTAAACCAGGTGATCTGTACACCTGACGGGGTACAGTTTTTAGTCTTACAGTTCAGACGCACATTGTCCCCTTGCTGGACGAAGCCGTCCGTCCTGTTAGAGATCAGTGTCACTCTGAAGGGTAGAACTGAGAGATGTCATGAGAGATGATTAGAGAGGTGTTGTAGCTAAAAGAGATTTCTCCATCATGAATATACTGTACATAATACATTAAATAAATATAACATTCTGAGTTTACCTGCTACTTTTAAGTATGGTCCCTCGAACCATGTCACTCCTGATTGTGTCTCAAAGAGGAAGTAGTATTTCCCCACATCGCTCTCAGAAACGTTGTGTAGTATAAGCGTGCAGTTATTGGTTGTGTTAGCAAACTCAGTTCTTCCTCTGTAAGATTTGTTTATGCTTGCAGGATTCGAGTGGTAAACTAATATTCCTCCCGTTGGTTTAGCTTTGAACCACAACAGGCCTTTGATGCTGTAACCGGCTGGGTTGTTGTACGTGCAGGCAAAATCCACAGAAGAACCTTTAAATACGCAGGACTGTTTGGGTTTGTACCAAGCCGCCCACTCGCTGGAGGTCACAGCTGAAATGATATCATGTGTTATATCAGATTCAGTGGCATGTAAAAGTTTGGGTACCCCGGTCAAGATGTCTTTTACTGTGAGTAGTTGAGTAAAAAATGAACTGAGCTCCAAAAGGCATACAGTTAAAGATGAAACATTTTATGCAATAATAGCATGTTATGTTTGTGTTTTAGTGAATTATTAGCAGGCACCCCAACGGATTTAAGCTCTCAGACAAGTTTGTCCAAGCCCTAGGCTTGTTAGGGTTATGTCTTGGTTATGGTTATCATTAAGAAAGAACAGGTGATGCAAATTTCTTAGCTTTATAAGTGCTCTGGCTCCTCAAACCTCATCCTAACCATACCTGGGCTCCTCTAGCGGTTGCCCAACACCCTCATCATTAAAATAACTGATGCTCACGAAGCAGGAGAAGATTATAAGAAGATAGCAGAGCATTTTTCTAGGTAGCTGCTTCCTTAGTTTGTAATGTAATTAAGAAATGGCAGTGAACAGGAACATCATGTTGAGGTCTGGAAGACCAAGAAAACATTTGAAGACAACTGCTAGCAGGATTGCTAGAAAAGCCAATCGAAGCCTATGTTTGACTGCAAAGCCCTCCAGGGAGACTGTAGAATGATGGTGCACTGTTCTCCTGTGTAGCGATGCCCGCACAGATATGGCCTCCATGTTGAAGGAGGTCCACCCAAACATCATCAAACATCTGTGAATATACCTCAACAAAGCAGTGCATGCAAGACAGCTCAAGAATCCCCCCCAAACAAGAACTGAAAGACTTTTAACCGTCTACAAATAGTGTTTACAGCTGGTGATACTTGCTGATGCTGACAATGCCGGGTGCTCAAACTTGTTTTGTCCTGTTTTTCTTTTTTTCATTAATTTTTTTTTATACTTTGCAATTAATTAAATAATTTATATTTAACTATTTTAAGCCTTTCAGGCCATCTTTTACTCGCTTAGCTGTTTACAGTAACTGCAATTTTGACCAGGGGTGCCCAACCTTTTGCTAATTGTATTTTAAAAATTATATAAATGAATGTGCTTTGAGAGATGTATGTATGGTACCAAAACAACAGTGGAACCATTCTTATTGCCATATGGGACCGTTTTTAAAAGGCTTTCTTATATAATTTGTTTAAATGCAACACCCCTGGTCAAGTTGCATGCTTTGTCAATCTGTTTTAGGTGAAAGTCAAATATAACGTATGCTTTAACATTTGCATGGGCCACATTTTCTGTTCTTTTTTTCCCCAATATGTTAAACCCAGCAAATACAGTAACATTTTAATGTCCATGTGATGCGCTTGATGTGTTAGGGCATCCACATTGTGGCACATATAACAGGTCTATAACTGTACACAGCAGGTTTCCCATCATATAAAAGAAACATTTTTTTTTCATTTTTGATGCATGATCATTGCTGAAGAACCCTTAAAATTATTTTTAAGCAGTGGTTACGTACAGAACAGTGAATAAAAAAGCTGCAGAATGTTTCTTTTTTTATCATGGGAGGATTGTTACACATGATTCTTTAAGTATATGTTTATTAGTTTCTTTAGTTTGGATCAGATATATAGTTTAATTGGTATAGAACTGTTGTACTAGGTATCATGTAAAGGCTCTTGAAACTCCAAGAATATTCATAATATAAGCAAAATAGTGGATCATCTGGGGGGTCTCTGAGGACTCTTTTTTTAGGGGAACGCTGGGAGTCAACTTTCATTGAGGAGCTGTTTTTTTATATCTTAAGACAAATCTTGTCTCGTTTTCTTTTTAGGGGGGTTTCATGTGTGATGACTGGTTGTCTCGTGATTGCTGCATTTCGTAATACATTCAAGGAAACTACTTAACCTTCTAACTAGCAAACATAATGCATTTATGGTCTTTGATAAATTAGAAGGTACATTAAGGTTTTACTGAAACGTAAATAGATAACATGGCTATTTTGGGTACATGAAGAGCTGTTTGGGGGCCCACACTTATTTTACTCTTATTTGTGAACTGGGACAACTGATCCAGCTTTCTGTAAAGAGCCAGCAGCCCGTCATTAAAAACCACTGCTTTAGGAAGCCAAAAGCAGTTCCTCTTTTACACACTTTTGCAAGGCTTGATAAATCATAATAACAGCAGAAGCATTTTTGCTGCTATAGAGAACTCTTTTTCAAAATGAAAAAGTTATGAATGGCGGGTTCTCCATCATGGAGAAGAACATGTCTCTAGTCAAAGAACCATTGTAGATCTCCCCTTTAAGGAACTTAGATCTTAGTTTAAACCACTGAAGAGCTGAAGAGCAGTACATTTATAAGAACTGTTTAGGATTTGTTTAATCAGACCTGCTGCACAGGGAACCAAAAGCGGTTCTTCTATGGCATCATTTCAAAGAACCTGAAATGAAAATAAGTTTTTTAACTGAAGTAGAATTTTTGTAGTAAACATATGGTCTTTTACAATAGATATCTAAATTACTGGATCTAAACATCCCCCTCTCACCGCATTTTTGTCTCTTGAATGATGATTCTGCTTTTCAATTCTCTTTGATTGAGCGAAAGATGTTAATGGCAGGGTTTACAGCTAGCAAGAAAACTATTTTACAACTTTGGATTACACCTCAACTTTTAGTTTGGAAATTTTGGATCTCTAGTTTTCAAAACATAGTTAGAATGGAATACTTAACAGCTGAGCTTAATAAAACACAATTCTCAACGATTGGTAATTGGGAAAATTTATATAATTATATCCAAAATATTGTTTTCTGTTAAATGTTTTGTTTTTTTTCATGAAGGTTTGAGTATGTATTTTTCGTGTTTTTATTACATATACTATCAACACTATACTAATTAAAATGCCCATTATATCCTTATTTCCAAGAGAGAACGGCCAACTTGTAATGTGATAATGTTGATGACCAGTTTCCAGAATACAATCCACCAATAATGTAAATATATTACATAGCAAATGTTAACATTGAGCAGACACTAAACCAAAATCTAAATGAATATATCAATCAATAGCACTGAAATTCTCACCTGTTATAGTGAACATCAATATCCATAAATCAAACAATTGGATCTGTTTTATAAGCATTTTAAGACTTGTCTCTAAAATGCCGCCAGTATCTGTTCTTGTGACACTCTGAACATTTCTACGCAAACAAGATCATTAAACAAGACCTTCTTGCAAAGAAATTAAGAAATAGGAAGTGATTGTGCCATTTGGGGACATTCATTAAAACTATTACAGTTTATTGGGAAAGACTTCAAGACTGTGTAGCAGTAAGTTTTCCTGTAGTTGGATTCAGTTTGTGTTGCTATTGATGCTGACATTATCGACTCATTTATGACCCAAGAAGATAACAAGGAAATCACACGGATGAGACAAAATCCATAGTACAATTTATTGTTGATGCAAGCTTTCAAGAACAAGCAAAAGAAAACAAGTGAAAGTTGAATCTTAACCATTCAGATTCATTGCATGAGCTGAGCTAACTGCATGAGCTGCCTAAAGATTATTGATATTGATTAATATGCAAATCAAATTTGTCTTGTTTCATTAGAGTTGATTGACGTGAGGGCTCCCTCTTCTTCAGTTTGTTGGATCAGATCTGCAAAAGAGAAAAGACAGCAGGAAGGTTCACAAATGGTCGTATTCCACATGTGAATTATGTGGTAACTATTTAAGAAAGCACTTCATACCATTTATGCTGGATATAAGCTTTGAGGACCGTCTTATTTAAACTGTGGGATTGAAAGGAAGAGAAAAAAAGACAACAATAGTATTAATAATGATATGGGTGTATTATGACCCACCAAAGTGAACTGTGATCACTGAAAGCAGGCTTAGCATATCATTGTTCTTTATGACGTTCAGTAAACAGTTAATAAATGCTGCTGTAAACTACAGATATGCTTTGTTGGCTTACCAAATATGTCTAAATATATATATATATATATATATATATATATATATATATATATATATATATATATATATATATATATGTTTTGTCGCTGTCCAAAACAGCAGAGGACAAAAAACGATTTACTTTCAATATAATAGAAAGGTATTTAGCATTTTTATTGGTTCAATCAACATGAAATTTTGATACAATGTTAAAAACTATATATATCTATATATATATATATATATATATATATATATATATATATATATATATATATATATATATATATATATATAAATGTGTGAAGTACCCCTTTGTTGGTTGGCTAATATTGGCTGGTAAAATGTTTGCTTTTTATAATTTTTATGTTAGAAATGCTTATTTCTAGTTTAATAATGCTCTTAACTTAATCTTAATCTTAACTTTAGACTTTTGTTTGAGAAATTCACTCTTTCAATATTTCACTCTTTCCACCTCTTTTTTTATAGCATATAGCATATTGTAAAGTTACAGTTACAGTTGCTAAGTTATGATGGATCAACTGGGTGAATCAATTTGCTACAGCACCACCTGGAGGCAGATAACTGCTGCATCTCTAGTTGGTTAAAAATATCAAATATGGATGCCTGTTGACTGTGGGTGAATATCTTTTCCAGAATTTGTATTTAAGTATCAGTTTGTCCCCTAACGGATAGCAAGAGATTTTAGGGACATGATTTGAAAATACCTGTTGCTTTTGCATTTTTTGGTAAATTCTGTGTTGAATGGACCAAAAGAAATGGCCCTAAATTACATAAAAAAATAGGGTCCCTACTTTTCTATAATGAGAAAACAAGTATGTTGCACACGTGTGTGTTAAACTAATCTTAAAAGGACAAATGCTTCATAAATATATAACAATAAAGGAAAAATAAAACTGTTTTAACTTTAAAATTCTCAGTATTCTCTAGTAAGTAACAGAACAATAATTTGTGTTTATGCCCTGAAACAAATTATTACAAGCTCAAATAGCTAATTATTTTAAGGCATTACAGATGCTAACTTTTAAAACCTGAACTTTTTTATACAGTGTGTGAAGGATTTTCTAATAATAAAAAAAAGGCTGTAGAACATAGAAATAACGTGCAATATCTTAATTACCCAAATTATGTAATTATTTAAAAAGCATTAACCAAATTTTAAAAAAGCTATTTATAGCAATTTCATGACAAGTAAGTACTATAAATAGATGACTCCTGTTTTATTATTATACATACATTTGCTATTACTTATTCTCAAAAGACTTTGGAATAGGACTTAGGTTTAAGTTATGTTGTTCCATGTTATTTTCAATGGCAAATTACTTTAAAATGTAATATATCCTCAACCGTCATTTTCATATTTCCCACAACAATGCCTTTTCCTTTGATGTGCATGCATTGGGTCAAAGAGCAGATATTTAGTGTGCAGATGTTACTTACAACAATTAGTTATCTGCCTCCATTCCGCAGGGACTTCCGTTTTAGCCACCCTGCAGGCGTTCACATAACCTTGAAGGGCTTTGCAGTAGGTCTCGTGTTTTCCGTGAGTAAGACATGTATAGAAGAGACAGTCGGTTGAAAGTTGGGACTGCGTGATTGTCTCATTGCACTTGGCGAAGGGCCCTGATTTGTCTTCAAGCACGCCGCAGTAATTGGGCCCACTGTAGAGCGCCTTCTCTTTGTCGGTGCAGGTTGGAAAGTGCCAGCACGAGAGATCGTTGTCGGGAACACTCCAGGATGCAGCCCAGTCTATAACGTCCGGCACAGCCTCGCCATTTGGATTGACAAATTCATCAGCACGGTCGCTGTTATAGTTCCCACACATACCTGCCAGGTTTTTGTAGTAGCTGCTGGGTACTGTCACCCTGAAGTAGTCGCCCCAGTTGAAGGCCACCTCCAGGCCAAAGTCAGTCGTCAGGACTCCCCCAGCACTAGACTGAGTTATCGCAATGCTGCCAGAGCTCAGAGTCACAGGGAGAATGGCTGTTTTACCATTAACCTGGAGAGCAGAGACGAATAGAATTATGCTTTCTGTTCCACTCTGATCACAAGACACTTCTGTCATATGTCCAGCACATCTGGCCAATCTCATGAAACAATCTAGCCTATTCAGGCCATTGTGTTTAGAATATTATTAATAAATAATTATTGGTTTTCATTAACATAAACTCTGTAACACTTCATTTGAAGGCCATGTTGATCAGAACTATGTTGATAGTAAAAGTAGTACTGAAGATCTATTGTCCTGCAGAGTTTAGTTCACTACATGCTTTAGTTTACCTAACATTATTGTATTTGATTATTGCATTTGACCCAGCCAATAAAGAACTTATGAAAAAGTTAACTGATGGGAGAAGGTGTGGCGATTAGAACCTGGCTACATGGGAATGTAGATCTGCAGGACCATGGTTTGTGACTGTTATAAAGCAATACTCAAGTTTTTATTTAGCACGTACACCAATAATGGTGATGTGACATTAGATGTCTTACGAAGAAAAGGATATTGATATAAATTTCTTAAACAAAATTGACAGATATTTGTTCCATAGGGATCATTATTATCATTCTCAAATAATGGAATAATAATGGAATGGAACAAGCAATTTAAAGGACCCATTTTTCAGTTCTAAGAAAGACTTTATATGTCACATACATTTTATCTTAAGAAATACACATAACTAAAACATGGAGATCTTAACAAGGTCAGAGCTATCTATGTGTTTATTTGTTGAGCTCAATATCTGCCCGTCCTATATGGTCTAATGTTGAACAACTGCCCATCCTATGTGGTCTGATGCTGAATAACTGCCCATCCTATGTGGTCCCATCCTGCTGCTGCTGCTTAATGTGCCTTGACAAGGTGGCCCTGTTTGCCTGCATTCTAAACCAGCTTACCCACCAAGGAACTCCTGCTGTCCAGTGCTTAGTGGAAAGCTTTCCACATTTCTTCTCCTGCTTTCACAAACTAATCAGACATTTCTTCTCCTGCCTCACACACACTGAGCTGTTTCTCACTGCTACTGATGGGACTGATGGGACTGAACAGTTTCTTCTTTTTTCTCTATGTTTAATAATGCATATAGTTGTAAATCTTATTCTTTCTGTATTGCTTTTGCATTTGTTTTACTATCCGGTGTCCACGTCTGGCTTACTTATTGGAGTCTTGGACCCACATTTTCTGCAAAGCTGCTTTGTGACAACATCTGTTGTAAAAGGTGCAAATAAATAAGCCCTGACTTGACATGGCTTGACATTAGAGTGATGTTGTCTTGCAATTACTCACATGAACAGTACCTAAACACAGAGGTGTTGCTTTTATTCCATGTCTATGTATGTGTTAAGTCTCTGTGTAGGCAGTCTATACATGCAGCATTACTGTAAACTCCTTTTAGAACGATAAGAATGTTTTTGTAAGGCAGCATTATACTCACTATCAATTTGTTCCGTTCCCCGTAAGTGATGACGATCTCGTGACCCAGGAGCTTTATGATGGCTGTCCGCATGTAAGTACCACGTGCTCTCAGGGCAAGCTGGTTCTTGATGGTGACGGTGAAATTTGTGAGGGTTTTGTCTGCACCTGAGGTCTTAACCAGTACGTAGGAGCAGGTGCCCTGGAAAGAAAACCGACTGCCGTCGAACGTCTCATAGTGAGGGTCTCCAATAGCTTGGCATGAGACGTTGGTCTGGGGCACGCACACAGCCTCGCTCTCCCTCTCAAAACAGTTCTCTTTTTCACGACAGACTTTGTTTTTGCATGGTTCTGAAACAGTGTAAGACACTAGTTTAGGCAAATTCTTTGGTAACACTGGACAGGACAGTGTTCATAATCCCACATGACGCCGCCTCATGACAACTGATGACACTGACTTGTGTCATGCACCAGTGTGCAAATGTTTTAGGCACCTTAGGTTATTGTTTAAAAGCCTTTATCTTATCAATAGGTGTAATTTTACTAGTAAGAACACCAGATATCATTAGAACAGATGTAAATAAGCATAAACAGAATACAAAGTAACATGAATATCTTGTTGTGAAAGAAGTAGATCATATCTTGAGCTCCAGTTTGAAGAACAAAGTTTGGGTCCAGATTTCTCCTGGATGCCCCAGACATTGTATGGATTCATTCAATTTATTTAACAGAAATCATGGTTTAGCTTATTGAAATACTTACTGCATTAATACCATTCGGATATTTAAAAAAATAAAATGTTTTGCAGAGCAAATAAAAGCTTTCTGTATAAAGAAAGTTCTTGAATATATTAAAGTCCTCAAGTGCTAAAAAGATTTGCCCAGTAGCTTATTGCAAATAATTAAAAACACAAAGCAGTGATATATGTTGAATAAAGAAGCTTTAAACATGTTCTGTAATACTGTAATGGCCAAGAAACTACTATGAATGGCAATGGCGCATCCCTTAACGTAAAACCTTCAAGCCAAGACCTTCTAAAAAAGCCTATGCAGTATATCTAGCTAGTGCTTTGTTTAGTTACGGTTATAAATGATATAATTATGAGCGGACACATAGCAGAGTGGTTTATGAGTCATCGAGCAGAGCCGGAAATAGAAAACCCGGAGCGAAGCAGGAAAAGAGCCAGATTAAATAAATGCTGTAAGCAGGCTTGCCTGTTACAGACTGAGCACCAGTCTTTCAATTTCACTCACTCAGGTTTGAGTCTTGGTTGGCTAAAGTTGCCTCTGTGCAGCTGTTGGTTTAGTCTTGTCACTAAGCTAATGTTATCCTCTGGTGCTAAAAGGACATTCATTAAAAGTGCCTGAAGAGTCACACAATAAAACTGACTTACTTACTAAGATTTGAATCTTAATACCCTAAAATAGTGACAATAAAGCTTCACTGAGCTGGAATGGACCAGTGTGGTTGCATGTACAGCTGTTTTATACTTCTTGCTAAGCTGAGAATAAAAGAAATAAAAGTAGCGTAAGCCTAGAGCTTTACACATGAAATGTCACACTTGACAGTTTTGGATAGACGTGAAATATAAATTTAACTCATTTTAAAATACTGACATCATTCTTTTTAGCTGACAGCTTACTGAAAAATGTGAAACTTTCAAATAAGTTATGTAAGTTATGCTAGTACAGACATTTTCTGTACTCTAAGCAACTTTCCTTTCATCCTAATCGCTTCATTAGCTGATGTTTTAAGGCTATTAAGCTTATTTGAGTTATAAAAAACTAAACTGCCATGTCATGCGATGACGATGCCTGTGTTTTCAATGGAAAGCAATAGTGACAAAATAACATTCCATTTAATCATCAACAACCTTAATGACAAACAATGCCTCTTGGAACAGGCGTGTACTGTATAGGCCTGGGTCAGTTGTCACGATGGGCTTATGAAGATGTCATATAGCCGACAGTAATAAGGATAAAACAAGGACAAGACTCCGCCTACCCTTTACACATGAAGATTTCCCATCCTTCTTGCGGCAGACCTCATCTTCATTACATTTCATTTCCTTGCATGACAGCTGTCCGGCCTTGCAGGTGCATATCTCTTTACAGTCTCCCAGGACTGTTGGCTCTCCAGACTGCACAAACATGGGACATCCTCAACTTTCACAGCAAACGAGGGACATTTCTTTGGCCAGACTGGCTATCATCAATATTACTGAAAGCCATTTACCTTGAAATATCTGCCGTGGTGCAGGCAACCACAGTCCTCTACAGACTTACACTCGCCTCCATCAAACACATAGCCTTCATCACACTGGCATCCCTCCAGACACACAGAACAGGTCTGTGACACAGAAAGGCTGGCACAAGTGGACAGGCAAGTGTCTGCACATAGCTCGTAGTGAGATTTGGCAGGACATGTCATTGCTAGAAGAGGATAAAGAGGAAGAAAATGGTGAGGAACTATTAACTATCTACAACATATAATAATATAAAGTAATAAAATCAGTTCCCTGTATGCTCAGACAAGAGGTATGAAACTGTAGCTAGGGTGATAGCCTTAGTCTAGTTAGTGGCTACACTAGTACACTACCAGCCAAACGTTTTAGATCACTACCAGCCAAACGTTTTAGTACACTACCAGCCAAACGTTTATATCACTACCAGCCAAACGTTTATATCACTACCAGCCAAACGTTTTAATACACTACCAGCCAAACGTTTTAGATCACTACCAGCCAAACGTTTTAGATACACTACCAGCCAAACGTTTTAGTACACTACCAGCCAAACGTTTATATCACTACCAGCCAAACGTTTATATCACTACCAGCCAAACGTTTTAATACACTACCAGCCAAACGTTTTAGATCACTACCAGCCAAACGTTTTAGATACACTACCAGCCAAACGTTTATATCACTACCAGCCAAACGTTTTAGATACACTACCAGCCAAACGTTTTAGATCACTACCAGCCAAACGTTTTAGATACACTACCAGCCAAACGTTTATATCACTACCAGCCAAACGTTTTAGTACACTACCAGTCAAACGTTTATATCACTACCAGCCAAACGTTTTAGTACACTACCAGCCAAACGTTTTAGATCACTACCAGCCAAACGTTTTAGATACACTACCAGCCAAACGTTTATATCACTACCAGCCAAACGTTTTAGATACACTACCAGCCAAACGTTTATATCACTACCAGCCAAACGTTTTAGATCACTACCAGCCAAACGTTTTAGATACACTACCAGCCAAACGTTTATATCACTACCAGCCAAACGTTTTAGATACACTACCAGCCAAACGTTTTAGATCACTACCAGCCAAACGTTTTAGATCACTACCAGCCAAACGTTTTAGATACACTACCAGCCAAACGTTTATATCACTACCAGCCAAACGTTTTAGATACACTACCAGCCAAACGTTTTAGATCACTACCAGCCAAACGTTTTAGATCACTACCAGCCAAACGTTTTAGATACACTACCAGCCAAACGTTTTAGATCACTACCAGCCAAACGTTTTAGATCACTACCAGCCAAACGTTTTAGATACACTACCAGCCAAACGTTTTAGATCACTACCAGCCAAACGTTTTAGTACACTACCAGCCAAACGTTTTAGATCACTACCAGCCAAACGTTTTAGATACACTACCAGCCAAACGTTTATATCACTACCAGCCAAACGTTTTAGTACACTACCAGCCAAACGTTTTAGATCACTACCAGCCAAACGTTTTAGATACACTACCAGCCAAACGTTTTAGTACACTACCAGTCAAACGTTTATATCACTACCAGCCAAACGTTTTAGTACACTACCAGCCAAACGTTTATATCACTACCAGTCAAACGTTTTAGATACACTACCAGCCAAACGTTTATATCACTACCAGCCAAACGTTTATATCACTACCAGTCAAACGTTTCAGATACACTACCAGCCAAACGTTTTAGATACACTACCAGCCAAACGTTTATATCACTACCAGTCAAACGTTTTAGATACACTACCAGTCAAACGTTTTAGTACACTACCAGTCAAACGTTTTAGTACACTACCAGCCAAACGTTTTAGATACACTACCAGCCAAACGTTTTAGTACACTACCAGCCAAACGTTTTAGATACACTACCAGTCAAACGTTTTAGATACACTACCAGCCAAACGTTTTAGTACACTACCAGTCAAACGTTTTAGTACACTACCAGTCAAACGTTTTAGATACACTACCAGACAAACGTTTTAGATACACTACCAGTCAAACGTTTTAGTACACTACCAGCCAAACGTTTTAGTACACTACCAGTCAAACGTTTTAGATACACTACCAGTCAAACGTTTTAGTACACTACCAGCCAAACGTTTTAGTACACTACCAGCCAAACGTTTATATCACTACCAGTCAAACGTTTTAGATACACTACCAGTCAAACGTTTTAGTACACTACCAGTCAAACGTTTTAGTACACTACCAGCCAAACGTTTTAGTACACTACCAGCCAAACGTTTTAGTACACTACCAGTCAGACGTTTTAGTACACTACCAGCCAAACGTTTTAGATACACTACCAGCCAAACGTTTTAGTACACTACCAGCCAAACGTTTTAGATACACTACCAGTCAAACGTTTTAGATCACTACCAGTCAAATGTTTTAGATACACTACCAGACAAACGTTTTAGATACACTACCAGTCAAACGTTTTAGTACACTACCAGTCAAACGTTTTAGATACACTACCAGTCAAACGTTTTAGATACACTACCAGTCAAACGTTTTAGTACACTACCAGTCAAACGTTTTAGATACACTACCAGCCAAACGTTTTAGTACACTACCAGTCAAACGTTTTAGATACACTACCAGTCAAACGTTTTAGTACACTACCAGTCAAACGTTTTAGTACACTACCAGTCAAATGTTTTAGATACACTACCAGCCAAACGTTTTAGATACACTACCAGTCAAACGTTTTAGATACACTACCAGTCAAATGTTTTAGATACACTACCAGCCAAACGTTTTAGTACACTACCAGTCAAACGTTTTAGATACACTACCAGTCAAATGTTTTAGATACACTACCAGCCAAACGTTTTAGATACACTACCAGTCAAACGTTTTAGATACACTACCAGTCAAATGTTTTAGATACACTACCAGCCAAACGTTTTAGATACACTACCAGTCAAATGTTTTAGATACACTACCAGTCAAACGTTTTAGATACACTACCAGTCAAACGTTTATATCACTACCAGTCAAACGTTTTAGATACACTACCAGTCAAACGTTTTAGTACACTACCAGTCAAACCTTTATATCACTACCAGTCAAACGTTTTAGTACACTACCAGCCAAATGTTTTAGACACACTACCAGTCAAACGTTTTAGATCAATACCAGTCAAACGTTTATATCACTACCAGTCAAACGTTTTAGATACACTACCAGCCAAACGTTTATATCACGACCAGTCAAACGTTTTAGATACACTACCAGCCAAACGTTTATATCACGACCAGTCAAACGTTTTAGTACACTACCAGCCAAACGTTTATATCACGACCAGTCAAACGTTTTAGATACACTACCAGCCAAACGTTTATATCACTACCAGTCAAACGTTTTAGATACACTACCAGCCAAACGTTTATATCACTACCAGTCAAACGTTTTAGATACACTACCAGCCAAACGTTTATATCACGACCAGTCAAACGTTTTAGATACACTACCAGACAAACGTTTATATCACTACCAGTCAAACGTTTTAGTACACTACCAGCCAAATGTTTTAGATACACTACCAGACAAACGTTTTAGTACACTACCAGCCAAACGTTTTAGTACACTACCAATCAAACGTTTTAGTACACTACCAGCCAAACGTTTTAGTACACTACCAATCAAACGTTTTAGATACACTACCAGTCAAACGTTTTAAAACAGTTCTAAAACATTTGGCTGTTAGTGTACTAAAACATTATGAAAGGTTATGAAACAGTGTAATGTTTGCAACTAAACATATTTAAAACCAGTAGATTCACACATTTTTACTCTATTGAACAAAAATGTAGCTGAACAGTAACAATCACAGTTTATAAAACACCATAATACCACAAGATATATTTATAAAATATATCTTATATAATAGGGGTGTAACAAAACACAAAATTAATTTCAATACAAAACATATAATGGTGTTTATATATGTTTTTTTTTTGCTTTGAGATCAAGAGTTGTGGTAAACCATAAACCTCCCAGAGGAAATTTGGTTATCCATGGTCACTTAAGCACTTGCTTAAGTCATACTGTAAAAAAATAAGACTCACAGGACTGGGACTGGGACTGCTAGAGAGCCTAAAGATTAATCCCGAAGCAATAGATCATGTGATCTGATGAGACCTGATTTAACCTATACCACAGCAATGAGTGATGGAACTAAACACTGTTGCGTAAGGCTGTTGAAACTATGATCATGACGAGTGTGCAGTGTAATTAAAGCTACAGGCAGCCCAATGGAATATTACTGTGCAACTTTTTTTCCTAGGCAGTGTAATTTTTAATTCTGATTTAATGACTTTTAATTCGATTTTTACAATATTTTTGTGTTTAAAATAAAAAACATCATTCGGTAGAACTCTGATTATATATTACATAGATTGGTTTGGCATAGAAAACTCCTTGCCTAATTTACTTTGACAGGTTGCACTCAGATGCCAAGTTTTAGTGGGTGGTTTTGGATGTGATTTCCATTAAAGATGACCCATGGAAGAAAAAGATGGGCATATTGACAATACAGTTTGAAATAAAAAAAATTCAATTTATTAAAATGCTGACACCTATGTTAAAAAACATCCTCATTAAAAGTGATCCTGGGTTTGGGCAACAACAAAACAATGAAAACACTGTTATTTAGTAGAGAACAGCTACTTACGGCAAAAGCTTGCATTTCTCCAAACGTTTATGGAAACGCCAGCTTGCTGGCAGTCAGACATATACTTCTGGATGTGGCGGCAAACCAGGGTCTTATCCTCAGGATGTGAGGCAACATCCTTTGCACAAGTATCAAAGAATGTTACAGGTGAAAGTTTGGAATAGCAGTTAGAGAAAGGGCCCTTGTCTACGCTTAGGATCTTACAAGCATTCTCAGCTTTTACTTGGTTTTCTTTATCAGGCTGTGGGCATTTGGAGCCACACACTGTTTGGCAGGTTAATCCTTCCTGAACCAACTTCCATCCTTCCACATATTCTTCCGGCAAGACAGCCTGTTGGCTATTTGGCAAGAGGAGGTCATCTTCCTTTTTGTCGTTATAGTTGCCGCAGAGACCTTGGACTGTTGTTTTATAAGTGGATGGGATATTAATAGTGGCCGTGGACACTGTGTCATAGGTCAACTTCAGTCCAAAGCTAGTTTCCAAAATAATGAAGGCGCCACTTTGGTAGACCTTCACGAGACCTTCTTCAAGTGTGTGAGGGAGAACTGCCTTAACCTCGTCCACCTGAAAGAAGGAACGGAACAGGTTTACAATTTTCATTTTTATATTCGTAGCTATGCTATCCCTAACTCTAACGACCAATCTACAAAGAAGCCATAAGCCTGCAAATACACAGTCAAGTCACATTATTTTGACTGTCAGCTAACATCCAGAGTAGTACTTGGAAGTCTTGCTCAGCTCTTCCAACCAACGTGGGACATTCCTGTTGCATTGCCTTGCTGGAAGATCCCATCCTCCCCAGGGAAGACAATCAGCATGTATGGGTGTACATGATCTGCAAGGATTGATTCATACCCAAAGCACCTTCCACATAGATGAGTGAGCCGAGAGAATGCCACCAAAACATTCCCCAGACCATAACGCTGCCACCTACGTGCTGCAGCCATCAAAAGTAGGATGTGATAGTCATAATAATGTAACTCGACTGTGTAGCCTCCTTGTACAATCGAGAAAGACCCTAAACCTTAAGTTTCTCAAAGAATACTGTCCCTGGTAGGATTTCTTACTGAACTATTTCAAATTGAATTGAAAACATTACCCTAATTTCCCACAGAAGACCAGGAAGCAGCGCAATCTTATATCCGCCTACTGCTATGTTGATTTTCCTTGTGATTACTGAGTCTCCAGGAGAAGACAGTTGCTGCACCGACACGCTAAAAGGTATCTTCTTCGGGTCTTCACTCTGGGTCATTTCCACCATTCTGTAGACACAGGTTCCAGGCACAATGATTCGGCTGCCATCAAATGAGGTGTAGATACCAGAGCCAGATACTGAGCAAGATCCTTTGCTATCAGGGTGGCAGGCCTGAACCCCAGCACGGATCTCGCACCGTTCGCCAGGACCGCAAGAGAAGCTGTCGTTACATTTGACTAGACCTTGATCTCCACAGGTGCACCTTTGACTGCACGAGTCTTTGGGGTAAAAGACCTGGCCCAGATGGTAGTACAGGCCTTCGTATTTGCAACCGCATTGCTCCATAGCCACACACTCGCCATTACTCAAGACAAAGCCCTCGTCACACACACAGCCCTCCACGCAAGGGGCATCCTCACAGGCTTCGGGCTCAGCAAGGCCATTGCATGTCTGGGGACATCCAGCAGCACACACGTCATAGTGGCTGTTAACTTTGCAAGTGGCAGCTGTGGAGAGACCGTATTACAGATTAGTTTGGTTTTTCCATCTACAGGAGGCCTCAGCACTGTTCAAAGGTTGAATATGAGACATACAAAATTCTATTATGCTAGTCTTGCAAGTTAGCAAACACTTGCAGGGGCTCCTGAGTGTGTAGCCATCTTTGTTTTGGCCTTATCATTAAAAGACCACCTTTGGCCGGAGATCCAGGACAGCATATTCTCCCTATCCCCATTGCTTAATGCAATGCTAGCCAATGTGGGTGTTGATTAGCTGATGTAGCTGAATTGGGAGTTAGCCTTCTCATCCAACCAAAGATATTAAGAGAGTGTTCAGAAATAGAACACTGGACTTTAAGCACTTACGACAGAGGCTATCATTTTTCCAGTTCTCCACAACGGTGAGCGCAGTCTGGCATGCAGCTGTGTAGGTGGAAAGTGAGTTGCAGAGGGCTGTAGTATGCCCACCATACATGCACATATCAAACACGCAATCTTCATAGAACTGGTTGGGACTAAGTACGGCCTGACATGCTTTAAATGGACCGGTTTTGTCTGTAATGAGGCTGCAGGGCTTTGTGAAGATGTCCTTCGTCCGCTCGGGAGCATCGCATTTGGGGCACTTTATGCCTTGGCACTCCTCCGTGCAGCCCACGTCATTTCTGGCTTTCCAGCTGGTTCCGAAAGCAGTAGGGTTCGCTGTGATGGTTTTGTCAGGCATGGCCAAGTCGTCATTTTGGTTGTTGTTCCAGTTTCCACAGAGCCCTCCTACCATGTTGCTGTAGGTGCTGGGGAGAGTGATTGAAACATGGCTTTCCCAGTTGAATCTTACGGTCATGCCAAAGGCTGTCTTTATTATGGCAAAGAAGCCACTGCGGAAAACAGACAGGCCTTCCTTTTTTTCAAACGGCAAATTCACAAACAGGCCGTTAAGCTTCAAAAAAAGAGAAAAAAAAGATTATGTCAAACATTATTTTCAGCTAATAAAGTATAAAACTTTCATGTTTGGATTCTATACCAGGGAAAGCCACCTACCATTACTTTACCATAGTGGTCTTTACTAAGGATGATGGTATATCCATAAACTTTAATCTCTACACTCTTGGTGAAGGAAACTGCCTTGTTCATGCCCCTGTTTTCGTTTTTGACCAGAACCTCAAAGGGCACCAGGGAGGCGTCAGTTGTGTCAGTCAGTTTGGAGAGGTAATATGTGCAAGTGCCCTGAAAGTTGAAGGTCTTCCCATCAAAGGATCGGAAGTGGGGGTCTCCACTGGCCCGGCAATAGCCGTAGGAGAGTGGGTAGCAATCTCTCACACCGTTCTGTAAGTCACACACTTGTGAGGCCTTGCACTTTGTGGCTGTGCACGTGACCTTTCCGGTTTGTGCACTGCAGGAGCATTGCTTGGTGCATGTCTTGTCGCCCCAGAACGCTATGCCAGGTGGGTAGTAACGGTCCTCATAGGTGCAGCCACAATCCTTCAGTGCCACACATTTGTCTCCACTCAGCACAAAACCAGCATTGCACTGGCAGCCCTCCACACAAGGCTGTTTACAATTGACTGGCGCATCTCGATCAGCGCAGGAGGCAGCACAGGCTGTTCCACAGGCTTCGTAATGGCTGTTTTCTGGGCACTGCAATGCTAATAACATGAATAAACATTTAAGAGACAGTGCATACCACTACAGCACACTATTGTATTTGCTTACAATCTCCAAAGATCTAAAGCATATAACCATCGGCACCATCAAACATGTTTCAGAGATTTACTTACGACAATCCGACAGCGTCCTCCAGTTTGCATCTATCTTCACCCCTCCCGCCATACAGGCATCAACATAGCTCCGTATGTTGTCACAGAGGAAGCTTTTGATCCCTTTATTAATGCACACATCATATACACAGTTATCTACATAGATATCTGGATCTACGACCTTATGGCAGTTGGTAAATGATCCGTTTATTTTCTCCATAAGACCACACTGCTTGTCTTCCATGTACTTTTCTTGAAGTTCAACAGGGCAGGTCAGGCACTTCCCAGAGCAGTCATCACGGCAGAACAAATCGTTGTCGGGGACTTTCCAGGATTTGGCAAACTCCAGTACGGTGGAGAGTACCGCTCCTTTGGGATCTGAAATCTCATCTTTTTGGTCACCATTGTAGTTGCCACAAAGACCACCAAGGATCCCAAAGTAGGTACTGGGCACTGTGATGTAGAGCATCATGTTCCAGTCATACTTCACCTCCAGTCCAAAGTCTGTTGTTATGAATACGTTCCAGCCCCTCTGCACCACTTTTAACTTTCCTCCGACTAGAGTTACAGGCAGGTGGGTGATTTCACCATTCACCTGGAAAAGACAAAGAAGCAAGACATTTGCAGTTTCTCCAGTCAGTGACTGTTCCTAGTGTCATTTTTCTTAACTCTCCAGCAGTGGTTTACCAGCCTGGTCCTCTGAGCCCCCCACATGGTCAACATTTTTGCTCCAAACCAGCTCACAACTGGGGATGAAGGAAAAATGTGGACCATCTGAGGGCGCAGAGCACTGGTTGGGAGTATCGTTGTATCATTGCCAATACATTGTCTCCTTTAATTCATTCTAATCTGCCTCTGGATTAGGTGTAACAAGGGCATGTCCAGGTTTGGGCCTTATTGGAAGCACCGCTCTAAGCAAGCAAGTACATATGAATGGAATTCCAAAGACTAATTATGGATCTTATTGCTCAGACTAACAGAGTACTGGAATGTGAGGTATATTCCTATGTGTTTAGACTTGCGTGTAACAGAGCACATGTATCATTGTTCATGTTATTAGAGTACAAATAGAAGCAAGTGTAATGCATTACAGCTACAGAAAGGAGGGAATAATCAGATTACAGTGTAATTCTAAACAATTACGGATATATTAAGGATTATATTAAACCAACAAATAATTTTTTTTTTAATGTAAAGACACAACATTAATGTTATTCTGCAGGCAGTGTGAACGCACTCCACCAATCACTACTGCCTCTGTGGTTGCTAAAGCATGTCCCACCATTACCCTCTGCCTCATCACGAATATCATGTACGGTACGCATTTACAATAACAGCTCAAGCTTTCATCTGAACCCTAGAGCACAGTTTCTGTTTGTTTGTTAAGTTCAACTTTTATTTATGTTCCAAGCTGCTTATCTGTCTGGGCTACAGGGAATCCCAGTGCTCATTGGGTGGAAGGCAGTAAAACACCATGAACAAACCACCAGTCCATCACTGGGCAGACACACAGACATATAAACGCCACACAGAAAAGAACACTAGAAATCTGGCTGTAGGGCAACGTATTGTGATGAAAATCAAACAATGTATTCAACGGCCATAACTTTTCGCACAGGCCTTATTTTAGTTGGTATCTCCCAATTACACCATATATATATAATTTTATTACATGTGCAGCTGTCCAATGAACTTTTATGCTAAATATATATATATATATATATATATATATATATATATATATATATATATATATATATATATATATATATATGTATTTACACACTTTTTTATATGATTTTGACAAAATATCTACATACCATGACAGTAAGTACAAACTTTTTAGCTTTAAAAGGCAACTCGAAAGCAGTAAAAAGTAACACGTTTAATAAAATTATATATTGTTATTGTTGAAACAAAACCTCCTACCTTTATTTCCTTAATTTTTGTTAGATCATTTCTATACATTTTAAATCTAAAGCATCAACAGCACTGAGAAATTGTTATTCAATAGGTAGAATAAAGCAAATGTATGAAACAGACACTTTGCCTCCTCTCTATTAAAGTTTTTAAAATCAGACGGAAACTCTTTACAGCTAAAGCATTTCTTCATTTCTCTTACCTCGACCATGCCCCTCTGCTTGCTGGCAACCACTGTTTGGTTATACACAGTGACGGATACTGTCCTTACGAAAGCCACCTTGTTGCTCCCTCTGTGGTTATTCTTTGCCAGTACAACGAAAGGGACCAGGCCCTGCACGGTCTTTGTGGTGGTAGACATAGTGTAGGTGCAGGTGCCCTGGAAATCGAACCGCTTCCCGTCGAAAGTTCTGTAATGGGGGTCCCCAGCAGCCGAACACGTTGCTGATTCGATGCGGACGCACACGCCCTTCTGACACTGCTCTCTTTCACGGCATATGACGGCTTCACAGGGATCGACTGGAGGCGGTGGTGGTGGAACTGGGAACACAGCAATGAAACATTAACCAACTCTTCGTATTTCTTAAACTATTCGCATCGAAAGATCAAATCTCGGTTCCTACCTGTGTTGCACACTCCTGTTGTGCTGAAGCCGTGCCTTGTCTTGCCACCATAAACATAGATAGCTTGAAGTTTGTCACTTGTCATGTTTATAGGTGTTCGGTCAGATGCGATTGATTTAATAGCCCAAGAATATTTGGTGTTTGCAGGGAAAACGTTCCAGTTCAAAAAGCTGAAAAAGGACTTGCTGGTCTCGGTCTCTGAAACAATGACTGCATAGTTATCAAAATCGTCTTGTGCATGGATCATCCATGATTTGGCCATCCCTGATATGGGAATGATGTTAGTCAAGTACTCGTCGTATGGGAGGTTGCTGCTCGTGTACATAACCATGACCTTTTTGTTGCTTCGGACTATGCTCGGCAATACAACTCGTACATCCAGAAGCTCTCCAGCTCTGAGGGTCTTGTGCTGGGGAAGGGGCCCGTAATAGACGGTCACATCCGTGTCGTCTTCAACCGCGACCACATGGGCTGTGTCCTTGCTGAGCAAGTGCATGGCAGGAACCAGGTATTCATCGGAGAGAGACTCTACTGGCACGATCTGCTCATAGACATGCTCGCAAGTGCCTTCAATGCTAAAACATTCGTGACCTGAAAGGACAGCCAGTGGGAGCTTCGACACGAACTTCATTCCTGTCAGGGTCTTCTCACTCCTCAGCAGATAAACTTCATAGGGGGCCAGGCTAATGGTTGTTTTGACCCCTTTCTGCAAGCTCTTCTTGTTGTTAAGCAGCACATCTGAATAGGGGAAGATGTCAACCGTGTTGGCGTCCTTGCCGTTTACAAGGGTCACAATTTTTTGCAAGGGTCCGCCATCTGGGGTGAAGGCTATATGGGTCTTGCCGAGTTGGCTTACAGGGAAGATCACGCTGCTGTCCCCAGTAAAAGGCTTGATGTGCGAGGCCACCACGGTGATGTATGCGTCAGAAGTAATTAGCACTGCTTTGGCCGAGACTCCATCTTGGTCGATCTCAGTGTTTGCGGGGAGGGTGACCCATTTGGTAGCACCTTTGTCGATCTTCAAAGATTGCTTGAATTTTAGCCCCCTGACCTCCACTGTTACAGTAGCTACAGACACCTGGGCTGTGATGGCGAGTGTGGGATTGGCTTCACCGTCGTTGGCTATGTGATTGGGCATGAAAGCCGTGATGAATTCCCGGCCGATTGGGCATCCATTGGCTGCTGGAGAAAAGCAGAATGTTTTTGAGTACATATTAAATATTAGATATAAACAGTACACCATGTCCAAAAGACTTATTAGTCATTGTAACCAATTGGGAAATTGGGGTGTCAGTTTTACTGTAAGCACCAATCAGAACAAAAGTAAACAAAACTCATTTTCTGCCAGACCTTTTAACCGAAGATAGCAGGTGGAAATGTAAATGTAGAGGTAACTAGAACTATTACTATTTCTGATGTTGCCAGTTGACTTGAGTAAAGTCACGGCAAGCTTTTAGAATTTGCTGGAAAATTAGCATTAACATTAGAAATAAAAGCTTGTTCCCATACCAGTTCTAAGGATAATGTATCACACTACTTGAACACTCCTACATTAACCACCACATACCACAGAGCCCAACAACTACACTCAAGGAGCACCTTATTAGGAACATCTCCTTGTATCTGCACTCCATTACTTCAGATCCACTTGTTGTAGTTTTACAATTACAGAATGCCATCCATCAATTTTGCATGTAATAGTGGATAAGGACCCCCCGCAGGACCACTAAAGAACAGCTATTAGCTGGATGGTGGGTCATTCTCAGCACTGTGTTGACACTGACGTGGTGGTGTGATATTACTGCTGGAGTTTTTAAACACCTCAGTGTCACTGCTGGACTAAGAAAAGAATCCAGCAACAGCATCCCGTGACCACTGATGAAGAACTAGAAGAAGACTACCACAAACTGTACAGCAACAGATGAGCTATCATCTCTGACTTTACATCTACAAGGTGGACCAACAAGTAGAAGTGCCCAATGAGGTGGACAGTATGTATTCAAAAACAGTTCTTCCAAAATGATGTAACAATTAATTGAACTTAAAATTATATGAAATTGTGAACAAATTGAACTGTGACAGAAACTATTCAGAGTTCTCAAAAATAAAAGTTACTGCCATAGAACGTAACTTAGACTAAAACATTTACAAATCCAAAAATCAGCCACGCTTTGAGCTTACCTGTTATTGCCAGAATGCCAAACCAGAGTAGACCTAGAGTCCCCATGTCTGCAAATAAATGCATATAATTAATGACACTTAATGACTGATATTAATATTTGTTTAAATATAATTTAATAACAGTTCTATTTTCACAGACAATCAATGTGAACAGTGTGTACATACCTGCAACCTTGAATGGGTGATGCCTCTGATTAATGAGCGGTTTATATAGCACCACAGAACAGCCAATTATCATATGTTTGCTTAGGCACTTGTCAGAAACAGGATCTAAAACGAGTGCCATATCCCGATTCCTAATGACACAGTCATGACTGAGTACATGTGTCTGAGAATAGGGAGCCGCAATAAAACAAATATTCAAAAGAATATATTTCATATCACCGATAAAACAAATACTGCCAGCTTTTGGTTCAGCTTGAATGAAATGAATAAGTCTGGGTAACAGAGAAATTCCAACAGTGCAAATATACACAGAGGTGGGAAGGATTTGGATAACTTGGTGTGTGTTCTAGGGTGGCTATCAAAATGTTGACATGCAAGTATTTATCTTTCCTCCCTTTAGCCTCGGGCCATAAGTCAGTGTCAGTCTGGACACCTTTTCAACACTTTTTAGTTCAAACTGGTGAGTAAGGGCACATCAGAATTCTTATTCTCGCTGGTTTCTTTAATTGAAATACTGCTCTTATTTACGTGGTACTTCTTCTGCATGGATAATTAAAGTTTTTGGATGCTATTTTATTGTTTTGGTGCTGAATCTGGACTATGACGCTTTATTGTAAAGACAGTCCTCATTGCTTTAAATGCATATATTTTATTTTACATGTAGTGCCACTGGATTTTACAAACAACTCAACTGGATATTGTATGTGTCTGACAAATAGACAGCTATATATATATATATATATATATACTGTCACCCCACAGCAAGACGATCCGGGTTGGATCCCTTGCCTGGGCCATTCTGTGTGGAGTGTGCATGTTCTCCCCGTGCTTGAGTGGGTTTCCTCCCACACGTCCAGGTGTAAGTGAATGTTGGCCATGCAATGGACTGGCGAACTGTCCATGGTGTACCCTGCCTTTGCCCGATGACGCTGGGATTGGCTCCAGCCCTCCCGTGACCCCGACTAGCGGGATAAGGTATATATGTTGCACCATGGTCCTGGAGGAACGTTGTTTCGTTTCACTGTGTACTCTGTATATAGTTGAAATGACAATAAAAACCCACTTGACTTGACACTTGATATATATAGCACATTATATATTGTATATTCTGTACTCATCTGAAAGGTCTGTTATGGAATTGGGTACTATCTAAATGTCTAAATGATCTTATGTCCAGTAATATTTTATGACATTGCTTAAAACAGCAGTAGTAGCTGTTTAAAAGCTCAAAGTGTGTCTATACTGTTGTCCATTTACAAATGTAATATTATGTTAGAAGCCATAGAAGAAAATCTTGAACCACATAATCTTGAGCCAGTTTGAAGTATGCCAGTGTGATAATTTAGGCATATAGTTTGTAAGGTGCTAATCTGATGGATATAACCTTATAGAGCTGCAGCTTGTAGCCTTGTGCAAAACTAAAAAAGCAACTCTCTTTAACTCAAGGAAGCTAAATATTTTGCTAATAACTTCTCTTTAAGAGTAATGGTGCTGAACTATTTCAAAATTTCTGAACTGTAATTCAGAATTGAGATTGAAAAACTGAGCAATTCTGAGAAACGCCAGTATTTCTCACACCTGCAATGATAAAAACCAGACTTTTAAAATGCTAAAAGCCTCACAAAATGTTTTTTATGCTAAAAATATCACTTGCAGCCTGCAACACATGATCAGATGACTAGATGATGATTATGGTTAGATTTTGGCCTAAATGCTTTTTAGCCATTTATTGTGGAGAGGTGCCTTCAGGGCAGTCTGAGGTTAAATAGGCCCAAAAGAAAACTTGTTTTTGGCAGTTTCATTTTACTTTTAAGAACATTACACATAATCCCTCAGTGTTGGTTCACCAGTCAATCTGTACAGCAAATACCAGAGCTATATTTGTTCTGAAGGGTTTTTTTAATCAGATAAATACTCTCATGTTTACTGGACTGGCTAATTGTGTGCTATTTTGGTCTGTGCATTATGGTTAATTACACAGTAGTAGAAGAAGTCTTAGTGACAGATATTCATTCATTATTATTATTATTATTATTATTATTATTTATTTTATTTTTTTTTATTAAGGAGACACAGGTAACACTTTTAAACAAGTGCTCTTTATTAAACACAGTAGCAGTAGAGACCGCCCAAGTGACATTTGCAAGTGTAACTTCATATTGTAGTGATTGACAGTGGTTTGCTAAAGTAATCCCTTGCCCATGTGGTTATATTAGCTATCGTTTAAAAGACCATCTTGATATTCCTGGTGCTCAGCTAGGACTTGCACCGTTTATACACTGAAATTCCTCGTTTAATGATAATATGCACTGCAGAAGGAGAAATATGCTAAATATTATATATAAATATTTCTTTTTCCAAAAGCCAAAATCATCACCTGTTCAAAAGCACACTACTTATTACTAGCTCTAAATTGCCCCAGTCCCAACTTTTGTTGGTATGGGTTGCAGGTCTGAAATGCAAAAATGGATTAACAAATTAAAGTTGACCAGACAAAACATGACATATGTTGAGTTCATTCTGTCCACAATGAAATAAAAGTCAAAGTAAATGTAAGAAACACTGTTTTTATTCCTGTTTTCCATACAGTCCCAACTTTTTCTAATTTGGGGTTGTAGAAGTAGTTAAAATAATGGTGGGACTTGCCACAAATGTAGTGATTCAGATGAATTTTCAGAATAAGACCTTAATAAAAGTTAAATAATGTGGTCAGTGGTCCCTTGGCATTGAGGGGTGGTGTAAAGGGTGGGCAGCAAAGCGTGCAGGTTGAACAGATGGATACCTGTAAACTTACACCTATATGGTAGATGTTTTATGGTGTTGGCTTTTTCAAAAGAAGTTATTGGCGCTTTACTGGCAGGATTTCCAGCACTGTGGTGACAGGACAGAGTAACTGAGGCAAAATCTCTGCCAGCATTTGGTACTGAAGCTCAAGCCCCCCTTAGGGCCTATCTGTCCATAGCTAGATACCTGGATATAGGGTAGGTTCTGTTCACTTAGAAACACTGCAAGTTAAACCAGTTTGAAAAGATACAGGAACATTTGTCTGTTGCTTCTCAGTAGGCGTAATTCTTCATACAACAGACACAGTCAGGCTGCAGTTATAAAAGCAGCCCACGCAAAGTTCGGGGACTTTCCAACACCAGAGTTCAAACACAAAGCACTCAAACGTTCCAGCTTTAACTTTGAGAAGAAATCGTTTAATAATATTTTCAGGAGAGCGTTACAATGACACAAAATAAACAACAAAAAAAGTCAGAGACAGCAGAAAAGACAACTCAGTTTATTGAAGGTTGCCCTCATTTACAGTGTAGCCAAGCATTATATAAAGAGAATTTAGTATGATAGAGATAAAACACTTGAGTGACTCCAGTAAATGGAGTTTTGTTAAATCTCATAGCAGAATGAATAACGGCATACGGGCTTAAGGCTATTATTGATCAATAATATATATATTTATATAGTACATATAGTACACTACCAGTCAAACATTTTAAGACACTACCAGTCAAACATTTTAGGACACTACCAATCAAAAGTTTTAGTACACTATCAGCCAAATGTTTCAGAACACTACCAGTCAAACATTTAGAAGTTTTGACTTGTACTGTACTAAAACTTGTACAGGGTACGAACAAAACTTAATGCTAACTTGGTAAATCAGTGATTATGAAGATGACTCTGTCGAACAATACTGTAAAATGAGGCTAAGGGACACAATGCTGTGCTACAGAATACTGTATATATAGTTTCACATTGGAGTGCCCTTCCAAATACTATTGAATTTCAGAATTATGCCTTTAATCATGACTCCTTGGCCCTTTTTAAGCTTGAGTTGTTTTACAGGAGAAGGTCCGGCAGTATAATTCGTTCTTGATTTGATTGGCTGGTTTATACAGGATAAAGAATCTGTGCCATTTCCCCAAATAGCTCCAAGCAGCCCTAATTAAAACATTAACAGTTATCAAGCAACAGGTCCACACTTCCGAGCAACAATAGCATGCTGTATGGAGGAAAAACATGACAATAAATGAGGGAGGAGACTTTACAACTCATGGGATAGAATATACATCAAATATACAGCTGCTTTTGGTAACCGCATAAAAAAACATGAAAGTGAAATTTACCAACATTTAGCAAAAATTTACCAACAACACACAAACCATATAGTCTCATGATGAGCATTTTCAAGAAATTATCCTTTCCTTGTAATTTGGCCATCACCAAAAATGTTGTGGATTCTAGTAGTTTTGTCTTAAAGTTGAGGAAAAAGAAACTGGGTCAAATCAATTGACCCACATTTTAGACGTTAGCCTTCTGGTCACAAAACAAGGGAAAATGGATGCATTGTTTAGTGTTGGCAAATTTGGGGAGTTTCCAAGGAAATGAGCAGATTTTGGTTGAACATGGCTGGAGAAATACTGCTTTGGCGAGATGACAAGATTTGGCTGATGGTGCTATCTAACAACAATGTCTGCAAGAGGTGTTCTCGGGCACTATTGCTGTATTATTTAATATTACCTTTGTTTGTTGTGTACTCTTTCTATGAGTTTGGATGGGTTTTAGAATTTCAGTTACTGGACACTAGAAGAAATCTGGCAAATCTCCCCAGACAGGCCTAAAACTGATGCAGCTTTAGTAAGTCTTTACACATCAACAATCTGGACATTTTCCCACATGGAACAGTATAACTGAGGATAAACAGCACAAGATTGAGACGAGTGTACTGTTACTGAACTTTTACTTTTCAGTGCAGAAGCTGGTAAAGCAAAAACCCCCTGGAATCCCAAAAAACCCAAAACTCTTTCACTTTCGCCTTCCCCATGTAAAGCAGCAGTGTGCTGACTAGTGGACTAAAGGTAAATACTTGAAGTGTATGTACATATAGGCTAAAATAGAACTACAGACTAAAACACTATAACAGAAAATACAACAAACATGTTCACACATGTTATATGTACACAGCCTTTTGACGCTTGTAAATCATTGCTGTCACTGGTAAACGCAGCAGCTGTCCTTTGCATTGTGTGTACTTCATGATAAATGGTCTAGTTGAAATCGTCTACAGTACAGTGGCAGAGTCCTTGTACTTTGTAATCACACTCAGTCAGAAATCGCACTGGCTACATAAGATGCAAACAAAGTCATTCAGAGCAGTTGACGTGAAATGCTCAGTTTTAGAGTTAGTATTGATCACAGTGTTAATTAAGGGAACCAGCCTAAAATGTTTAATGCCTCTAAAAGCTTCCCCCACAGAAAGCTGGGGCTGGAGCCAATCCCAGCGTCATCAGGCAAAGGCGCACCATGGACAGGTCGCCAGTCCATCCCATGACCAACACACATTCACTCATGTCTATGAGCAATTTGGAGTGAGTGATCAACCTAACATGCATGTGTTTGGACTGTGGGAGGAAACCGGAGTACCCGGAGGAAAGCACGGGGAGAACATACACACTCCACAAAAAATGGCCCGGACCGGGAATCCAACCCGGATCATCTTGCTGTGAGGCAACAGTGGTAACAGAGCGTAGATTTCTCTACAATGTATGATTTCACATTAAACCACTCTGACTGCGCTTGTTTCCATCCTAATGACTAATATGTGCAGAAATGTTTCCCATTTAATGGAGAATAGTATATAGTTCACACAGTTCAGGGCATCTAATTGGCTGAGTCCGATTCCAAGTGGTTGTAAAATACACAATAGATGCACACAGATGGACTGAACGTTAAAATTCTTGTGCTGTTAATAGAATAATCTTTGAGTCTAATTCTGCTCACATGGACCACCATGTGTACTAATAAAGTATAAACTGTTTTGTTCCAAAAAGAAAATCTCCCTAATTTTACTAACTTAGCCTACAGTCGTGGCCTGAAGGTTAGGGATTTGGTTTTGTGACCAGAAGGTCGCCGGTTTGATCCCCGGGACAAGCAGGACGCGACTGAAGTGCCCTTGAGGAAGACACCTAACCCCAACTCCCCGGGACACCATGGATATGGCTGCCCACTGCTTCAGGCACGGATGGGTTAAATGCGAAGGTCAAATTTTGCTGTGTGAAAAACACAAGTGACAGAATAAATATAGAAACAATACAAGATTCTACAACAGCTACTTTCTAGAAACAAAGTAAAAAAATCAGGACAGAACAAAAACAAAAGTTTGGCCTGATGCTGGTGGGTGCCCTGAACGGAACGGAGGCAGCTCTCTGATAGCAGGAACAACGGTTCTTTTAAAATCTCAGCCCCATCGAGACCAGCCGATACCCAGAAACTGCTTTTCACGTTGTTTTTCGATATTATGCCTTTTACTGCTATATCTCATGGAATTTCATGCAGATATAATGGAATATATGAAGGATTCTAGGAGGTTGTAACAACATACTGACAACAATACCTCACAATGTTGTCATATAAGTTGTCACAACTTTCTAAGGAATTACTTTTCAACGTTGTGGGCACCAAAACAGTACACAGATGGAGCAACAAGCAGCAAACCAGCACCCGAACAGCAACCGCCTGTAAATAACTCTGGAGAAGGGGAGAGAAAAAAGAGGAAACTGGTACCCCAAAACACACAGGACGTAACAGTATTGTGTACAGTGGGTGCTGTGACTGTGCACTTGTGGTGGGTTGAAAACATCAACTACAAGAATCTCCTGCATACAAAGGCTTGCAGACCATTTTCACTGCCGCTTTTCAGTCACGTTCTTTCATTTTCTTCTTCATGAACAGCTCGATAAAAGCTCCTCATGGTTTCTCGGTTGAACTGATTTTGAACAACCTTAAACAACGCAAACCACAGGCATTCTGAGAGTTTTTGATTGCGCCCCTATGTGGAAAATCAAGTTCTGCCCTCCGTCTGCAGTTCACATTATAGCAATGCAGTCACTTGATGCTTGTCATCTGCAAACAACCTATTAAAGCTTAAAATGTGCACTACTTTTTAGCTTATTGTAAGGACCTGCAGTTCATTTAAAGTCACAAAATCAGTGTTTGTAAAAGAAAAAGAAAAACAGATCACAATAATATACAGATAAACACTGTTAGAGGTCTGCAGCCTGAACCATGCCTGCTGGGCACATGAAATAGTGGGCAATCACTGTACAACATGAAGTACTGGTTGGCCTTCTCAAATGAGTGATAGTGCAGTAGATTTCTCTTTCTCTCTCTTACATGCTCATTCTCTCTGGCTGTGAGGACTTGAACATGTCTCTGTGTAACATTACAATGTTCAGGGCTGCTTGAAAATTTTTCAAGGCAGCAGCCTTTGAAGCTCCAGACCGAGGTCATGTGGTCACCTACGCCACATGATCCGTTCCCTCACAGTGAACACCAGAAGAATTAAGAAAGCAATAATGAGAATGACCACTGTTGCGATGGCTGACCCGGTCCATGAAGCAGCAGGCATCTGACAGCGTTCTGAAAAGAAAGACATTGAAATAGCTCAGCCTCATATTTCTATATCCATTTTACCTTTTCCAACCTGTCTGACAGCTTGGACACATCACGATTTGTATTGTACGCCTTGTTTGACCTTGTTCACATGATGTATGTGTGGAGGTGGTAGAAGTCATTTTACAGCAAGCTTCTGCAAATGTTGTTCTATATGCCAACTGACAATCATGTAAGGCCCTACGTCAAGTGACTGTGAAACTCAAACAGTTATGTTCAGCAGGGGATAAGCAAATGTGAGTTCAGGATTGGCAAGAGTGACAGTGAAAAGACTTTGTGTGGTACGCAATGTATCCATATCGAAGACTAACTGCTTTGCAGGAAGTTGTGTTTGCTGAGCAATCTTATGTTATCAAATGCACGGTCGTACTATTATGTAGAGTAATGTAGCTTTATAGGCTGAAAACATCTACTGACCGATATGAAACAGCTGTCACTAATCATGAGAACACTAGTGGTGATGACTTGTATTTCATTTTGATTCTTCATTATTTGACTCCTGAAACTGAAACGCTTTGAACGACCTGTAAACAAAGTCATTCAGAGTAGTTTAACCCTTAATGCAAGAGAAAAAGTAACAAGTCAAAATTGCTCACAGTGGTGGTTCTGTCACCGGTTATCACAGGGAAATTTAAACACTTCTGTCATCAGTTATCACTGGGGAATTTAAACACTTCTGTCATTAGTTATCACTGGGGAATTTAAACACTTCTGTCATTAGTTATCACTGAGGAATTTAAACACTTCTGTCATTAGTTATCACAGGGAAATTTAAACACTTCTGTCATCAGTTATCACTGGGGAATTTAAACACTTCTGTCATTAGTTATCACAGGGGAATTTAAACACTTCTGTCACCAGTTATCACTGAGGAATTTAAACACTTCTGTCATTAGTTATCACTGGGGAATTTAAACACTTCTGTCATTAGTTATCACAGGGGAAATTAAACACTTCTGTCACCAGTTATCACTGAGGAATTTAAACACTTCTGTCATTAGTTATCACTGGGGAATTTAAACACTTCTGTCATTAGTTATCACAGGGTAATTTAACCACTTCTGTCATTGGTTATCACAGGGGAATTTAACCACTTCTGTCATTAGTTATCACTGGGGAATTTAAACACTTCTGTCATTAGTTATCACTGGGGAATTTAAACACTTCTGTCATTAGTTATCACAGGGGAATTTAAACACTTCTGTCACCAGTTATCACTGAGGAATTTAAACACTTCTGTCATTAGTTATCACTGGGGAATTTAAACACTTCTGTCATTAGTTATCACAGGGTAATTTAACCACTTCTGTCATTGGTTATCACAGGGGAATTTAACCACTTCTGTCATTAGTTATCACTGGGGAATTTAAACACTTCTGTCATTGGTTATCACAGGGGAATTTAACCACTTCTGTCATTAGTTATCACAGGAAAATTTAACCACTTCTGTCATTAGTTATCACTGGGGAATTTAAACACTTCTGTCATCAGTTATCACTGGGGAATTTAAACACTTCTGTCATCAGTTATCACTGGGGAATTTAAACACTTCTGTCATTAGTTATCACAGGGAAATTTAACCACTTCTGTCATTAGTTATCACTGGGGAATTTAAACACTTCTGTCATTAGTTATCACAGGGGAATTTAACCACTTCTGTCATTGGTTATCACAGGGGAATTTAAACACTCCTGTCACCAGTTATCACTGGGGAATTTAAACACTTCTGTCATTAGTTATCACAGGGGAATTAAACCACTTCTGTCATTGGTTATCACAGGGGAATTTAACCACTTCTGTCATTAGTTATCACAGGGGAATTTAACCACTTCTGTCATTGGTTATCACAGGGGAATTTAAACACTTCTGTCACCAGTTATCACTGGGGAATTTAAACACTTCTGTCATTAGTTATCACAGGGGAATTTAACCACTTCTGTCATTGGTTATCACAGGGGAATTTAACCACTTCTGTCATTGGTTATCACAGGGGAATTTAACCACTTCTGTCATCAGTTATCACTGGGGAATTTAAACACTTCTGTCACCAGTTATCACAGGGGAATTTAAACACTTCTGTCATTGGTTATCACAGGGGAATTTAAACACTTCTGTCATTAGTTATCACTGGGGAATTTAAACACTTCTGTCATTAGTTATCACAGGGGAATTTAAACACTTCTGTCATTAGTTATCACTGGGGAATTTAAACACTTCTGTCATTAGTTATCACTGGGGAATTTAAACACTTCTGTCATTGGTTATCACAGGGGAATTTAACCACTTCTGTCATTGGTTATCACAGGGGAATTTAACCACTTCTGTCATCAGTTATCACTGGGGAATTTAAACACCTCTGTCACCAGTTATCACAGGGGAATTTAAACACTTCTGTCATTGGTTATCACAGGGGAATTTAAACACTTCTGTCATTAGTTATCACTGGGGAATTTAAACACTTCTGTCATCAGTTATCACAGGGGAATTTAAACACTTCTGTCATTAGTTATCACTGGGGAATTTAAACACTTCTGTCATTAGTTATCACTGGGGAATTTAAACACTTCTGTCATTAGTTATCACAGGCGAATTTAACCACTTCTGTCATTAGTTATCACAGGGGAATTTAAACACTTCTGTCATTAGTTATCACAGGCGAATTTAAACACTTCGGTCATTAGTTATCACAGGCGAATTTAAACACTTCTGTCATTAGTTATCACAGGGGAATTTAAACACTTCGGTCATTAGTTATCACAGGCGAATTTAAACACTTCTGTCATTAGTTATCACTGGGGGAATTTAAACATTTCTGTCATTAGTTATCACAGGGGAATTTAAACACTTCTGTCATCAGTTATCACTGGGGAATTTAAACACTTCTGTCATTAGTTATCACAGGGGAATTTAAACACTTCTGTCATCAGTTATCACTGGGGAATTTAAACACTTCTGTCATTAGTTATCACTGGGGAATTTAAACACTTCTGTCATTAGTTATCACAGGCGAATTTAAACACTTCGGTCATTAGTTATCACTGGGGAATTTAAACATTTCTGTCATTAGTTATCACAGGGGAATTTAAACACTTCTGTCATCAGTTATCACTGGGGAATTTAAACACTTCTGTCATTAGTTATCACAGGGGAATTTAACCACTTCTGTCATCGGTTATCTTTGGGAAATTTAAACACATCAGTGATTGGTTATCACTAGGGAGTTTAAACACATCTGTCATTGATTATCACTGGGGAATTTAAACACTTCTGTCATTGGTTATCACTGGGGAGTTTAAACACTTCTGTCATTGGTTATCACTGGGGAGTTTAAACACTTCTGTCATTGATTATCACTGGGGAATTTAAATATTTCTGTCCTTGGTTATCGCTAAGGAATTTAAACACTTCTGTTATTGGTTATCACTGGAAAATTTTGACATTTCTGTCATTGGTTATCACTGGGGAATTTAAATACTTCTGTCATCAGTTATCACTGGGGAATTTAAACACTTCTGTCATCCATGATCACAGTGAAATTTTAATATTTATATCATGGGTTATCACAGGGGAATTTAAACACTTCTGTCATTAGTTATCACTGGGGAATTTAAACACTTCTGTCATTAGTTATCACAGGGGAATTTAAACACTTCTGTCATTAGTTATCACTGGGGAATTTAAACACTTCTGTCATTAGTTATCACTGGGGAATTTAAACACTTCTGTCATTAGTTATCACTGGGGAATTTAAACACTTCTGTCATTGGTTATCACAGGGGAAGTTAACCACTTCTGTCATTGGTTATCACAGGGGAATTTAACCACTTCTGTCATCAGTTATCACTGGGGAATTTAAACACCTCTGTCACCAGTTATCACAGGGGAATTTAAACACTTCTGTCATTGGTTATCACAGGGGAATTTAAACACTTCTGTCATTAGTTATCACTGGGGAATTTAAACACTTCTGTCATCAGTTATCACAGGGGAATTTAAACACTTCTGTCATTAGTTATCACTGGGGAATTTAAACACTTCTGTCATTAGTTATCACTGGGGAATTTAAACACTTCTGTCATTAGTTATCACAGGCGAATTTAACCACTTCTGTCATTAGTTATCACAGGGGAATTTAAACACTTCTGTCATTAGTTATCACAGGCGAATTTAAACACTTCGGTCATTAGTTATCACAGGCGAATTTAAACACTTCTGTCATTAGTTATCACAGGGGAATTTAAACACTTCGGTCATTAGTTATCACAGGCGAATTTAAACACTTCTGTCATTAGTTATCACTGGGGGAATTTAAACATTTCTGTCATTAGTTATCACAGGGGAATTTAAACACTTCTGTCATCAGTTATCACTGGGGAATTTAAACACTTCTGTCATTAGTTATCACAGGGGAATTTAAACACTTCTGTCATCAGTTATCACTGGGGAATTTAAACACTTCTGTCATTAGTTATCACTGGGGAATTTAAACACTTCTGTCATTAGTTATCACAGGCGAATTTAAACACTTCGGTCATTAGTTATCACTGGGGAATTTAAACATTTCTGTCATTAGTTATCACAGGGGAATTTAAACACTTCTGTCATCAGTTATCACTGGGGAATTTAAACACTTCTGTCATTAGTTATCACAGGGGAATTTAACCACTTCTGTCATCGGTTATCTTTGGGAAATTTAAACACATCAGTGATTTGTTATCACTAGGGAGTTTAAACACATCTGTCATTGATTATCACTGGGGAATTTAAACACTTCTGTCATTGGTTATCACTGGGGAGTTTAAACACTTCTGTCATTGGTTATCACTGGGGAGTTTAAACACTTCTGTCATTGATTATCACTGGGGAATTTAAATATTTCTGTCCTTGGTTATCGCTAAGGAATTTAAACACTTCTGTTATTGGTTATCACTGGAAAATTTTGACATTTCTGTCATTGGTTATCACTGGGGAATTTAAATACTTCTGTCATCAGTTATCACTGGGGAATTTAAACACTTCTGTCATCCATGATCACAGTGAAATTTTAATATTTATATCATGGGTTAACACTGGGGAATTTAAACATTTCTGACATCGGTTATCACTGGTGTACTTAAAATCTAATTTCTGTCATCAGTTATCGCTGGTTAATTTAAATATTTATATAATTGGTTATTACTGATCAACTAAAATACCTCTGTCCAATACCTTTGTTTCTTAATTTAATATTTACTATTGCTCATTCCTTGTTAATTCTTTATTTATTTTGCTTTTGGTATATTACTATTTTGTTATCCCATACTAAAGGAGGAAGATGCATTTATGCCTTTTTTGTCCCTTTTTTGTAAATGTGATCTGTAAAGTATGGAATTTCAATGGAAAAGTAAAGGACGGAAGGCTGCCAAAAGGGGGACTAAAGGAAAGAGTGTTAAAGAAAGACAGAAAGTTAAAGCAATAAGCATAACTGTTTGGACCTTTAGTGAATCCTGGCAATGTATGTGGGGTAACCATGGAATTCAAGTTTACCAGTTTATAATGATTTGCTATAACAATGATAAGTAGCTGTGTTTACTGTAATATCAAGCAAAAATAGTGCTTTATCTTTATCAAAATTTTCACACATACTGATACGTGAAACCTTAATATTGACCAAGCTTAACAAACCAATGTATTGGTCAGAGCCTATTCCCACCACAACTGGTCACCAACTGACCTTGGCAAGTGTCTGGCAGAGGATGTAAGACCAGCGAACGGGTGAAGCTCTGATTCAGAACCTTCAGTCTCATTTCCATGGTGACTGTTTCTATGACACTTGACCGGAGGTTGATAGTGCTAGACACCTTATAGCGCCCGCTGGTGTCCAACTGAACTGAAGATGTCTGATGTATGTCTCTACCAGAGGCAACATGCCATCTTAGTTCAGGCTGGGGAAAACCGTTGAACAAGGTGACAGTGACATTGAAGCTGTCACATGTAGGCTGCAAAGACAGGAGCGGCTCATCAAAGAGTGCTGAAAAGAAATGGAAAAGAAGAGATTAAAGGAGAATTCATTTAAATACGTCATTTAACTGGCTTTGTTGTGAAATGCTCTATTCAAGAGTCATAATTTCCTCAGTGGTGGAGATAGTAACCAGACATCGGAATAGTCTTTAAAACCTACCTTATCTATTACATGGATAATCTAATTTCAGTGTTTTCCTGTGTTAAACAAGGAGAGTATACCCAGTGTTTGCTCTGTACTGTCATGGTGCAGTAAACAGTAAATGATCATCATGTTTAGTTTTCTGGAAAGATCTCTTATTACATGTTGGAAAATTTCTGCTGGGCAGAACTTTTCTTGTCTGTACGGTATACGGGCTTTGCGGCGCAGTAACCTCACAGACCAATCTTGTGCATTGTAAGATCACTAAAACGAAAAGATCATCCTCAGCCAATCAGATCTTTGCAGATTCGCAAGAGAAGCGCGCTGACAGGAGAGATACGAAGCGAGAAGCCGCAGTCAGAGAATAAAACGAGTGAGAGGAAAAGGCTCGTTCAGATAGCGTGCTCTAAAAAGTTTTATTTACTTTTTCTTTAAATAAGCACTTTATGATGCATTTTTTCTCAACATGCATTCAGTTCAGCATTTAAAACAGTAAATATTGTTGAAATTTACTGAACGGTATTTGTAATTTGTCTTGTCTTTCAGTTGCTGATGGTATGAAATGCCGATAAGACAGTAAAAGGCTACTTCAGTATACAGGATATGGCACTGAATCATAACAACAGTTAGGAATTAACTTGTACAGACATTGGCTTGAGGAAATTTCCCCTTACTGGACCATACTGAATTCTAATTTAATACTCCTGCTCTAAAGATTTTTTTTGTTTTCGTTGTTTCAGTGTAATAACATTAGGGTTGTTTTTTTTTTAGTTTATTTTTAGGGAGTTTGTGCATCTTCTAATAAGTTTACCAGCAATTACACTTTTCTAACACTAGGGGTCTCTAATGGTCACAAGTTATTTTAACTATACAAAGATTTATATGTAAACGACCAAAATGGTCTTATAATGTATATAAAAATTTTATATACAAATGTATGCACAAAATTGCATAAATTGAGACCCCAGGAACATGAAAGCATCAGAGTTTTGGTAGCTGGCTGGGAATAAAAGGTCAAAGAACAGGACAGTCCTGACACCGACAAGATGATACTTACCAGAAGACCTCAGAATACTCACCAGCCATTATGAGCTTTAGCTTTCCCACTGTACTCCCCTGCTCATTATTGACATGGCATGTGTACTCTCCCTGGTCGTCTGGCTGCACACCTGTTAATCTCAACGAAGCATTTCCTTCTAGTAACTTGTCCTTGAACAGACGTGTCCGCCCTCTGTAAGCCTGCCCCTGCCTGTCTAGCTGGTCTTGGCCAAGATAGAAGCTGTGGACCACTGTCTCCTCATGCTGCCAGTTTATAATAAGGTTGGTTAGATTGAGGCTTTTGCTGGGAGGGAATGAACACTCCAGGGTGGCATTGCTGAAAGGTGCTGCCACAGCTACTGGGGAAACTGGAGGCTGCACTCCTCTGACTGTTGAGAGATTAAAACATTGACATGTTAACACATCTTCCAAGACAATAATTTCAATGAATTCTCTGTACCTAATAAAACACAGATAGCAACTAGATATTTATATGTGGATTGGCTTCCCTCAAAAGACAGTATATCAAGACTAAACAGCATGGTGATGCCAAAATAGCAATAACAGAGCACTGCATGCAACAGGAACCATCCAACCTATTAGCTAGCTATTTTCAGCTAGCTAAAGCTGCCTTCCTGGATTTATACATGACCACCTGCTCTTATATGGCAAATAGGAAGATAGTATAATGGACAATGCACAATTCTGGCAGAAAAGTCACTGGCATCACAACAGACCTTTATCACACTCACTTTGAGAAAGCAGTGAGGAAGTGTACAGTATCTTTAGGGAAGTTTAACACATCATCATGTATCAGAGTAAAACAAAAAAAAGGTTGTTTTTTTTCAAGCTCAACCTTCATGAACTTTAACAATGTTCAAACAATGTTCAAACAAACCAAACTAAAGTGTTAAGGTGTATTTGAGGTGTCTCAATGTTTTTAAGCAAAGCGAATGTGAGCAAAGCTATCCTTCTGTACAGTGCTGTGTTTGCTGTATGGTTCAATTTAACCCTCCAGTTTAAGGTAAACATTTTGCCACTTGATCGAATAACTCAGGTAAAGTCAGGCTGTTTGGTTGAAATACTGGTGCATTTAGGAACTTAGCATTTATTCTGGGCAGAAGTCTCACCCACTGCCTATAAAAGCAAGTGGAAGTAGATTTATGCTTCTGCATTAAGGGAAACAGAAGTGTGAGAAAGCTCACATATGGCTGTACTGCAAAGATAAGTACACTTAATTGACTTAACATGTTTGTTATTATTAGAAAAAGACACCCAATAGTATAGTAGAGAACATTACCTGGCTAGTGGCCCTTTTAAGTTTGAGATTTTTTAGCTTATCTGTTGGATTCCTTTTCTATATGTCCCCAATACATAAAACGATCTTTTATACGTTTAACTATAGATCTACTATATTCTACTGTTTGTAAAGCTGCCATGTGACAGAGCCTACAGTCCTGCTTGGACATTTGTGAGCCCTTTATCATTTTGTTAATTTCTACATAAATTTGACCTGAAATGCCATATCTTGTTTCAGAATTCACAGTTACCTAAACTGATAGCAAGCTGTCCTGGTTCAACAGCAGCTAAAAACAGCCTCAAACCATCATACTGCCACCACCATGTTTCACAGTTAGGATTAGGTTCTTATGCTAGGATGTAGTGTTTAGTTTTGCAGCACAAAACTAAAAATCAGTTAAGCCATAAAATCTATTTTGTCTTTTCTGTTCACATAACATGATTTTAGTAGTCTTCTGGATCATCAAAACTTTAAACAAGCAGAAATATTTTTATTGGAGAGTAGTGGCCAAACTCGTCAGAAATAGAAATTGTTTCTTAGACATCTCATTTGACTGAGACATGGCTTGTACAACGTATGTGGTAAAGACCAAACATTGATGGTGAAGATAAACAGGGCGTGGGCAGCCGAGCTCATACCTTATTGTCATCCAATTTATTGAACCTTCTGTCTCACCGATACCAAGCTCATAATTCTATATATTCACATACTTGTCCAGCAAATACATTTTATATGGAATTACTCAATTTTATATAAAACTATAGAAGTGTTTGTGTTATTTGTTTTGTTGGGTTCTCTTTATCTATCATTATTTTTGAAAATTAGCTCAGATTTTAGGTCACATATATGCAGAAACGCATATGCAAATGGCTCACGAGCTGTCAAGCAGCACTGTATTCTGAAAAGTACTAAATCATTTAAATGTAATTTTATTTGAAAAAACACATTCTCACATACACACACCCGCACTGAGCACCTAACCCCAGTTCTTAGTTATTATTTCACCTGTTCACTGGTCATTATTTTTACAGTTGGTTAAAGTTATCAGGCTTTATTATGCAAATAAAACTGTCCTGCAAGAGTGGGGGTATTGGCGGAGGAAGAAAAAATACATGAATCAGCCTTTTTAGCCTGTAAGCTTGGTAGAGTAGTAGAGCAGATTTGAAAAGTTTACCTAGGATGATTACTATCATGCAAAATAAGCTGTGTCTCATCCTGAAACATCTTGATATCTGTGAAAAAAAACAAAAACAAATTATAACATACAGTGAAACAAGTCATGTATGACCACTAAGGGATGTTGCAAGTGGCTGTATTTACTGTGGTAGTTTATTGTGGTAGTGTTTATTGTGTACTGTCTTCTTGCTTAATGCACTAACTAGGAGTGTACTGTATGGTATTGTACACTTTCAGAAAGGATATGGCAGAAATATATATATATGAACCAAACCTAAACAAATTCCTTCCAGTCAGTAAGAAGAGCTGGTTGTCTGAACCATGTGTTTGCACTCTAAGCCACATGTTTGCAGTTTGAAGCCCTTATTTGCAGTATGCATCCTCAAGTAATCATCACTCCTACAGCGCAAATATCAAGTGCAAACCAACATAGTTTAGAAACAGTTCAATGAAAAATCTAATTTACACAGTTTTCTTACCTCAAAAGGTTGTACAATGCATAGTACTGCACTTTATTCATTGTGAAGTGGGCATGTAATAAAAGGTAAATTAATCACATTAAGCTTTTCTGGCTACTTGACACAAAAGGAAAACTCGCTTAGTTACCATTTCCAAGATCTCGATCGACTCGATTCAACTTTCATGCCAATACATACAACTGACGAAACTTGAAGAGGTGAAACGTGAATGCGAAATGTGAATTATTATTATTTATTGCAATTATTATTGCCAAAAAAAGTTTAAACGAAACTACACTGTTTCATTTTCCGCAAATGCTTCAGTCAGTTTATTTAAAGGTGAGACTCTTTGTTAGGTTGTAGGTTCTGCTTTGGTGTTTACTGTGAAGGAATATTAACGTTAAGATGTAGTTTATATATAATTCTACAGTCATGCAATCAGCACTGTTGGCTCATTATTCACTGAAATTCACTGTAACTTGTTTGCAGTTACAGGCATATTAAAAAAGGCACTGCTTTGTTGTTTAGATAGAGGTAACGTCTTTAAGCTACTTAAAGTTACAAGTCAAGACAGTATTAAAGAAGTTTAGTCTAGTTTGGATGTTTCTATCATACTGGTTTCTTATTTGGAGTTAATGGATAAGATTATAAACTTGATCTGTAATAGCTTCTGTCCTAATTCAGTCCTAACGGAGGCTGACATGGTAATAAACCCTTTATTTTAGGGTAAACAACATGCATTATTAAGATAATGGTCAGGGTTTGAATGTAACCGTGCATGTTCAAACCCAGCCTCTTGTTCATCTCAGGCAAGCTAGGCTACGTTAGGCCACGTTAGGTCAAGCTAAGCTGACACCAGGTCAAGTCCAGCCATGCCAAGTCCAGTCAAGTTCTGTCAAGTCAAGCTGTACCAAGCTAACAAGCTAAACCCGCTGCACACCCAGCAAATTCCAGTCAAGTCAACGGTCCTCTATCTACATCAAACCAAGACAAGGTATACTCCGGCACTCTATTCCAAGCCTAGTCTACCCGGCCGCACCACGCTGAGCCCGGCCTGAACAAATGGCTCTCTGTCTCGTTACTCACGAGCGAACTAACTTTGCCCTTTCGTTAGGGTTTCTGCTCTTACAGGAAGTTCTCCTGGAACTAAACACCGCTTAGGGGGCCTGTGTTAACCATTGTTTTTACAGGGAACCGACACCTGGAATCTCCAGCTTGAGCTCGGGTAATCATTCATCTGTGCTCACCTTCTACTCTGCTCAGCCTGCCCGCCTGGATTTCTTCACTAGACTCCTTGGGTTTCCTAGCTATTGCCCCGCCATGCTGCCCAGTACTTTGCTTATAGCTTTTTACTGTTGTTCTCAATAAACAGTCTGCTTATGGATCTTACCTTTATCTCTTAGTCTTGTGAACAATTAAATGCTATTAAACTTTTGTGTTTGGTGCGTTGAAATCAACTGTATAGTATTCTGTACAGCAAGTTCTAGAAAGCATAGTTTGCTTAAAAAATTCAATAAATCTTTCTAGCTATTTAAATTATCATTTTTTTTCTGTGTAAACATTTGTGTACACTCCCCTACAAAATCACTCCAAGCATTTTAAAACAAAAATAAAATCTGGCAAAAAAGGCAGTTTATTTCATCGCAGTATATATCACAGACCAAAAATATTGCAATGTCAGTTTTTTCCAATACCATGCAGCCCTACATCATAACGTATTGAATCAAATTGAATTAGTGATGAACCATAGTGGTGAACCGTAACTATTGTAGCTATACCATGAATGTTAAAACTCACCCCTAAAAAACAACCCTAGACTCTTATTTCTACCAGCTTCTCTATGGGCTTCTAGTTGTATCACTAAAATAGTGGTGAAGCACAATAACATATATTTAACAGTTCTATAGCAACTCTATCAGGAAAGAACCCTGGCACAGAGCTACTGCTGTTTCCCCATTTCTAACTGACTTAAATGCAATGGTTAGGCTACCACTCCTATTTTTTGTTTGTGACTTATCTAGTACTTATCTAGGACTAGTGATTTTATTTCTCACAAAATGAATGCCTTTGTAAATGAAAACATGATTTGTTTATTCTTCTGTAAATTACGGAAATAGTTAATCTGACACACAGGCCTTTAGTTTGGCAGTTAGGAGAAACATTAACCTATAATACAACTAGACTCAAACTAGAAATGAGTGATAGAGTAAATTAAACAGAGGGAAGGCCATGGGTGAGAGAGAAGAGGTGGGTCTTAACATTAGATATAAATATGGAAAGAGAGGAAGATTGTTTGATCATAAAAATGATTTTTCTTTTCTTCTTTTCTGCCATGTCTGCCTTCTTGTAGCAAGTTTGTTTCAATAAAACTTGTTCAAACATGGACTAAAATGCATGTAATGCCATGCAATACTGGAACTAACAACACTGCTCACCAACAGGGCAGCACCTCCAATACTGAAGATAAACATCCTGTTTTACAATAACAAAGGCGTCACACAGGCAGGCGTATCCTAAATAAAAACAAACACGGTACAAACATTATCTCATGCCGCCCATTTTGGATGATGACAGATGTAGGCTGTTGCTACAGACAGCTATAAGGCTACATTTACGTGTTCCCCGCCAGCAAAACCCTTTTACATCTGCTGCAGAGGGAGCCATCACAAAGAAACAGAATTTGAGTAGGTCACCTGACTTCCTAACAGATTAGTTATGTGTTAGTTAATAGACAGCTTAGGGCAGACAGATGGTGCAAGTTCTTCTGGATATTGTATATTATTATAGAGGTCCCCCAATTTTAGGGTGATCTTAAAAGATTATCTTTCTAGATTATCCCGTAGTGTGGGGAGTCAATAATCTAATCTTTACTCCTCCGATCTTCTCCCAGGGCAGTGGGAGGATGCCCTGATTGTGAATCGTAAATATGAAACATGTTCACGATTTACGGCTCAGAAACTTGGGTGTGAAATGAGAAATAAATGAGAAATTAGTGCTGTGTCAGTGCTGCACTGTCCTGTCTGTTTAGTGTCCTGTCTGTTTAGTGTCCTGTCTGTTTACTGTGTGTACTGTCTGTTAATTTATCGCATTTATTGTTTCTAGTTAAAACTGTGTATGCATGTTTGTACTTTGTACTCTTTGTTTCTCTTTGTACCTTTTTACTCTAGGTTGCACCATGTTGTTCCTGGAGAAACTAAATTTCACTCCATTGTGTACTTGTACGTAGATGGAACGACAATAAAAGCCTCTTTACTTAACTTGAAACGCGACGTTAACATCATGCCTGAAAGACCACCAGCCAATGAGAGCCGAGCTGAACGGAACTTCTCTGTGTGTACCGAAGAAGGTAAAATCATGGTGGCAAGCGAGGTAGACTTCTGAGAACAAGAATAAGCTTGTGGAGTTTTGGCAACAGCATGAGTGCCTGTATAATGTGTCATAGCAATGGTCTCGCTGTCATCTGCCATGTTTATTTATGTCTCATTCTGCATTAAAGCATAACATTATTTGCTATATTTCAGTTCAACTTTTAATATACTGCAAGGTGAGCAACATGAGGCCTCAAATTATGAACGTATTGGTTATTAGAACAGTTAAATTATTTAATGTACTGGGCTTGATTAAATGAATAAGTTAATAAATCTATTACATTTGAATAATTGAACCCCTGCTAATGTGTGAAGAGGGGGCATTCGTGGGCTGGAGGTCAGAGAACCAGCCATGTGACTGTGACTAGATCACTCAGGGCATGAGTGAAGTGCCCTTAAGCAAGTCCTAGTATTCACATAATACAATACATTTTTAAACATATTATTTTGCCAGATGTTCAGATGTTTTATGTTCTGCATCACATGTAAAACATAAATGGTATTTACTTTTTAGATTATTAAAAATTAAAAATAGAACTGAACAATATATACACAACGATAGATTTAACATTCAATTTGTTAAGGAGATAAACAAATCCCAAACAAAACAAGCCAAACAGAGACAGACTGTACCAAATAGAAAGAAGTTTGTTGGCAAAACTACCACAAAAAAGTAGGCGGTTAAATCGCCACTGTGATCCAGTCTCAACAAAAGTGTCCTCACATGCTGAACTGTACCCACTCAGAAGTTCTTTATATGCAAGGACAGGGGACAACGATCTGCTGAAAGGAGAACAAAGTCTCTGTGTTAAGCACAGGAAACACAGTGAGTTTAGTCTTCTTAGTCTAGTCACAGATATGCCTTTGTTTGAAAAAAGGTAAACCTGCTTCCATATGAGTATTTCGTTCTCGTATGTTTAGTATAAGTGACTCTGTGCCACTTGAGGACATTTATGCAGCCTGATGTTGAGTAAAGGCTCAGTCCATCATCTTGGATACCTCCCACCCAGCTTATGCCCTGTTTGTCTGTCTTTGCTTTGGCAAGCACTTCCAAATGCACCACCTAACTTAGAAACAGCTTCTCCCTTTAGGCCTTCAGATCTCTTAAAGATAAATTCCTTCAGGTTTCTGAATATGTCCGACCTTCACATGCAAACACAGGTATTCAAAGTGGCATGATGTGAAATGGCTATAAGGTTGTGAAATGGACAGACTCTGATTTCTTTACAGTGGTGGTGAATGGAACAAGGGGTTACGAAGTCTACAACACAAACATTGCCAAACAATTAGTAAACCTACACTTCTTCTTAGCTTTCATATGTAATGTTACATGTATTCCTCTTCCATGAAAAGATTAAAATACATCGCAGACTGTCATAAAACAATGTGTCAGACATTAGCTTTCCTATTACCACCACTGGGAACAATTCAGTCTGCAACTGCTACATCATTAAAAGGGCAATGAGGAATAAAGCTTCATCTACAAGTTTTAATTAGAGTTAGCACGCTGGGGCTGTATCACTAAAGGCGGTGATTGCTGGTCACTTCCATATTACAGCTATACTTTTGCATGTAAGATCTGAAGTTTAAGCTTATGCTCTTAACATTAGTGAGGACCCCATTACCTGTTTTTTTTGTTGTTGTTTTCTCTTTGCTCCATGATAAAATGATAACAGACCAATAAAAGAGTACATATGCTATTCTACGTGCTTTGAAACTATTCTGAATAACAACTTTTAATTTAATTTATGAATTATATAATGTTAAATTCATGTTAAACTAATGGCTAACAAAGAAGTAGTTTAGAATTCGGTTTACTTCAGCCATAGTGCAAATGAAACAGGTCTCATCAGCGGTAATAAAAGTAGAGGGAGCACTGCATAATCTCCACGTCACCAGCAACGTAACAATCGCAACTGAAAAATCGTTGTCAGTGAAAATACAGGACATATTTTCATCCACGACTGAGGTTCCCTTGAGCAAGGCACCTAACCCCTACTGCTCCCGGGCGCCGTGGATAGGGCTGCCCACCGCTCCGGGCACGTGTGCTCACTGCCCCCTAGTGTGTTCACTAGTGTGTGTATATGTGGGTGTTTCACTGCACGGATGGGTTAAATGCGTGCAAAATCACATGTGGCTAATTTGAGTGTCTAAAATTTTAAAATTAAACTACAGGACATAGGCTTATTTCGGCCAGTTTCAAACCAGTAAACAGAGAGTTTACATCTAAAGACTTATCAACATTACTTCAGCCGAAGTGCAACTGACATCTCTAATATGTTAGCATTAATAAAAGTAGGAACACTGCTTGACCTGCTGGATTTGTCCATAAAACTACTTAAGTAACATTACTTTACTTCACCTTACTAAAGTAACATAATTTTATTAGAAGTGCGTTCACTTCTGGGCCCAGAAAACTGTGATAGTAGCCAATCACAGGTCACAGACCTTTAATATGCACACCAACATCGCAATTATTGTTAGATAATGTAGCATTTTGTTAGATAACAGCATTTTCCGATTTCTTCGATCGAATTAAAGCCATTGCTGATTGTTTGGCAAAGAGCTGGATTTTACCTCAGTAATTGGGTGTTATGTATAACTTTACTCTGATTTACTCTTTCATTGTTCTTAGTCTGCACATGTGCAAACAGAGTGCTTTCCTGGAAACAGCCAGCCACTGTAAAACGACGACAAACCACTTTTGAAGAAAAATATTCAAGAATTACAGTATTCATGACCTTCCAGATCATATGTAAACACATTGATCCAATTACTGACACAAAGTGATTTTCATAGTAATTATATTATTAGGTGCATGTAAGCGTTTGCTAATCGACTCCCTTTTTTATTTCTGTTGTATATTCTTTACTTTTCCATACTGCATAATCACTCTGTTCCTTCCCTCCCCCATCCCGTTTAACATCCAGTAGGATTCCATTTTGTGATTTAATAGGTGCCTAAATGTCCTTGCCTGATATAAAAATACATAATTAGAGAGATGAAGTAAATAAACTAAAAAATAAAATTAAACTTGCATCTGTAGTGAGTAAAGGTAAAAATGAATAAGTTAAAAAATACTAAAATATCTCAAAAAAACACAGTAAAATGAAAAAAAAAAACACTAACACACAATGTAATAGATTAAGATATTTTATTATTTACTATTTTATTATTTATTATTAACTTTCTAGTCTGTTACCATAACAACACTTTATACAAAAGCCGTTTTATTGCAGTGTATAAGGTCATCGCTGCTATTCATTGCTCTCCTCACTGACCTCGCGTTTAAAGCTGGCGAGAGCTACCCCACGCTCCAGCAAAGCAAGAGCTCGGCTCAGTGAAGCTGATGACTGCAGGATATTACTGGACAGGCATCTCAACACGCCTCAATGTGAATTTCTCATATTGGGTGGGACACGTCCCCCCATGCCCCCTGGTCCCCCTACGTCAATTGTGAGGGGCATGCCAAAATTAGGAGCTCCTAGCCTAAGAACAATGAATGATGTGTTTGTTAAAATGCTGCTATTGTGACCAGTGGTAAAAATAAAATGTACTGAATCTGTTATGTATTGTCTTGAGTACCTATTCTGAATTATGAGGTCATTTTACCAGTTAAGGTATGAATGCTACATACTTATTTTAGGCAAGCTGCATGCTGCATGAAGTAAGTCTATTATTAAACTTGCACAGTATTACATCAACAGCTACTCATACAACTTCTACTGCTAAAGCAACGTAACTACCATTTGCTTTTTTATCTTCTGATGCCAATCCAATCCCCAAAGTGTTAGCATGAACCAATAACCATTATTTTAACAACAATTAAACAAATAATTACTTTCTGAGGAACTACATTTTAACTTTGTAACGAGGTTGTAGCCACCAAAACAATAAGTTGTCACAACATAACTGTGTTGGCAGGAACACTCATAGTAAAATATGGTGGTGGCCAATTGATGCTTTTGGGGCTGTTCCGTTGCCCGTGGCGCAGGAGCTCTTGTTAAGGTCAATGGAGTAATGCATTCCAATTAATACCTAAACTTTTTAGCTGAAAATCTGGCTGCCCGAAGGCAGAAGGGTGAAAAAGGGTGAAAAAGGGCTGGGTTTTCCAACAAGGCAATGACCCGAAGTCAAAGCAGTGGCGCTCTCTGTCTCTAGACCCTATTAAAAACCTGTGGTCTTGACCAAAGAGCTCCAGAAAGAGAGTTCAAAAGAAAAACCCTACAGAAAGAGGCTTACAGGAAGAGTGTTGTCATTCTCACCACGGGAGACTCCCCCAAATACCATAATTTTTGGAACCTGCATTCGTTTGAAAATATGTGCTACTATAGAAAACATTTAGTATTAAATTCTTTTGACAATAAAAGCATAAAGCCTGTCCAGCTGTTTAAGCCCAAAATATCAGTTCCTTTTCGTGAAAGGTGCCAACATACTTGAAGTTGAGTGTAGTGAACTCCTCTACTACTCTATTGAATTTTTAGCAGGATTGGTTAAACAGTGTTACTTCACACAGCAAATGTAGCCAGATAACATATTTGCCAAAACGTATTAGCTATTACATTAAGTAGAGATGGAAGGATCGGTCGGCTATGTATCGGTATCGGCCGATTTTTAATCAAAATATGCGATCTGTGATCGGCCGATATTTCTCCAATTTAGAGCCGATCCCAAGAGCTGATCGATGGCGTTAAACAAATGAGCCTAATTTCTGTATTTCCAGCTAGCGTTTCATCCAGGAAGAGGAGAACTCCCTCCCTGCAATTCCTATCTGAACCACTAGGTGGAAATACACACCCTTTCATTTTCCACAGACTGACTAAAGCAGCGGCGTCAGAAAAAAAATGCGCTGAAAGAAAGCATGTCCGTCTGGTAGTTGTTTACCGTACGTGACAGACTCATCCTGGACGTTGTTAAAATGTGTAATATCAAGACAAAGACAAAGACATTTAACTCTATTAATCTGATACAGCACTGCACGCAGCTGAATACAGTGAGTATCAGCAAACAGCAGAGCTAGCACACACAAAACAAATAACCCAGAACACAGTACAGACCAGATCTGACCGGTACAAACAGTACAGCAGCAACAATTCAAGATCTAAATTTAATGATTACAGATCGTCGTTTAAAATAACCAGAGTCTGTGTTTAATGACTGCAGTTTTTACTGCATTTATTTAATTAGCTTTTTTGTTTTAAATTAAGGGTCCAAATTGAATGATTGCAGTATTGGCGATATTTGTTTGATTTACTTTGTTTATTTACTGCTAATTTTGGTAAAAATATTATGCTGTATCACATGAGCTCATTAAAAAATGACTTGCTTGCGCTAAAATAACGACATGTAGCCTGCCGTGGCGTATACTCCACCCTCGATCGGTATTGGCTATCGGCCGACCGTGCTGAAAAGATATCTGAAAGGAATCAGAGTAAGGACACACATGCACTCTTTAGATTTCTTAATCTGATTTCTAAGCCTTAATCAGATTCAACTGGAGTATCCTCTTCTTCTTCTTTTGGCTTATTCTGAAAGAAGGTCGCTACAGCGAGTCACATCGCATACTAGAAGTGTTTTACATCGGATGCCTTTCCTGACACAACCCTTGCCACACACCCGGGCTTGGGACAACACATGCACATACTCAGACCTACGGGCAATTTAGAGTGACCAATCAGCCTAACACACATGTGTTTGGACTGTAGGAGGAAACTGGAGTACCCAGAGGAAACCCACACAAGCACAGGGAGAACATTTACTATACACAGAACGGCCCGGACCGGGAATCCACCCCAGATCATCTTGCTGTGAGGCGACAGTGCTAACAACTGCACCACCAGATCTAACTGCAGTATGGTCACCAAAAAACAGGAGGGATTACCTCAAATAAGCCACAACATCAGCAACATCTGGGCCACTGCATCTGGGGTGCTACCTACAAAACAGACACACACACGCACAGAGCAGGTTTAACCAAATCAAACTCCCACGTTTACTATCATCACACATAAACAAAACAAACATCTGCCCTCGCTCAGCTTTTACAGCTCATTCATTCTGTCTCAGTGTATGTGCAGAGATGATTGTGAGATGTTATTTAAGGGAGGATTACAGTAAAATACGCTACTGTTAGTAGAAGTAACATTATTAGTGCTGCTGCCAAACTAGAGTTTATGTGAATGAACAGCATTATTTTGCATCCCAAACTGTAGCGCTGCTAGAAAGTAGTGAAGACTAGGGGTGGGTGGATCAATCTCAGTAAGGATATTATCGATACCAACATTAGTATTGGTATTGGATCGATCCTAGTGTGATGGGATCAATACTTTAGTGTCTGTTTCTCTCTACAACATTCAGTGCTCTTTCAGGTCTTTTCATGGTTCTGCCTGCCACATCCCCTGCTCTGCTGCTTGTTGTGCCGTCATGTGACTGAGCAAACAGTTCAAGCAGGTTGCAGTGAGGCATGACAGAGAAAGAAAGAGGAGTACAGTGTGAAAGAGGAGTACAGTGTGAAAGAGGAGTGCACTTTGGGCGTATTTCACACCGGAAAATGAAAATGTGGCAAAATGCAAGTAAGCAAGAAGACTGTTTGGTGCAGTGGCAACACCACACATTTATGCATAAGCACATAAAACAACATGCAAAAGAGAACTCTGAGCAACAAAAGTAAAGAAAGGAGGAGGAGGGAAACCTCTTAGAAAGACCAAGACCCCCAGCTCAGAGACAGAGGTCTTTACAAAAGTCCTTTCAGAGTGCTACAGGGGGGCTTGAACAAAGATTTTCTGTAAAGCTGCTTTGTGACAATATCTATATAAATAAATAAATGTGCCTTTTTAAATATTTTCAATTCAACATTTCAAATTGTCATTGTGATATCTGACAGTAAGTAAGTAAGATTTCCTACAGGACGCTGTCATGTATAGTGCCCAGTGAGTGTATATAATAAATAATCAATGATAATAAATGGACAATTATCTATAAATCAATTTAGGTGTCTTTATATTTTGAAAACGTCTTACGACTCCTAATCTAAGTCTTGACCTGGACTCTGTGTGACCAGGTCTGGATTTTGACTAAGACTCACCTCTAGTTCACTGCTAAGTTTTAACAATGTGTAGGCCTGTTTTCTGTTAGCGAGGTCCAACAACAGTTCTGGTTAAAATTCCATAACTCTTCCAGTGATGAGCTTCTTCTCATTGAACCAGAACGAGGAGGTGGAGACCACTCTCTCTGTGTCAGCAATAAGAAACAATAAGATAGAAAAGCCTCAGTGTGAACAACCTTTTCAGTGAAATCACAGTCTTTCTATTGTACATTAGTTTTCAGATTTGCTTGCTGGACATGTGGTCCTAATGCAGGTCATCGTTTAATGTCTTCTAACAAGAATACAGTTACATATGACTAGCCACACAAAAAAACTGTATGTAGCATTTCATTAATAGATGAATAAATACAGGGTCTTGCAGTCAGTGGTGGTAAACAGTGGTAAACAAAAAATAGGTAAATGCTACAAAATGCTTTGTATTATTATATGTTCATACCATTGCACTGCAGACTTATTCCAATGTTGTTTTTCTTTGATCAAAGGTGTTCCGTGCATTCTGTAGCTGTCCGTTCTGTGTCCACACTAAAAGAGAACTGTAGACAGAAATTGCTTTGAAAAGGGGAAATAAACTGGCTGTGGTAGAGTTACACAACACTCTTCCAACCAATCAGCAACAGGGTGTGTTTGTGCTCATGCAAAGAAGAGGGCTAAAACTCAACTTATAGCAAACTCAGACTCTGACTCTGTGCTGAATACAATGCTTTGTCAAGAAGGAGAGATGGCTGAGTAACAGCTATAGAAGCAAAGATCTGAAGAACAAAGACTGAGAAGAAGTTTTTAGGTTAGTCAAGGGTGATTTAACAACTGAGATACATCTGGGAGTTGAGAGTGAGGCATTTAGACAAAAGCCTAAATGTAACTTCTGCACCATTTAAGGTGGAACAAACAAGAAGCTGGTGAGAAAAAAGCGGACTTCAGCTTCATTGGCAGTTAAAAGGCAGGTAAAGGGCTTTTGAAGGAGCACTGTAGAGAGTGGTGTGACTGCTTCGATATTGAGTTTAAATATCAACACTCATGCAACACTCATTACATCATAGATCCAAAGCTAGAGAGAAGATTGTCACATGCCAGGCATAATAGATTATGTTTAAATGTAGAGAACAATTTGGGGAAATAACTAATTGAGGTTTACATCACATAACATTAGATCATAATTAGTTTTCCACCAACTGATCACCCAAGTGCATGTAATATGGTGAACCTACTACTGACAAATTCTAATTTTCTACAGATATCAAACTATTACAAGTATGCATGTAAATACCAAGGGCAGGAGAAAAACGTATAGAGCACTGTAATATTTGGTGGAAAGAACCGCATCAGTACATGGAATGTGGACATTTGTTACTGTATTATGTACTGAGACACAGTTTAACACTTTAGCTGTTCTTAAAACTAAAGCTGTTCTGTTTCATTTTCTTTTACAAGCATTTTTCATGACTTTTATTTTACAACTTACAAATGTGTTTGTTTCAGCCTATTTAACTGGCTAAATACAGCACAAGTCCAAGTTCAAACTAACAATACATGCGAGTTTGCAAGGTTAGGCCAGTGTTTCTACACATAAGTCTAACCAAATAGACCCAAAAACAAGTGAGAAATCCCCTAATACACAACTGTATATAAAACAGTTGCCTGTGAGAAATACCAAAGCAGAATTTCTTTGTATGAGTCTAAAAAGGGAAATGAATATCTATTTTTAAAACGAAACTTTTTTTTCCTGATGAAAAACGAGACAGTAACTAAATAAAAACTACAAAAATGGATAATAGCTATGACGAAATTGATTGACACTTTAGTCAACAAATAAAAACGAGATGAAAATGTTTGGCAGGGACGACATCCAATCAGAACTGATTTAGTTTTGTGAAAGGCAGGGACATGTTAGGAAATAGCCAATCATAACTACTTCGCCGTGTATGGAGAGGCGGGACAAGCCGAGTAGCCATCAATCAAACGCACACTTACACAAATGTGGTCTAAACCCGGGAAGACCATACGAGCCTGTGATCTGTCGCTACTCATGATGGAACTAAGTTATCTACACAATGTCAGCAGAGAGAAAAAGAGTTTAGCGTTTGTGTTTAGAGAAAATCACCACCGCGCTGGACATCAGCCCCCCAGCACCACCGTTAACTAGCTTTACCGCTGCCAACGCTAGCTTAGCCTTTCTTAATCATAGTCCTGAAAGCACACTGCCCTCTACAGTTTAGAGCGTGTCCTGCTGTAAACACTGTATTAACTCAGTAAGGTGGTGTTAATGATCAGATTAGTTGATCAGGTATGTGGGAAGCAGGTGAAGCGCTGTATTAACTCAGTAAGGTGGTGTTAATGATCAGATTAGTTGATCAGGTATGTGGGAAGCAGGTGAAGCGCTGTATTAACTCAGTAAGGTGGTGTTAATGATCAGATTAGTTGATCAGGTATGTGAGAAGCAGGTGAAGCGCTGTATTAACTCAGTAAGGTGGTGTTAATGATCAGATTAGTTGATCAGGTATGTGGGAGGCAGGTGTATTAACTCAGTAAGGTGGTGTTAATGATCAGATTAGTTGATCAGGTATGTGGGAAGCAGGTGAAGCGCTGTATTAACTCAGTAAGGTGGTGTTAATGGTCAGATTAGTTGATCAGGTATGTGGGAAGCAGGTGAAACGCTGTATTAACTCAGTAAGGTGGTGTTAATGATCAGATTAGTTGATCAGGTATGTGGGAGGCAGGTGTATTAACTCAGTAAGGTGGTGTTAATGATCAGATTAGTTGATCAGGTATGTGAGAAGCAGGTGAAGCGCTGTATTAACTCAGTAAGGTGGTGTTAATGATCAGATTAGTTGATCAGGTATGTGGGAGGCAGGTGTATTAACTCAGTAAGGTGGTGTTAATGATCAGATTAATTGATCAGTTATGTGGGAAGCAGGTGAAGCGCTGTATTAACTCAGTAAGGTGGTGTTAATGATCAGATTAGTTGATCAGGTATGTGGGAAGCAGGTGAAGCGCTGTATTAACTCAGTAAGGTGGTGTTAATGGTCAGATTAGTTGATCAGGTATGTGGGAAGCAGGTGAAACGCTGTATTAACTCAGTAAGGTGGTGTTAATGATCAGATTAGTTGATCAGGTATGTGGGAAGCAGGTGAAACGCTGTATTAACTCAGTAGGGTGGTGTTAATGATCAGATTAGTTGATCAGGTATGTGGGAAGCAGGTGAAACGCTGTATTAACTCAGTAAGGTGGTGTTAATGATCAGATTAGTTGATCAGGTATGTGGGAGGCAGGTGTATTAACTCAGTAAGGTGGTGTTAATGATCAGATTAGTTGATCAGGTATGTGGGAAGCAGGTGAAACGCTGTATTAACTCAGTAAGGTGGTGTTAATGATCAGATTAGTTGATCAGGTATGTGGGAAGCAGGTGAAGTGCTGTATTAACTCAGTAAGGTGGTGTTAATGATCAGATTAGTTGATCAGGTATGTGGGAAGCAGGTGAAACGCTGTATTAACTCAGTAAGGTGGTGTTAATGATCAGATTAGTTGATCAGGTATGTGGGAAGCAGGGGAAGCGCTGTATTAACTCAGTAAGGTGGTGTTAATGGTCAGATTAGTTGATCAGGTATGTGGGAAGCAGGTGAAACGCTGTATTAACTCAGTAAGGTGGTGTTAATGATCAGATTAGTTGGATCAGGTATGTGGGAGGCAGGTGTATTAACTCAGTAAGGTGGTGTTAATGATCAGATTAGTTGATCAGGTATGTGGGAAGCAGGTGAAGTGCTGTATTAACTCAGTAAGGTGGTGTTAATGATCAGATTAGTTGGATCAGGTATGTGGGAAGCAGGTGAAGCGCTGTATTAACTCAGTAAGGTGGTGTTAATGGTCAGATTAGTTGGATCAGGTATGTGGGAAGCAGGTGAAGCGCTGTATTAACTCAGTAAGGTGGTGTTGATGATCAGATTAGTTGATCAGGTATGTGGGAAGCAGGTGAAACGCTGTATTAACTCAGTAAGGTGGTGTTAATGGTCAGATTAGTTGGATCAGGTATGTGGGAAGCAGGTGAAACGTTATGTGTGGAGCCAGAGTCGGGAAACCAGCTAGCTAACTCCAACCATCTGCGCTTGATTATCATGTCCCCAATCTCTCCGTACACACTAGAAAGTGAAAAAAACAGATTAGCTAGTTTTATTTACAATGAATTAGTGCATGTAATGTGCAGTGTGTTTTTCTAGTAAATACTGAGACCTAGAGATGTGCCAGTTTTTCAATCATTGATTTACTGCTATGCTAAAATTGCTAGAATTGCATAATTAAAAATATTTTCATAGTAAAAAGTGATAAATGCAAATAATGTAGATTAGTTAACCACAGAGTATTTAATTTAATTACATTGACAGCACTAGTAACAATTATTAAATAAATAAGAGACAATAATGTTTGCATTCTGAGTAACTAAATTTGGGGGTTAGCCAGATAACTTTACATTTCTGCCAACACTCTCCATTATAAAAAGTAAACCTCTCTAGTTAAACGCTGCTTGTTTTCCAGTACTGCAGTCTGTTTTGGTACTTGCACTGCTTGAGATATGTAAAAGAAATCAAAGTAAGGGTACACATGCACTGAGAAACACAATTACTGAGCTGCAACAATCTCTCTTTATCTCTTTTTATCGGTATTATTAATTGTGTCTGCTTTACAGGAGCGTGGAGGGTGGGCCATTTTTTCTGCGTAAGTCTGGCAGGTGGGATTTTGTAGATTGGAACATTTGGAAGGAACAACTATTCAAGACCAAAATGACCACAAGAAATATATTTTGAGGTCAAGCAGGCTTTAATTCAAGCAAATCATTGTTCGTTTCATTCCGGGTTTTGCTCTTGTTGTGGACTGTTTCCCATGTTCAGGTGAGAAAGTGACATACAGTTGGAACATATTGACCTATTTAGACCTTATTCCAAAAAAACAGGACAGATTAACTCAAATAAGCCGCAACATCAGCAACATCTGGGCCCTACATCCGGAGTGTTACCTACAAAACACACACACACAGAGCAGGTTTAACCACATCCAATTTTTTACTATCATCACACATGAGCCATACATTCTGTCTCAATGTGTGTGCAGAGATGATTGTGAGATGTTATTTAAAGGGGAATTACAGTAAAACACGATAATGTTAGTAACACTATTAGTGCGACTGCCAAACTGGCGTGAACATAAATGAACATCGTTATTTTCGTCCTAAACTGCAGCGCTGCTTTAAAGTAGTGAAATCAAGTTATACTCAGAGGTGTTTAAGACCACCGCGGTAAGGGGGCGTCACTAGACTTACCACCTTCATTTCTATCGTGTCTGACTGCTCCACATGTAGCTTTTAACGTATGTTTTATTTCTGGTACATGTCTGTGTATTAGAATTGTGTTTTTTATGTTTATTAGGCTGTAAGACTTGTTTCTTTCCCATTTTAAACATATATACTGAAAGCGCGAGCTGCTCTCCTCTCTTCCTCGCGCTGCGCACGGGCTACCGTAAAACGCGGGTAAGATGCGCACGTGAAGCTTTAATGTAGACAGCGCGACCGAGCTTTTTCTAACAACGGTCACAAACACGGGGTTATAAAGCGTTATCTCTGATTAAACTAGGGAAACTCGGACTCGCTATCAATTTGCTGGAAGAGCTCAACAGCTTTCTAAAGTTAGTCTCTTATAACTTCAGCCAGGTTTATTCTTAAAAACGGGTCCATGAGACTAGAAACAAACCTGGAGCAGAACTTCTCTCTAGCTCAGCATCCCTGAACAGTCCTCCCTCAGACAGAGAGTGTAAACAGTGACAGTAAACATTAGCTTAGCGCATCATTATTGAAATATTAAATAAATAGGAGTATTAGGATTTGATACTCACCCGAAGCGAGTCGAAACAACTCGGTCCCACAACAGAAACAAATGAGCAGAACTAGGCGTTCACTTTTCCTTTAAAAAAGAAAGTAGCTCAAGTTCTGGGTACTTTCCTGCACCCCTTTACCTCAGCAGGCCTTTCTCCAGCGAGAACCGTTAGTCTGCAGAGAGGCAGTTAGGAGGCAGAACATTAGTGTACGAAGCCTAAACGAAATACTAACTGCGGTCAAAATACGGTAATAGGGTTTTATACTCGCCCGAAACGAGTCGCAACTCCTCGGTCTAACAAAACAACCACAGTGAGTGGAAATGTTCGAGACCAAACGTTCGCTTTTTTCTTAAAAACAAAGTACGTCAGAAGATGTAAAGGAGAGCAGCTGCTTCTCCAGCTCGGTATGTTGGGGGCTTTCCCTGCTTACCGCAGGTGTTAGCGGTGCTGCAATGAAGGACCGTCGTTTATCGCGATATGAGTCTGGCGATAAAAACACATTGTCGGAGCGGCGATGTTATTCAGCCTAAAATTATTATTAATTATAAATATTATTACAAATATTATTATTATTATTACTCTGATTATAATTCAGCCATTTATTAAACACACACAAAGATGTTAAACTGTAGCTAAAACAATATTTTAATGCTAAGGCTCTACTGCTTTGGGTTATCCAGGTAAAGTCCTGGACCAACTAAGAGCACAGTGCCTAAATGCACTCGAGAATCATTTCAAATGATTTTTTATGGAATGTTTTATAGTGGACATCAGGACATTGTTGATGTCATATTTCTTGTTTTCTGTTCTGCATCAGACGAAAAACCTTTCTGTAACATCAGCACCAACTCAATCATAGAAAATAATGTAAATGAAAACCAAGTAAACAAACATTGTTTACCTTTTTCTATACCATATCTACTTTTGGCAGAAATACATCAAATGCACTGTATATTAACATAAACAGAAACAAATAATACTCTAATGTTTCAGTTACTTTGATTAAAATAAAAAAAAAATCCAGGTTTAAACAGTTTTTAGGCACACTAGCTAAACCTGCGTTAATCACTCCAAACCTTGAGTCAAAGTTTCACACTTTCCACACGTAGTACCCAACTTCTCTTATGGTGCATTTAATTTAATGTTCTATTTTTAAATGCACAATTATGTAACGTTTTCTAATAAATTAGAAATAAATTAAATTAGTGATTAATTAAAAAATAAATGAGAAATGAATGTACATGTTTACACATTTACAGAGCATTACATTTTTTTCTGCCTCAGTCAAATTCCTGTCACTCCGAAGGACATCAAAAAAGTATGCTGTTAGGTAATTAAACATTTCTGCATATCAATAAAAACTGCTTTGAGAACTAGCTACAGCAGTTTATACCTAAAACATTTAATAATAGGCTTTAGCAACATAACAAATACATATTATTTGAGAACGTATCTCTCTGGCTCCCATAAAATGTGGTTACTGAGAGGCAGCCATTTTTAAAAAAGGCAGAACTTCTGTAGTGAATGACACACCCCAACACATGATACATCATTGGAAAGGCCAGGATGTCCTGCACGGTAGCTTATTTAGTTTTTAAAATATCTAAAAATAATAGTTTACCGAAAATAAAAATGTATCCTTTTCAAATCATCATTGTGATATCCTACAGCTTTATTGAACATCACATTTTATGTCCGTATCATGCAGTCCTACTACAGTGCTCTCTAAAGTAAGATGTTCTGCTTTAAAACCAAAAAACTGCTGACGTATTTTAAAAGCATAGTTTGAAAAGTGCTTTGCTTGCTTCAGGGTGGCGATGTAACAACTGGAGTTCATCCAATTGTTTATTCGTAGCTTGGCAACTGTAATTATGCCTGAGATACCACTGAACAACTTTACAGTATGCCACAGCGTACCAGTAAATCTTTCCTAACTTTCCAAAAGTTTGGTGGAGTAAAATTTCTCAAACTGAAGATGAGATGTAGGAGAGTGCATTACCAAACTAGAAAATAAGCATTTCCAGTGAAAGAACTGTCACTGCCATGAAGGCTAGCATCAACACTGCTATGTTGAGTGAGTTTGCAGCCAGCCAATGTGGGACCCCCCTGAACACAGGTGGCATTTCATGCACAGATCAGGGCCACCACAGAGCAGGTATTACTTAAGTGGTGGATTATTCAAGCACTGCATTGACACTGACGTGGTGGTGATGTGTTAATGTATGTTGTGCTAGTACAAGTGAATCAGACTTTAAACACTGTGTCCACTCACTTTCCACTCTAATACACAAGCCTACCTTGTTGATCCAGATGTAAAGTAGATGAAAAGTCAGAGACAATAGCTCATCTGTCTTGACTTGGGGTGTGTCTCAAAACCTAGTGAGTGTCTAGGTAGGCTGTCTAGGTAGCAGCTGTTTAAGTAGCAGCGTTCTCTCCTCATCTCTCCTCATAAAACAGATTACTGAGACGCTCTAGTTAGAGAGAGACTGCGTCGCGGCATTGTTCCCGCCCACTGCAGCACCCGATCAGTGGTTTAGCTGGTTGCTAAGTTACCAGCCGGCATCCAAAACAATAGCCTGAGGCTTAAAAATCTGCTAGCATAAAAGCTAATGGCTCCAGTATAAAACTGCAAAATGGTCAATGACTCGTTACAGAGTTGATAATAAAATATTGTTTTGTGTGATTATATGACAAGAAACTCATTAAAACACCAGAGAGAATTAAAATAACTCACATTTTAAAACCACTTCACTGCTCATAGATTTACTTACGTTGCATCATGGGATTGTCTTAGCGGCTGAGGAAGCGTTCGATGCTTCCTAAAAATCAGGTCTAAATAAGGTTCCTCAGTAGACAGCATGTTTAAGGTATGTAAGAATTGGGACAGCCTACATGTCGGTAGCGCATACTATAACGTAAAATGCTGTATGTAGGCAGCTCACTAGGTTTGAGACACACCCTATGACTCTGTGTGACCAGGTCTGGGTTTTGACTCACCTCTAGTGGTCTTACACTTCACTGCCGAGGTCCAACAACAGTTCTGGTGATGAGCTTCTTCTCATGGAACCAAAACTAGGAGGTGGAGACCGCTGTCTCTGTGCCAGCAGAAACAATAAGATAGAAAAGCCTCAGTGTGAACAACCTTTCCATTGAAATCACTTTCTTTTGAAGTTGATCTCTTTCTATTGTACATTAGTTTTCAGATTTGCTTGCTGGACATGTGGTCCTAATGTAGGTCATCAATTAATGTCTTCTAACAAGAATACAGTCACATATGAATAGCCACACAAAAAACTGTATGTAGCATTTCATTCATAGATAAATAAATGAAGGATCTTGCAGTCAGTGTTGGCAACTTTTTATGTTTTGAAGTTTTAGAAGTTGCAAAGAGGTTAAATGATCACTATTGGAAAACTAGAAAAATAGGTAAACGCTACAAAATGCTTTGCATTATTAGAGGTCTATACTTCTGCATGGCAGACCTGTTCCAATGTTGTCTTCCTTGATCAAAGGTGTTCTGCTTGTCCAGGTGACATTTTGTAGCTGTCCGTTCTGTGTCCACACTGGGAAAGAATTGTATTGGGAAAGAAATTGCTCTGAAAATGGGAAATAAACTGGCTATGGTAGAGTCAAACAACACTTATAAAACCAGTCAGCAACAGGATGTGTTCATGCACAGGCATAGGAGAGGGTAAGAAGTGCTATGTACTGAATCCCACGCTTTGTCAAGAAGGGTAGCGGCTAAAGAAGAAAAGATCTGAAGAACAAAGACTGAGAATGAAGTTCTTAGGTCAATCAAGGGGGTTTTAACAACTGAGCATTGAAGGTGAGGCATGTATGCAAAAAGCTGATGCGCCAGAGTATAACTTCTGCACCATTTAAGGTGGAATAAACAAGAAGCTGGTGAGAAAAAGCTGACTTTAACAGTTAAAAAAAAGTATTGTTTCATGATTGGGCTTCTGGCATCAAAGTAACAGAAAAAGCTAAACAGTTGCTATCGGATCAGTGTCATGCTGCTTGTAGACTATGGTAAATCCATAGGCCGGCAGGTCCTCCAGTCAATTGTCCACCTGAACATCATCAGCCAATGCAGGATGGCATGTTTGAAGCGTAGACTAAAAGTCTCACTACACAGAGAGTACTTGAAGTGCCTGATAGCTAAACAGGAACCAAAAGCTCCCACCAAGTGAAGCAAGCGCTCAGTTTAGCTTTACTTACTAACCACTCTTTTTTTTAAGCCACTTCCGCTCACCCCCTCTCCACCTTATCTTCAGCCTCACCACATGCCCCCCGTGAAGCTGCCACATGTGAAGTCCAGGCCCAGAATGCACATACCTTGCTCGACTCATATATTCCTGCCTTCGTCAGTCAACATCAGCAATTCTGATACTAAAGGCCTGAGGATACTAAAAGCCCAGGATATCACTCACTGCATGCTCATTTTCATAAAGGGTGCTGATATTTCTCGAGTTAATTGGATTCAGATATAATACTTCCAGATAGAGGCTAACACAACCTGTAGGGTTATACAGGAAATCCGTAGAGTGACTTTAGTAGCGCATCATTAAGCTTGTTCTCCCCCACAGGACACTCCCAACTAGCCACATATAAGTCCCCTCCCTTGCCAGTGTCTATAGTTACGCCTAATAAACTAGTCCCTGACACTACAGGAGTTTGACTTAGGTTTAATTTTTTTCTTTGGGTTCTTCATTCACTTGATTTGCTGTTTGATGTAAAGCTCGGGTGCTGAACTTGCAGTATTGCTTATGAGCCTCAGATGTCTTAGCTAGTTCTTCAGAAAACCCAAATATACATTGGTCGGCTCTTGTGCTGCCTTGAGCCTTATGACCACGGCACTCTACTTCATTCTGTACCATTTTAGTTTCAGTCCGGCTTCTTCTAGCCACAAGGATACTACCTGTATATGTTTTAAATGCTGTTCTTCAGTCGTCCAACATGCTGGAGATATAATACCATCCTTCAAAAGTCAGTTCAACTCCTCCTTAACACGGTATTGTCTTCAACATAAATGCTATGAATTGTTGTGGCATGATGGAGCTCATATATATTTTGCAAAATGTTTAAAAGCTCTGCCAGTTTGGTCTGTTCTCTTTCCCACAATCCCTGTCTTGTCTTTTATCACAACGTTTAACACTTTGTTTGTTTAAAAAATCCAATCCCACAGAGCATTCTGTTCCCCATAACACCTACAACACTCTCGCTTTCACTGCTTCTTTCTCAGGTCAGTAAATATTAACACCAGGTCAGTAGATATTAACACCAGGTCAGTAGATATTAACACCAGGTCTGTAGATATTAACATCTGCTTGCCATCTCGTCCAGCTTTCATCCAAATTCTATCCGCATCACCAAATATGTTGATAAGTTGATACTGATTGTTTAATAACTTTTCCTACACTGCACCCACTCAGTGCTTCAACATAACTTAGAGTAGACAACACTACCTAGTGGCATGAAGGGAGAATTGCCACCAGATGCTAATTTAGGCAATCTTGCATCCTTTGGCATGCATGCTTATGGGAATTGCTCTTCTGTTGCTATATATACCACTCACGCCATACATACAAGTTCAGCAACAGCAGCTGGTCCCTGTCTATTAACAAGACTACAAACATAAACAGTGCAGATTTAACTGCTGTTCTAGCAACCTAGTACCACACCAAACATCATACACATTTACAGTTGTTTATGAACAACACACTTCTGAACATCCACTTTACTGCCATCACTCCTCATTTAGAGCTCTTTCGTTTTTGTCTAACATGTATGTGAAGATATGTGCATGAATTCAGCATTAAGATTGTTTTGTGAGGGTAGATTTATGGTATAATATTTAATATGCCACCATTCATCTGCTCGAGAATATTATTAGTGCTGCAGCCATGTCAGGGTGTGACCAAAAGCAAAGCCAGGAGTCAATTTAAAAATTTATTAAAAAAAGTTATGGCCACACAACCTCATCAACCATGGCCACATGGCCCCTTTTTGCAGAACATGGGTGGCACCATAAACTGTTCATAGGGGACATCCCCCCCCCCCCCCCCCGCCCCCAACAGTGACCAACAGTTAAGTCCAGCTTGACAACACTGTCATATCTCACAGCACATTCTCAACACACAGGATAAAATTTCAAAGTCAGATATAAAAACAGTAATGTCCCACACTATTTAAATAGCTCCCTGAATACATCTGGTTTACCCCCTATAAAGGTTCCAGATAGTCTAGGCCACATGCTCCATAAGCCCGCACTCCCTCTTAAGCACCACCCACTGACCCACGCTGCAGACATGGCTCCTAGGGAACAAAGAAGGCGGTAAAACACATTCGGTGAGCTTAATAAAATGGTAAAACTGTCTAAACCTATGGTCTGACTCTTCTTGCTAGTGTGCATAGAAAAGTATACATTTTAAAAGATGTTAAATTACTGACCATTAGCACATGATGAGCAATGTTAGAATACCAAAGAGCTATATATAGTGTAAATAACAGTACACTTTTATCTTTATGTTGAGCACAATAAAACTACATCACACTATGACCTCCCCAGCACACTCCAATACCCATGTTGTTGTTACGTGTGGGGACCTTAGTGGGCCATCACAAGCCAAACTGGAACTTCTGTGAATGAAGAGAATCCTTTTCTGATTCATCATCATTATTAAGTTCTCGAAGACATTCTCAGAAGGCTACTGTGCTAAGGGTGTGCCAGATGCAAAGCTTACCATCATGCCAGAGTTTTATATGAAAAACTAAAAGCTGTCAAAAGTCTGAGCTAGGATTTGATGCTTACCTGTAAAGGACTTCCACTTTTTTCTCATAAATAAAGTACGTCAGGAGATGGAGATAAGGCGCTTTTCTCAGTCTACCCATCTCCTGCAGTGGTGCTGCAGTGATGTCAAGGGCAGTCGTGTGCTAAAGGTTAGGGGATCAGCCTCGTGACCGGAAGGTTGCTGGCAGGACACAACTGAAGTGCTCTTGAGCAAGCCCCCTAACCCCCAAGTGCTTCCCAGGTGCTGTGGATAGGGATGCCCACCACTCCAGGCAAGTGTGCTCACTGCGTGTGTATATGTGAGTGTTTCACTTGGTGCTAACACAAGTGTTACATTCTAATCTGTAAAGCTTCTTGTTTTGATAGTGGAAGTAATTTTCGAAACTTTGCTTTTGAGGACAGGCTGTTTGAAAACGGGCTTATTCTTCAACTGAGTTTAACACTTCTTTAACAAAGCAACATCTATAATGCCAGCTAGCATAACAAATTTATTTATAAGCCTCTATGTACACATGTTGAGCTGGCTCACACAACTGGAAACAAAATGATCTCGCTCCTGTGAAACAAATGCAAATATAAAAACAGTTAAAAGCCTGTCATTGGCCCATTCTGTCTGACAAGATGACAGAGATGGCCGACTCTGATATACAATGAGTGGTACTAATGAAACGCAGTGATGAAAGTACTTAGTGTACAGTTAGAACATTAAAACCACGTACTTGGTTCTACATTCATTGTCTATGTTATCAGTTTCACTGACCACATCGGAGTTTTACCATTACAGACTGTGGTCTAATCTGTCGAAGTTCATACTTTGTTAACACGCACTACACTGTTTTACCAACCCTTACAAACAAGAAGTTTATTCAAGTGTACCATTAGTTTACTTCTTTTAAACTAAAAGGAAGTGAGTATGCTTTCAGTTTACTTTTGATATACTTTTCAGTGATACACTAAACACAGTTGGGTTTTACTGACAAGTATAGAACAGTCTAAGTATATTTGGCCTTTAACTTCTTCTTAATCTTTTGATTGAGATAGTAGAAGTAAGTAGTCTTGCTCTGCAGAAAAACACATCCAGTACAATATTTATTTAAAATTTGATTTATAAAGATTTCTAAAGATACAAATATGTTTCTTAATCTGAGCATATCTTGTTTATTTTATGTGTGTCCACTGGTGAGTAAGTACACATTGTTAAGTTTTATTTTAAGTAGAAACAAAACCCTTAAACCTAGTCATATACTTTTAAGTACAACAATAATATAAGCAGTAGATTATAAGTATTATGTTTAGTTCACAAATAAACTTTAAGTATACTTATTTTCTGTAAGGGAATGGTCACCACCCCAACAGGATGTATATAAAGGATGTATATATCGTTGCTGTCCAATGAAAAACAAGCATCTCCAAAATTGCAACTTTACAGGAGAGAACAAAAACATACTTTACCTTCAATGTAAGTCAATGGAACCAAAATTTTTTCCAAGCTATTTTGGAGCACTTCTATTGGTCCATTCATCATATTTTTTTCAGACAATGTAAACCATAATTGGAACATTGAAATCATGTAGAAAACTCAAAATCAACAAAAATGGAAATATACAGTTTTTCATTAGACAGTGACGATATATATATATATATATATATATATATATATATATATATATATATATATATATATATATATATATATATATATATATATATATATATACATACACAGAAGATAGAGCTGATTGAATACAGCCAAAAACCTTTTAAAGTCTTAAACAATGATGATAATAGAAATCAGCTGAGGCACAAACTGCAACAAGACATGGCACCAAGGCTATGGTTCAAAACTTTGCTTTTGAGGACTGGCTGTTTGACTGTTTGGCTTATTCTTCAACTGATTATAACACCCCTAACAATGACACAACTATAATGCCAGCTAGCATAACAGATGTATTTATAAGCCCCTATGTACACACCTTGAGCTCGCTCACACAACTGGGGACAAAAATGATCCCATTGTAGTGAAGTGAATGCAAAGAAAAAAAACGGTCACTACTAAAAAGCTGATATTCTGCAAGTAAGAAAAGTTTATTTTGAAGAGAAATCTAATTTTATTTGCGCTCAACTGTTCAATGCTGCGTTTGTTAGTAATGTACAGTCTAGCGTTTTTGGAGTCACTACTAAACCAGTCACTACTGAAACATTTGGTAAAGTTTGTCAGTCTTATGATTCCTAGTGAAAAAGTGTGAAGTTTATTTTTTTATTTTAGGGATTATATTGATCCTGATATGTCGTAACTTCTTTTTTCTTAAACATGGATGATTATACTTGTTATCCTTGCTTCCACTTTGTATGCGGGGCTACTGTTGGATCAGGTGTGAGTTGTCAAGGTGGAAATAAAATCAACAAAAAACAAGACTTATGTTGATACTGTTGACTTGAGCTGGGCACACATAACTGCCCATAGAAACAGTTTACTTACTAACTTTACATGGATTTGGGTGGGCTATAAATCAAACGCCCTGGCATCCCACTAATTCCAGGGCCTAAAACTTAAAGCATGGCACTTCCTGCATATCATGAAAGACAGATAAAAATATGTTGTACACACAAACCAATTGTTCTGAACTATAAGGTCATTAAGAACGGTAGAGAAGTGTGAAAGGTGCTGTACACTGAGGTAATGGGCGGCGGAGGCCCAAGTATATTTCCTCTGAAGCTGGTGGACTCTCACTGGACACTCAATGGCCCTTTCTGTCTGACAAGATTACAGAGACGGCCAACTCTGACAAACAATGAGTGGTACTAATGAAAAGCAGTGATGAAAATACTTAGTGTACATATCAGTGTCTAGTGTATAACACACACACACACACACTTATACATAAACACCAATCATTCAGAACATTAAAATCCATTAACATCCTTGGTTCTACATTCATTGTCCATGTTATCAGTTTCACTGACCATATCGGAGCACTTTTTAGTTTTACAATCACAGACTGTGGTCTAATCTGTCGAATTGCATACTTTGTTAACCCCCACCACACTGTTTAACCAATAGTCACCACCACAGAGCAGGAATATATATATATATATATATATATATATATATATATATATATATATATATATATATATATTGCTAATATGAATCAAAACCCTTCCTATTACCTAAAACATAAACTTTTTATATTCATACTATAAACTGATTCCACTGTAGGTAAGGTAGCGAATCACTCTATGTATAGTGATGCAGAACAACAATTGTGGAATTACAGTAAACTGCAAATATGCAAATATTTACTTTTATTTATTATTCGATAAATCCAAATAAGGGTCACTTTACAAACTAAACAAGATACTCCACGTTACATGATACTGATGTCAGAAAACTTTAACATTATGCATGCAATGTCTGGATTATATACATATATAACAACAAAAAAAATATTTTCTTTGGTGACATAATCCTAAAATGAAATAAATAAACTGTATGTTGAGATTACCTGACTAGACAAGTCTTGCACTGCCGCCACGGTCTGCAGCGGTATTGCTCCGTTCCGTCCGTATCCGTAAACTTTCTGTTTAATAAACTAGTACTAGAATGTCCATTTTAGTACTAAACTAGTACTACTTATGTCCAAGGAATACATATTTAAATTATTGGTGATGTTTTGCATTGCAAAAGAGTGCATTACTCCAAAGTTTTAAAACTGCAGTGCATTAGTGACATCTGGTGGCTAAAAGCATGAACAGCAGCTGTACTTTTTTCAGATGAATTTCCTTCTAGTGATTTGTCTCTGACTTTCTAAAATAATAAAGACAAATTAATATCTAACAAGAATTCAGGATGTTTTATGAACCCACTGAGAATGATTTGCATCTCTACTCCTTTAGCATACGATAAAATTACTTATATGTGTTTTATGCTTGTGTATAAAAGGACAAAGTTCTGAAATTAGCCAATGAAAATTAAAGATATAAAACTGAGAATTTTGAGGTTTGACATTTTCGGACATGGATGAACACAAAGCAGTTTGCAAAAAATCCAAACAACAAACTTTAAGACACAAACCAATTAGCCGTAACATTAAAACCACCTCCTTGTACACACATTGTCTGTTTTATCAGCTCCGAATACCATATAGGAGCACTTTACAGACTGTAGTCCATCTAATTCTCTGCATACATTGTTTTTCTCAGGACCACCACAGAGCAGGTACTCTTGTTGTTATTATTATTATTATTATTATTATTATTATTATTATTATAGCCTTTTTATAAAAAAAAATGACCATAATCACGATGTTTAACGTGAAAGTAATTAAAACAATTTAACATGACAGTATTTTTATAAGTATATGCTGTGAAAATAATGAACAATATTTCATGTCAGTCCCCTCGCTCTACGGTAGGGGGCGGTAGGTGCACGACCCGCTACTACGTCCACATTAGAAGAAGAAAACGGCGAATGAAGAAGCAGCAACCAAACATTTAGCATCAGTTTTGCTTTATTATCTGGATTATTTGGGCTTCTGGTGCGTTTAAAGGTAAATAGATCGATTTAAATAATATTTACTGTCTAGTCTGTTAACTTTTCTGTAAGTCAGGCTTTTGTGTATGTTAGTAATTTTCTAATATACCCGCTAGAGTCGGTTGGCTAAACTAGCCTTAGCTAGCGCGGCTGTGTAGTGCAGGTTCTCTGTCCGGCTGGAGAAAAGACAGATAACTCTGAAATGTAGCTGTAATCTGCTATAAAGTCTTCCTTTTGATTGTTATCCACGTACAGTTATGTTTTTTGTTCATATTAAATGGTGCAGCAGTTCAGGCGTTACAGACACGAAGCTCCAGAACTGCAGCACTGTTTATTCATCTAATATGCTCAATAAAAATATCCACACACAGAGTGACGAAGCCAACTGTAACAAAGTTAGCCAGTTTTATTACAAGTTATTATGACTGGATGGAAACAAACTTCGTATACGTTATTGCAATAGTCTCAAAAAATAAAAAACGAACATTTATGGTTGCGCAGCTTAAGCAGTGCGCCGAACGAGGCATGAATAAGTACGGGTCCGGGTCAGTGTGTTCAGGGATCTGCCCTGAGTGAGTACCTGCAGTTTTGTGGTAGTAGGTAAAAGAAACCATGATGTTTGTGTGGGCTTGAAAATGAATAGGAGAGTATGGGAGGAACAAGGGATGAATAAACGACAGATTGTTGCTTGTTAATGTTGGAGTGGAGCTGAAAATAGATTACAACACTGCCATCTAGTGGTCTGAAGATTGAACACAACACACAATGATTCACTGTCTGCCAGGAATCTGTGTATCGATACTGTGTTTTTGAGAATCGATACAGTATCACCAAACATAATATCCCGATATTCGATATTTACGATATTTTCTTACACTATTAGGTACATGCCCTAAGTTGAGTACGTGCAGTTTGGATGCTGTACATTAAACGAAACCATGATGTTTGGTTGTGTCCAAAAATGAATTGGATTCTATGGGTCTATGAGGCTATAACTTCTTCACGAATGGTGGGGATGAAACTGCGTTAAGCTAATGAATGTTGGTATATATGACGTTGTTTTTTTGGTGACATCATAAATAAGACTTTTTTGCCTACCTGGGTAATTTTGTACATTAACTTAGGACTGAATAGTACATTGTGATAAACACATGGTTATCACATTTTATCAAAATAAATAATAAAGATCCCTTTTTGTTTTTCTGTGTCATGTGGATGAAGTGTAGTTTAGAAAGTTACAAAGAAACCTCCAAACATCTGGAGAGGGTTTGGAGAAAGTTGTCCAGTATCTTTATCATGAGAAGGGCAAGATCTCACATGATTGTTTAACTAACCTATCTGAGTGCGGTCTATGCTCATGAGTTTATTTGCCTGTTATTGCCTCTAGGAGCCTCTCATCATGGCACTGAAGTCGGGTGAAGAGCGCCTGAAAGAGATGGAGGCGGAGATGGCGCTGTGAGTACAGTTACTTTTCTTATTTGTGCAAATATTAGATAGAAATGTATTGTGCACAATTTTCACTCCTGGTTAAATGTGTAAGTATCCTATTGTGTTGCTAATGCTAATTCTCTTTTGCAGGTTTGAGCAGGAGGTTTTGGGTGGTCCTGTAGCAGTGTCTGCTGGGGGTCCTCCAGTGGTGGAGGCTGTTCCTGTGGCCCTGGCTGTACCGGCTGTAACTGCTGTACCTATGGTCCGGCCTATTATTGGAACAAACACTTATCAACAGGTACTTGGATTTTATTTATAGGGGCTTGACATGATATGCTTTATTCTGAAGTAACTGACATGACACACACACGCACACGCACACGCACACGCACACGCACACACACACACACACACACACACAATAACTACATGCATGAATGAATGAATACAGAGATACATACATACATACATACATACATACTTTATTGATCCCAGAGGGGAAATTCAAGGCATCCAGTAGCTATTACACTAGGTAAGACAAAACAGAACAGTTACAAAAAAATAAAAAATTGAATATAAAAGTCTCACCGTGTGTATAAGCAATGACAATAGTGTAGACACAGTTATGCAGTTGGCAATATGCAATAAAAGCCAGTAATATTTACATGTATAGACTGTATACGTGGTGTATAGTATAATATAATTGGCATAATATAACAATAACAGCATTGTCGTTATTATATATAGTTAAGAGTATAGTATATATAATAATACAGTTATACAGATACATCTGAAATACATATATAATACAATACAGTCTGATAACTGATACAGAGGTCCACTGGTGAGTGTCAGAATCTTTGTAGTTAAAAAAAAAGTGTGTTCTTAAGAGTGGTACATGAATGAGGCCAGTCGTTTTCTACAGTTTTGAGAATTTGAGGTGTTTCCCTAAAGCATTTTTTGATCTAATAGGGGAGAGGTACATGCAAGACAAAACAAAACCAATTTCGATCTCAGTTTTACCAAAATTTTATGGTTAACAACATTTACTCAAAATGCCTCGGTAGGATTAATTGATGTTTTGGATAGTAAATAAAATAGCTAGAATTGCAGAGACATCACAGAACCTAGGTACTGCAACCACCCTTGTAAATACGTTAGTAAGCTTCTTTACATGTAACCATTCATGAGAAGCCACTCTGAATACTTTCTTTAGATCTCAGTGATTTAACTATACAGATATTGCCCCTTTAAGATTCTTTTTAGGTTTAATGGAGTTTCTAAGATTAACATGGGTGTTTTACCCCAAAAAACAGTTTATGAAATGACCCAAAGATATATATCATATATAATATACTGTGAACATATAGAGTAGAATACTAAAATATTTTTCTTCTACAATGATGTTGTCTATGAGTCAGAGATGTCTGCATACTGAGGATTGCTGAAGTAGATGCAGCCTGAGATTTGAGGTTTAAACCAGATCTCGGTTATATATAAGCTAATTTATTTGTTGTTCATTAAATAAGTAACTGCATATTTTTTAAATCATGGTTTTTAGGTCCAGCAGAGCTTGGAGGCTCGAGCTGCTACACTGGTTGGCCCCCCACCTACATTTGTTGGTCCAGGTATGGCATGTTTACTATGCAGCATTGCTGCTAGTACTGTTGCTGTATCATATAGATATAAAACTTTGTGAACCCTTTTTGTGTCTGTGCTTTAGCTGTACCCGCAGTGCGCCCTCCACCAATGATGAGACCTGCATTTGTTCCCCACATCCTACAGAGACCTGGTAACTGGCCTACACAGTCCCTAAACGTGATCATCCACATGAGGTTTAAGCTGAGGTTTCTTGATACAAAATCAAAGCATACTTTTTAATAATTACCTTTCTTTCTTTTTTTTAAGGTGCGCAGAGAATGCCAATGATGCGTGGCCCGCCTCCACAAGGTATGATGGCACCTCCTCTGCCCCGACCTCCACCACCACCACCCATGATGATGGCTCCCCCAATGTCAGCCCCCCCACAGCACCAAATGGGTCCAGTTGGACCACCTATGGCACCTATGAATTCAATTTCACCTGTAAGTGGTAACATTTTTCTTCAGCCCTGCTATCTAACATTGCCATATTCAACCATTCCACAAACTAGGCATATGTCAGAGTCCGTTGTGAGTCGTAACTGATTTTATTCAGTGTCTGCTATCTCCTGATATCTCACTGAACATATTTTAAACACTCTTAAATGAAACTAGCACCAAAAAGGATACTGGTTTAATAAAGGTTTTATTCTTGCATTATATAAACACATTTGAAACTGGATTAAACTAGATCGGGTATACTTATATACAACACTTCGCCTTCTTTTTTGCTCCCACACTCTTAGTATGTGTGAGGGTGTGACCAAGCAGAAGCGAGGGGCCTGCTTTAAGAAGTATCTCCAATAGTTCTAGTGGCTCAACAAAAGTTTTTTTATTATTATTTCTTTTAGTTAATTCATAGAGTTGTCCACCATTGAACAATGTACATGTTCTTGTGCAGTTGTGTAGGGAATAATTTAATAAGATGTAAATTCATGTTCACTACTTTACAACACAACACTTCATCCACATTGGACATAGATCCACTACTAAGCAACATAGGAAAAATATGTATGAGAAATAGAAACACATAAGATACCTGGTTATGGTTCTCTACCACTTGGATACACCATCTAGAAAGGCACCACATTTAAAAGATATTAACATGTTCACTTATGCCTGTGCTTTCCTTAAACCCACCACCACCCATTGACCCATTAACATGGTTAAGATATTGGTAATATTTCAAAGTATTCAAAGATGAAACTACCCATTGGCAAAGTCTTTCCTGCTACTGGGCACTTTTAGTACTAAAGATTCATTTACTGACCTGTTTTCCTTTAGCTTTTAGAAAACAGTTCATATTAATAAACCCTCAGTAAAACTACTACTATCGTTATACAAGTCTCTTCACAATTAGCACCTGACAGTCATGTATTCAGTGCACTAAGAGTAAAACAGTCTTTACTTCATACTGAAAACTACTGACAAAATGTGGAGGACACGTTTGAAAAGTGACTTTTTCCTTCAGCAGGTTGACACTATGAACCCAGTGGTGTCAGTACCGCCTCGACCAGTGACTCAGGCCACGCAGAAACCCACCCCAAGCATTATCCAGGCAGCCCCCACTGTTTATACAGCTCCACCTGCTTCAAAGAGACCAGACCTCCGAGCACAGAGACAAGCACGCATGGTAAAGATTTCACACACGTTTATAAGACAGTAAATCACAATATGTATTCTCTTTTAGACGTCTCCATAAACTAAGAAGATATACTTTTAAAGCCTTTAAATGTTTTTAAAAAATGTGTAAAAGCTACGTGTTAAAGCTTTAGCAGGCTATAGAAACAGGCACAGAGTACTATTTTTCCACTATTAAGTATTTAAAATTTATTTGAGAAAGTCCCCCCTTACAAACAAAGTCATCTCTGCTGTCTGCATACGTATCATTTGAATATTATAGATTTGCTAGATTGTTCTATTTGGTGCATTATGGCTTCTGTTGCACCAAAAAAAGGAATTAAATGGTTGTAGTCCTTTTTACAGAGTCCATGAATGTCTTAATATCTCAAGTAATCAAATATTTCAGTTTATTTATTGATTTTAGACACAAGACATTTATTTGCCAATAATTGTAATGTAGGCTTTTGGCCATGCAGCTATTTACAAAATAGAAATCAGTATGTAACTTTTAAATGATTGTGTTTAATCTAGAATGGGCAAAAACTGCTCACGTGCATTCCTGTTAACTTCCCACTAACATACAGGATTCTTGGAGTAAGGATCCTTGCAGATGTGCCGTTATTGTAGACGTGGTACTTTTGGTGGGATTGTTTGACTATGTATCCCCAAAACGTAAGGGCTAGTTGTAGCAGTCATGGTTTGTCACTGGTATTAGGGAGGGGTTTCGCCATAGTAGGCTATCTCTGCCGTAGTAGGCTATCTCTGCCATAGTAGGCTATCTCTGCCATAGTAGGCTATCTCTGCCATAGTAGGCTATCTCTGCCATAGTAGGCTATCTCTGCCGTAGTAGGCTATCTCTGCCATAGTAGGCTATCTCTGCCATAGTAGGCTATCTCTGCCGTAGTAGGCTATCTCTGCCATAGTAGGCTATCTCTGCCATAGTAGGCTATCTCTGCCGTAGTAGGCTATCTCTGCCGTAGTAGGCTATCTCTGCCGTAGTAGGCTATCTCTGCCGTAGTAGGCTATCTCTGCCGTAGTAGGCTATCTCTGCCGTAGTAGGCTATCTCTGCCGTAGTAGGCTATCTCTGCCGTAGTAGGCTATCTCTGCCGTAGTAGGCTATCTCTGCCGTAGTAGGCTATCTCTGCCGTAGTAGGCTATCTCTGCCGTAGTAGGCTATCTCTGCCGTAGTAGGCTATCTCTGCCGTAGTAGGCTATCTCTGCCGTAGTAGGCTATCTCTGCCATAGTAGGCTATCTCTGCCATAGTAGGCTATCTCTGCCGTAGTAGGCTATCTCTGCCGTAGTAGGCTATCTCTGCCGTAGTAGGCTATCTCTGCCGTAGTAGGCTATCTCTGCCATAGTAGGCTATCTCTGCCATAGTAGGCTATCTCTGCCGTAGTAGGCTATCTCTGCCGTAGTAGGCTATCTCTGCCGTAGTAGGCTATCTCTGCCGTAGTAGGCTATCTCTGCCATAGTAGGCTATCTCTGCCGTAGTAGGCTATCTCTGCCGTAGTAGGCTATTTCTGCCGTAGTAGGCTATCTCTGCCGTCGTAGGCTATCTCTGCCGTAGTAGGCCATCTCTGCCGTAGTAGGCTATCTCTGCCTAAGCCAGTAATCTTCATCCAAGCTAGATAGCTAACTAGGTTTGTCAGCCCGTGTTTAACCAACATGCCTGATTACAACAAGAAACAACCTATAAAACTTATAATCTCTATAAAGTGTATCGTTTAGCTAGCACAGCTAACATTAGAGCCCACTGGCATCAAGCTTTGTTTTTCTTCATTTGTTTAGAAATTGTAACTCAACTTGTCAACCGTTTCTCTTTCTCATTACAATGAAAGGGCTAGAATGAGTAGTTCTTCGGACTCTATCTGTAGAAGTAAGTCTCGGTCAGTACAGTTAAGGCTCGGATCGGGACGTGAAGATCGATATGTCACGGCTTAACAGGCGGATACTGTTTATAGCTCTAAAATCAGACCTTCTTCAGATTTTCCAACAGCATTATCAAGCTTCTACTCCTTCAAAAATGAAAGGCAGACCAAGACCCCTAACTTTTATCACTAATGAACACAAAAACAAGTTAGTTAGTTCAGGGTTAGGGTTGGTGTCAATCACATAAACTAAGAATATCAAAAGGTTATTATGGATTACAGTTTGACTTTAAACTTTTCCTTTAAATCCTTTGTAATGTTCTGTGTTTTGCCTGTCTCAGGAAGAGCTAGCAGCACTAGTAGCTGAACAGCAGGCAGCTGTGATGGCAGCCGGGCTGCTGGATGCTAAGAAGGACAACGCGTCAGACGACAGCGTCATAGGGCCGAGCATGCCTGAGCCAGAGCCTGTTCACCCAGAGGTACAAAGCTTTTATTTTCTCCAAATTTTAAAATACTCATCATTCATAGTAATAAATAATCACTTTTCTGGAACAAGGAAGAGTTGTTTAGTGGTTTGAGCTGAGTTTGAGCACAAGATACATATAGCATGTAAACAGGAAGGGAGTTTTCTCATAAAAACATAAACATGTTTGCTGGTTTTGGTTTGTTGTTAGTGCTGTTCCAAAGGTTTGAGTATATAAATGCAAGATGTAGGAGTAATGACTACACATAAGCTGACTTAACTGCACAGAGGTGTAGATAATGGTGCATTTTGTGTTGAGCTATGTGTGGAATTACCTGGATAATTGATTTTCTGCTTAATGACTTGCTTCTTGTTTTGTGTGTTTGGTATCTGCAAACATTAATTCATATATTTGTTGTGGTTACAATTACCAAGATTAACATTTTACAATCCTTTTATTGAGTTACACATACGACAATGACCTAAAGAGTTTTTTCCTTTGGTTAGGGAGCGTAATGTAATGTTTTGTGTTCTGTTCTGTACCATGCTATGTGCTTGTGTAGCCAGTAGATGCCAACACAGAGGATAAGAAAAAAGGGAAACAAGAGAAGGTAAAGAAGTGTATCCGAACAGCAGCAGGCACCTCGTGGGAAGACCCCAGTCTAGCAGAATGGGAAACAGGTAAAAAAATTAAATATAATAAAAATAATTAAAAAAAAAAAAAAATATATATATATATATATATATATATATATATATATATATATATATATATATATATATATATATATATATACTGACATTTAGAAATATAAAATTAAGGTATCCCCTTTGAAGTTTCCTTATGTTGAGCAAAGTTGGTGAATTTGTCAATTTCAGTGAGTTCCATATACTAGATATTTGGATCTAGTACGATTTCAAAAGAAGACAACAGCATGACACCGAAAAACATATTTATGGGAAACCTTACTGTGTTCTGAATTGCCCAAAGATAAAGAGACTTGCGTATTCGAAACATTCAGAAATGCTGATTATCCATGTTCATTGTGGAACCTGTCCAGGTCGTGATCAAGAAGGAATAAACACAAAACACAATTTTAAATGTTAATTTTATTAATTGAAATAAAAAATATACAGTATCACCCATTATAATCCACCCCAAGCAGTTGCTCCCTAGAATGAACTGGTTGAGCCACCCTAAGCAGAATCAACTGCAACCAGAGACTTGCTTTAACTGGAAATCCGTCTTTCACATTGAATTGAATTTATTTTGGCTCACTGTTTTCCACATTGTTTAAATTTAGCCGCGTGTGTGTGATACAGCATCTCGGTGAGGTTTAAGACAGGGCTCTGATTAGGCCACTCATTTTGCTTTTTTAACCCAATAGAGCTTGAGCTGCAGGATTTTCTGGTAGAGATTAGAATTCAGTTGTGGCAAATTTCCCAGACCCCAAAGCATTCCCATACCATCAATTGTCACTACCAGGTTTTGACTGTTGGTGTTATGTTCTTATTGTGGAATGCTATATCAGCTTCATGTCAGGTGCAATGGGACCCCATATTCCAAAATGTTTTACTTACAATTCCTCAATTTCCTCGTTAAAGCTTGAGGGGTGGGTATTTTAAGTAAATGTGAGATAAATGTTTAGCTTCCTCTTGGTCAGCTCTCCCATGGACACCATTTTGAATCAGTCTGTTTGTAATTGTGGATCCATGAACACTGAATTCTACTGAGGTGAAGGAAGGCTGCGGTTTCTTCGAGATTTGTCTGGGTTCGTGACTTCCTGAATGAGTCAACGGTGTGCTCTCTGAGGAATTTTGGTAGGCTAGCCACTTCTAGAAGGATTCATTGCTGTTCCAAGTTTTCTTCATTTGAAGATAAAGGCTGTGGGTCACTGGAATTTCAGAGCCTTCCTGACTAAAATACTGAAATATATAAAATCTTTTTTTTACTAATCTCTTGTAGAATTAACTAAGAAAGCGGTTAGTAGCTTTTCCTTTTTTAATAAAAAATGATTGGCAAACCATATTTTGTGTTTACACAGGTTGTCTTTATATTAAATTTTGTTAGAAGATCTAAAATGTGTGACAAATATGAAAAGATTGAAGAACGAAGGCAGATACATTCGTCTGTTTCTTACTGTCCCCTTTCTCTTTTCCTCTATTCAGACGATTTCAGGATATTCTGTGGAGATCTAGGTAACGAGGTCAACGATGACATCCTGGCGAGAGCATTCAGCCGATACCCATCCTTTCTAAAGGCCAAAGTGGTGCGGGACAAGCGCACCGGGAAAACGAAAGGTTATGGTTTTGTCAGCTTTAAGGACCCCAATGACTATGTGCGTGCCATGAGGGAGATGAACGGTGAGTGAGGCTACATCCTTACAGAGTTTAAGCCTTTAGTCTCTAAATTAAAAGGGGTTTTCCACCGTGTTCCTTTTGTTGATGTAATTAAGTCCAAGTTTAGGTGTTGCCTACATCAGTAGAGCCGTCCTCTGATGTTTAGGATGGCACTACAAATATTGCCATGTTAGCATGCAATTACCGTGACAGTAATATGTTTGTTTCTGTTTCCAGGAAAATATGTGGGCAGCCGGCCCATTAAATTGCGAAAGAGCACATGGAAAGACAGGAACATTGAGGTTGTGCGGAAGAAGCAGAAGGAAAAGAAGAAACTTGGGCTTAGATAAGCTCTGCGGGTCTGAACTGAAACTGTGTGGTATGAGCATGTGTGCAAGTGTTTACTTCCAACTCCTGTTGCACACAGACGCAACCCTAGGTGTGAAAGGACTTGGAAGCAATTAAGGACTTTTATGTTATTATAACAGCCACTGCAGTGACAGTTCCTGTGTCAGAGGAGAGGAGTAGATCGGTAGCACTTCTTAATTAGATGTGGCTACAGCGTTTCATCAGTCTCTGGCCTGGTCTATCAGAATGCACTGATACCTCCTCCATTTGTGTTGTTGTATGTACTGCAAATTATTGTCTGCTGACTGAAATGGAAATATAAGAACAGTTTGTAGATACATAGAATGTTGAAATTGGGTGTTTTATTATTTAGTTCCTATTCTTGCTCACTTCATTACCAGAAAACATTACGCTCTGTTTTTTTTTTCTATTATGTCTGAGAGAACAGGTGAACAGTAATGCAAAACTTTTCAATAAACTCAAAGCTGTATTTTACCTGTTTTTCTCCCACCCATGTCTTTTCTGGACCACTTAAATCACTTCTCCATGTTCATTATCTCCATGTACAGTCATTCCAACTGATTCCAACTTACAGAGTATTATTTGAAGCCTTTAATGCCTTAAAAAGCTACCTCAAAATTAGGCTTTCTATAGTAGCTATGAATGCTACGTGATGCCTAAGGCATTGTTTTATTATGGTTTTGTCCTAAAACATATTGTTTACATACATTATTAGTGGAAAAGTATATGCGAAGTGTTCTAAGGCAAAAAACACCTGTTATTTATTTATTTTTATTTATTTATTATCACTACAGGTATAAATATCTATAGTATAATCTCCCAGTTGTGTGGCAGCAGTGCATACAATCATGCAGATACAGGCCAGCAGCTGCAGGTAAAGTTTATTAATGATCAGAATGGGGGGAAATGTGATTTCTAACTGTAGCTTGATTATTCATGCCAGACAGGCTGGTTTGAGTATTTCTATATTTCTATTTCTTTATATTAACTGCTGATCTGCTGGGATTTCCATGTCCAATACTCTAGAGTTTACTCACAGTGGTGCAATACAGAAAAAACAGCAAGCAGCAGTTCTGCAAATGAAAATGCCTTGTTTAGAGATATCAATAGCAAGACTAGAACATGCATAAAGACCACAATAACTCAAATAACCACTCAGCACAATTGTGGTAACTCGAACGCCATCTCAGAACGCACAAGTCAAACTTTAAGGCAGATAATGTAATAGAAGACTATGTTGCATTCCACTTGTGTTAGCCAAGAACTGCAGTGGGCACAGGCTCACCAAAACTGGTCAACTCAGACTGGAATAACCTCGTCTGGTCAGAAGACTCTTGATTTTTGCTGAAACACACATATGATAAGGTCAGAGTTTGGCCCCAACAGCATGAGTGCCTAGAGCCAACCTGCATCGTGTCAACATTCCAGGCTGGCAGAGGTGGTGAAACAGTGCAAAGGGATATTTTCTTGGCACCCTTTGGGGTCCGTTAATGCAAATCAATCATGCCACGGCTGGTTCTTGTTTCATTGCTGAGCGTGTGCATCCGTCCATGGCTGAAATTAACCATGTTCTAAGAGCTACTTACTACCAGCGTACTAATGTCACAAAGCATGTCAACATTGACTAATGTTTCCAACATGTTGTGGAAAGGTCTGCACATTATTAGTATATAGAGATGAGTATTAACTTGAATTGTTCATCTCAACCCTAGAGCTGGACTGGCTGCATTTAGTGTCCATACTGGCTTGAAGTCAATGTTCTGGACACTTGATCTGTCCACGAGGTGGCGTTTGAACATTTGATTTTCATGTGTTTCTCAGATCTAGCAGCTCATCCACATAGATATGACGTTTTACACCAAATAGTCTGCGTTACTAAATATACATGACTGCCAATAAACTGAAAATGATATTTGTACGTGGTAAACCATACCGACGTTTCGTTCCCCGCATGACATGCTTGAAAACAGAAGCTCTGCTCTCACAGCTTCATTTCCTAATTTCAGAAGGACAGTCTTTCGGTCTGCTTCAGCTGGAACATGTAGCTCAGGACCCTCTTTTCTGACCACGTTTGACTGAAATCGTGTTTAGGATGCGGCGGAGCGGGACTGGTAGGCTTTCATTAAACGCTGTCTGAAATGTCTTTCTCTGCTTCTATTTTCCTCCTTTTTATATGTAGTTTTCTATGTATTAGCTTTACATCTCCAGTTTTCAAGACACAATATGCTTTCTAACTTGTGTTCTACTTCGAATGTTGTCTTCCCACCTTAAACGGTGCAGTAGTTAATGTAACCGATGCACCATTTAAGGTGGACCGGGAAAATTCGAACAAGAAGCTGGCGAATATGAAACCAGCGTCTCGTTTCATGGCAGTACACATTGAAACGCTGTGAAATGCTGGGTTTACTGAACATTAGCAACCCAAATTTGTGCGTTACAGTGTTAACTGCCCTCAGAAAACAAAGTTTAGCTAACGTAACGGCTAACTAACGTTAGCTGGCTAACTTATCCTGTTGACGATAGCAGCAGTCAGACTTGTTCCGCTAAAACGTTTATTTTCCTGCGCTCCTGCATAGATATTAAACATGCGATCTGAAGGTGGTTGTCTGGTTCACATAAAAATGAAATGTTTTATTTTAAACTAGTCTAGCTGGTCTTCAGTACGCCCGTCTGGGCGGTGCTGCTGCCCATCTGCATTCTATAGAGATGTCCGACTCGTGAACGAATCGGCTCTATGAACCGACTCTTTCCAATAAAACCAATAAAATCACACTAATTATTTTTATTATTTTATATTATTTTTTTACTTACTATTATACATCTGTACAATATACGCTGCATCACTGGGAACTGAATAAAAATTTTCACACATTCAGATCATAAAATTAGAGAATATAATATTACATTGGCGTATGATTTAAATAGGCTATAAATACTAGCGATAAACTGTTTCATTCTCTTTTCAGGGTTTTTTTTAAAAGTATTTTTATGCGTTATGCTTGAGCCTCTAAATCCTCGTGTGCACAGAGGGGCTTGTTTTATCACTGGACAGAACCCACCCCTCCATCCCAGTCATGTTCTTTTGTGTGCAAGGACCAGCATTTGTAGTTCTTTTAGATAAAGATATAATGCAAAACCTATGAGCTCACTACGCGTTTTTTATCTCCAGACCTCCTAGTGGCCATTCTGCCAGTGGAATTATTATTAATATAAATAAAAATATAATTAAAAAAGTATTAACAAAACAAATGTATTATTATAATTTAATTTAAAAGGTTAACCTGAGCTAGCTTTTTATGGCTATTGTGGGAAAATAAAGCTACCTAGTACGTATGATTACATTAAGAAAGTTCACGCACTCGTGCAAGAATGAATCTTCACTCGAATGAACCGATTCGTTGAACCGAATCAGTTTTCCCATCACTGTTTCACTGCCTCCGCCTCGTGCTGGAGAGGCGCGCGCCTCGATTTCTTTTGTCCGCCCGGGCTCTTCAGTGGAACAGCACACTCTGGAAAAGGACGGGGGGGGTGTGAGGTGGGAATGCTGGACGTTATCAGGCCAGAGCCAGCGATAAGTGTCCGAATCCGAATCGCCTCGCTGTCTCGAATAGTTGTGAATATATATGTTTTGTGTGTCGCGTTTGTGCTCGTGTGCTGCCCCCCTCTTCATCGTGCCCGAGTTAGTGTACGCCCCCTCCCCCGCTGGAGAAAATTTTGGGGCCGGCTGAAGACCCCCAGATTGCCCCTTATTGGCTCAGGCGTGTAGATGGCGAGGATGTGAACGCTCACTGAGCAGCACACATGGGCTGGAAGCGAAGCATGGAGTGGCGCACAACGGGGTGATCTCCTCCTTTGAGCTCCTCTCCTAAAACCAGTGACGGTGTTGTTTTCGCGGGGGGACGTACCAGGACCTGGACATCATCATCATCATCATCATCATGCTGCCGCCTTGAACCCTCGAACCAGCGTCTGGTCTCGAACTGCCTCCTCCGCCTCCTCCTCCTCCTCCTCCTGCTGCTTCCCTCCTCCCTCCTCTTCTCTAAGGCGCTTTTCTGAAGAGCAGTTGCTGCTCAGTCTTCTATCTTCTCGCGGAGATGAGCGCGCTGCTGCAAGTTCCTCCTCCCGGCATGTAAGGACGAAGGTCGATTGATGTGGCCGGCCAAAGAAGAGGAAGCTCGGGGAGCGTATCGAGGAGCCTCGGCCAAAAGCAAACGCTGGGAATCGGATTCGAAAGCGGAGGTCTTGCTCAGACCCCAGCCCCCCGATCTGGATCTCGGAATGGTGGTAAGTTCATGCTCATGTTAGCCAGCCATCTTCCTCGATGATTTTGTTTTTGGTGGGTGGTTTCGAAACTGGGGGGGTCTTGAGTATGGCCGCACAATGGAGAATGGTGAGCTGATGTTTGGTGTTGGTGGGCGAGCATTCAACTTGATTTACAGCCCAAGTAAGTCAGCTTGGTTAGCTGGCTGCTGTCAGAGGCTGGCTTTGGTTCTGCTGTTCATGGATGAGGTCAGCTCCTCAGACGGTGGCTGTCAGTGGGTATTTGACAAAATGCTATTGTCCTAATTCTTATGGGATGATGATGATGATGAAGGCAAACCCCAGGCAGTGATCTCCGGTTTGTGCCCCTCCCTTCACACACACACATGCACGAGTAGTGTGTGTGTGTGTGCGCATTGTTCACTCACTGGCTGGCTTCTCCAGATGATGGACCTTGATCTTTCAGATCTTGGTCATTCTCACAAGGGCTGATTTCTGTGGCTATTTGCTGGAGCTTTTGGAGCCTCAATGCAGATTTCACGAACTCTTAGCCCACCCTCCACGCCCTATTGTTTACAGTGTTCTGATAACAAGAGCAAGCATCTGTAGTAGTAACAAAGGCACCGGCCACTCCGTAGACCTCCACAGGCTTGACGTTCTGGGTGCTCCAAGTGTCCTTGGTTTTGAGAAGTTACTCCTCCTCCTTTAAGTCCTGTGCTCTGACGTCTTCTCCAGGATCTAAACATCACCCTACCTGACAGTTACACCACAGGCCATTTGTAATTGGGATCATTTGGCTTTGCTGTTGAGCAGGTACGCGAACGTTCTGGGAAGGGGTCCAAGTGGGGACGAGTGTTTGCTCTGGGAATGGTTTGCACAGGAGCAGTAGAGCAGCCGGTTTGACTGAATATGAGTCGGCCTAAGTGACAAACCCACTCAGCCCAGTCAAGCATGTGGCATGTTGTTGGTGGGAAAGGCTCTGCTAGTACAGGAGTGCTCACTGAGCCAATGAAGTGGACTGACGGCCACCACGTCCCTTGGCCTTTACAGGGCCTGAGATGGATAATGCTTGGAGATGGTGGACATGGAGATTACAGGCTTGCTTCAGTTGAAGAGCTTCTCTTAAGACGAGCATCTAGAAGTTGGGCATCATGCTCAAACTACTCCAACACAGTGTGACTGTGTACTATTTCAGGTTAGGTTTGTTGATACCTGATACAGGATTTCTGTGCTGATGACAGCCCAATCGGAGTGGTGTGCTCATCGCTAGCACTCTCCACAAACTCAAACTTGTGAGTTGTGTATGTGCACTGCAAGGCTTGTAGAACAAAGGTGGCAGTTGTGGTCATTAGCTGCTACTTCTCAAAACCCAGTAATTAGCCTCGCTGTTGCTGTGAGCTTCCTCAAAACACAAAGAGCATTGCAGTAGAGCAGCTGTCACTTTGAACACTCTCTCGCAACTATAAAGATCTTAACACTCCAGTGTTTATGGGTAACCAGATACTGATTAAGCCTTTATTTTATTTTGTTGGTCTTATTCAGTCCAGCGTGGTCCTGTGTATGTTGGTAGAATAAGGATGTTCTATGTTGTCTCCTGTTGTAATAGTTGAGGTTAAGTTCTCTGAACCAAAGTTGCCAAATCTACTTGCTCTGGTGCCTCAACAAACATCTTCCCTCTTCAGTTGGCTGCATGTAGATGTTCCAATGGACTTCCCTGTTCATTCTTATTCAAATATAGTCAATATATATATATATATATATATATATATATTTTTAAGTAATGTTTTTAATGTAGTCTTACAGAGCATCTCATGGACTCATAGCTTGTGGGTCAGTGCTTCCAAAACCTGGTCCTGGAGAACCCCCTTGCCTTCCCGTTCTGAAATTTTTCCTACTCCCAACACACCTGATCCAACAAATCAGCTCATTAACAAGCCTTTCATGAGTTGAGGTCTGTGTGTTTTGGCAGGAGAACACAAAAATGTGCAGGGCAGGGGGTCCTCCAGGACCAGGGTTGGGAACAAACTGAGGTAGGCTTCAACAGCAATGGCTGCTTAAACTATTATTTTCAAAGGCTGAACGTACACACAACAGATATGCTGATTTACAAACATATACACACCACTTGACCTGCCAACCTGTTTGTATTTTGACATCAAAGTATGATGTATTACGTCAAAGGCTGGTGACATCTGAGAGTTCAGTTGTGCATGTGAAGTACTCAGTACCACATGAAACAGCAGAGTCTAGTCTTCGGCCAATCGTAGCGCTGGCTTTATCTCCCAAATATCAAGCAGGGATGACCACTGCGCAATATCAGTAATTTCAAGAGACTGCAAAACCTCTTGTTTCCCACCTCATTCTGTTTGACTGGTTCCACAAAAGAAATGGTGTTTTTTATACTCCTTTGCAACAGTATATGGGCTGAGGTAGGTGTGGAAACAACTAATTGAGTTAACGCAGGTCTGCCAAGCTCGGGACATAATTTCATGTTAATAGCGATAGCCTGATGTTATGTAATTGGCAGGCTAGCTTGCGTGTTCGCCAGTTAAAGTAATATTTAAGTTACGTTGTCCAGGTTGGAGATCGATAACTGTGACCTTTCATAGTTTTGTATTCATAATTACTAGGGCTGTGTATTGACAAGAACCTGGCAATGCGAAACGTATCATGATACACCGGTTACGATTCAATATATTGCAATAATATATGTATATATTGTGATTTTTTTTTTTAAATCCTTCTATTAAAACACATTGCTATATGAACAGGTTTTCCAATGCTTACAATAGCATTGCGCCCTTGTGCTGCTTGTTAATGTTGGAGTGGAGCTTAAAATGGATTACAACTAGAGATGGTAGGATCGATTGGCTATGTATCAGTATCGGCCGATTTTTAATTAAAATATGTGATCGGTGATCGTCCGATATTTCTCCAATTGAGCCAATCCCAAGAGCCGATCGATGCCGTTAAAGAAATGAGCCTAATTTCTGTATTTCCAGCTAGTGTTTCATCCAGGAAGAGAAGCCCTCGGTGAAACTCCCTGCAATTACTATTTGGACCGCTAGGTGGAAATACATACCGTTTAATTTTCGACAGACTGACTAATATATATATATATATATATATATATATATATATGATAACCATATTTCATGACTTGCTTGCGCTAATAACTACATGTAGCCCTGCCGTGGCATATAGCCCCGCCCTTGATCAGTATCGGCTATCGGCCGATCGCACTGAAAGGTGATCGGCGACCGGAATCAGCCTCCAAAATGCTGATCGGCCCATCTCTAATTACAACACTGCCATCTAGTGGTCAGAGGTTTAAACACAACACACAGTGATTCACTGTCTGTGTTTTTCAGAATCGATACAGTATCACCAAACATAATATCCCGATGTTCGATATTTTCAATATTATTTCACACCCCTAATAATTACTCTTGCAGCCAATTGGTGCAAAAGCCTGTGAACTGATTTGTGTTGGAAAGTTCAGCCACAGCTCCCCGCAGTTCAGTTTTCCTAACTTTTGCTGTCGACTGCAGTGACGGAATACACCGTTCCCAAACGTCTCGTTGCTGAATTCCAGACGAACACGGTATTATGCAACGGGAGTAAGTACAGAGTGTCCTCCTGCATTTCTCCACCTTAAATAAAGAATCTACACAGCTCGAGCTCTCTTTTTTTAAATATCAGTTTTCACCGGCATCGCTGTCACTATACCAGTGTTTGCATTGCTTCATGCTGCCGTCGACCCCGTACCACTATGAGCTGCGGAATTGGCTTTTTTGTTTAACGCAAACATGTGAACACAGCAGTGATGCACTAATGTGTGTCAAGTGTTTTCCCATGGTCTGTCTATAGTTAGGTAAATATAGGTATATATAGATAAAGAACAGCAGTAGCAGTAGAAACCTACCTTCATGTGACTTCACACACTGACAATATGACGTATCGAAAATGAAAGCTGCTAATGTGCTGTGTGGACATTTTTAAACATGGGACTGAAGTTTCACTGGGTAAAGCCAATTATATACCAGGCAATACCTATATTATAAGTACTTAGAGTAGGCTAAAACGATAAAACGATAATTATCGCTAATTAAGCACACACAACTTTAAAAATACTTTTATCTACTTCAACTTATATTGTTATACTTTGTATATTTTGTATATATTTTTTATTTCTTTTATTTGTTATCTTTATCTATTGGTGAATGGAGGAGCAGCAAAGTAAGAATTTCATTGTACAGTGTAACTGTCTGTTCTGCTGTACATAAAACTCTTGAATCGCTATATAGTGTTTCCTTGATAGAACTATAAGACGTAGTCGATAGAATAAGTTCCGTCCGTGTTTTGAGAGACAACATGAACAGCCAATGAGAATGAGAATAGCGCCAACCCAAACCAATCAGATGGCTGAACTACAGTTCCAGCTATTTCATGTTTGGTTGAAGCACACAGTACAGAGTGTAGATGAGCGGCAGCTTAACCCGCGTGCTAGTAATCTAGTTGCTGCAGGCGTCACAGTCGAGCAGTGAGAATAAAATAAGAGAAAATGACGACAGAAAACGTAACTACTACTGAAATAAACATGTTACACGTGTTAATAATCTTAATAATCTGTTAAGATAAGAACAACAAATAAACAGGTGCTGTCCTGCTGCTGTGTTGATAAAGCGCTATGGGATGCCCGAGTAGGAAACTTTATTTTCTACCGAATTTCAAATAAATTTAACACACACACACACACACACACACGTATACATATATATATATATATATATATATATATATATATATATATATATATGGGGCAGTGTCTGTGAATACTGTTCATACTAATACTGCCCCATATATATATATATATATATATATATGTGTGTGTGTGTGTGTGTGTGTGTTTAATTTATTTGAAATACAGTTGTGTAATGTAATAAAATTTTGACATTTTGGTATCTTTACTACTCACTTAAAGTAAAAAGGCAATAGTGATTTGATTTATATTGCAATATATATCGATATCGACTGATATAAAAAAAAAATTATCATGATAAGATTTTCCCACATATCGCCCAGCCCTAACTTAGAGGGAAAACACTCACACAAGTTGCACCATCTTCCCTCAACAGCTTGTTAGTGTTAAGCTGTACCTGAACCTGTTTAAAATGTAGGCTCTGAAATTACGAGGTACTTGAGGTTGTGCGACATCAGGTAGACTTAATCATTCACCTTGCTCCAAAGTCTTCTACTCTCTTTAAACCTGGCCCCTGCTGGCGCTGTTCATTTCCGTCAGGCTTCCCAAGGATGAGTTACGCGCAGCAGTCTTAATGGCAGCAGTGGGCGATCAAGGTGTTTAATTACCGGCACAGCATCACTGTTCCTTTAGAGCGGGAGGCGAGGCTGGCCATGCGGGCCTGTGAGCTGCCCCTGGTTCCGTCTGTCGGCGAGGCACGAGGCTACTTTGAACGCGTTGGCTTAGTTTTGTTGAAATTGCCACTCATTTGAGTGAGGATCAATACAGCCTGACTCTAATGCTTTGCTAAGTACCCTATTAATCTTTGTGTGCTTAACACAGCCCCGGTTGACGTGGGCCTACTTCGGCGCTCGTAGGTAGAAATGATGCCCCAGTCCTTTTGTTTACTCCAGTCTGTTTAAAAGCTGATTCACTGACGTGGACGCTGGGTTGTGTTTTCAGGGCCAACTCTTGACAATTAGGCTAATTGGGGCCCAAATCACAATCAGCTCAAATCCAGTGGGCCCATATGCTTTAATATGGGAACGATTAAGTTGGTGGCATCTATATTATGACCGTCCTGGAAGAAAAGACTGACTGGGGGGCGGGGCAAGCAAAAAATGTGTTAATATGCTAATTTGGGAAGATATGGCACGGACGCCCAACCTCAGAAAACATGTGGCTGGTGTTGGAAACCGAGGTTACGTAACCACCTCGTCGTCGGTCACTGCTTGGGTTGTTGCAATTACATAAAGAACCCCTGAATGCTAAATGAAGTGAGGGAGGCAGAGTGAGTGAGTGAGCGAGTGCAAGTGTACAGGGCTGCAGCGTGCCCCCAAGCCTTTATCTCTATCTTTTTATCTCTCCCACTTCCTGTTTACTGGCAGGGTCGTGTGCTCAAAAGCCATTTTCTCCTGATTGCTTCCCTCCTGCACCCCCCCCCCCCCAATAGATCAGAAAGGCTGTTTGCTCCTGCAGATGCCCACAACCAAGACAAGACCACTTTGTCCTATTATGCCCTCTCTGGGGGTTGCTGGCTATATATTAGGCTCTAAAGGTGCTGGGACTTGGTACTCTCCCTTAACGCCTGCTTTATAGCTGTTGTTTGGCGCAGTCTATTCCGAGTCCTCCCAACAGTCCCGTATCGCAGGGATCACGCCGGGTCTACAGACTGTCACTTTGAACACTGCCCTGACGATTAAGATGACACAAATGCTAGGACGCTTTTGGGGAAACAGGAATCCTGGGTGTGCCCAAAACAATGTCTCTCAGATCTCTTCTGGAGAACGGATGGAACAGCATGAACAGCATGAACCACCTATGAACTTTTAAAGTGTGTGTATGTGTATATATATATATATATATATATATATATATATATATATATATATATATATATATATATATATATATATATATATATACATACACTAACGCTCAAAAGTTTGGGATCACAGTGAAATGTTCTTGTTTTCAATGGACTGATGAGTCTCTAAAGTTGTTTCTTTCTGGTCATTTTGAGTTGGTCAGCAAGCCATCAACTGCTGATCTTCAGATACTAAACTAACCTAGAATGTTGTTCTTTTTTTATACTCACTTATTAGTAGAATGTTTTTCAGCTGTGCATCACAATTGAGCAAGAGTGTCCTAACAACCAATTAACCCAATAACATCCTTAACTTGGATTGGTGGCCGTACCAGGAGATTTAGACAGAGGACTGAGAATTACTGATAATAGAACTATATGTAAAATAAGCCTCTATACAAAAATAGACTTTAATACAAACATTTATATTCTTTAAAAATCATCTGATACACTTACATTCATTGTGAAATGGACAATATTGTTTATGAATTGCATGAAATGAAATTCTAAAGTGATCCTAAACCTTTGAGCGGTTGTGTGCGTGTGTGTGTGTATATATGTGTGTATATATATATATATATATATATGTATGTGTATATATATATATATGTGTGTGTGTATATATATATATATATATATATATATATATATATATATATATATATATATATATATATATATATATATATAATGATCATTTAAAACCACCTCATTGTTTTATCAGCTTCACTTACCATATAGGAACACTTTGTAGTTCAACAATTACAGACTGTAGTCCATCTGATTTGCTGCATACGTTGTTGTTCCCCTGTTCGTCAATGGTCAGGACCACCACATAGCAGGTACTATTAGGGAGGCAAATCATTCTTAGCACTGCAGTGACGCGGACAGAGTGGTGGTGTGTTAGTGTGTGTTGTGCTGGTGAGTGGATCAGACGCAGCAGTGCTGCTGGAGTGTTTAAACACCTCAGTATCACTACTGGACTGAGAATAGTACACCAACTAAAACTATCCAGACAACAGTGTCCTGTGGACAGAGTCCTGTGACCACTGATGAAGGACTAGAGAATGAGCACCCCAAACTGTGCAGCAACAGATGAGCTGTCATCTCTGGCTTTACACCTACACTGTGAACCTGCAAGGTAGGCGTGTCTATCAGAGTGGACAGTGAGTGGACACAGTGTTTTTAGAACCTCAGCAGCAGCCTGAATGCCTTTCTACGTATCTGAGTTTATAACCAGCCCCATACTTGGACGATTTGGTGTGTTTTTCTTTGAAACAGGTCCTAATTTATTAACATTAAAGTATCAACTTTACAGGAGAGATCAAAATCAATGTAAGTCAGAAGAACCAGAATTTTTTCCAAGCTATTTTGGAGCATTTCTATCGGTCCATTCATCTTAACATTCTCACACAATGTAAACGACCATTGCTGTGTTCAAATGATGTACAAAAATTAAAAGCGACAAAAATGGAGACACGTTTTTCATTGGACAGCAACGGTATATATATATATATATATATAAATAAAATCAGGGCTACATGTAGTTATTAGCGAAAGCAAGTCATGACACATGGTCTAAACTGGTTTATTACCATTTTTAACAAGCTCATATGAAACAGCATAATATTTTCAACAAAATTAACAGTAAATAAACAAAGTAAATCAAACAAATATCCCCAAATACTGCAATCATTACATTTAGACTCTTAATCTAAAATGTAAAAAAGTAATTAAATACATGCAGTAAAAACTGCAGTCATTAAACGCAGACTCTGTTATTTTAAACAAAAAACTTCCATCATTAAATGTACGAGACACGTTAATTTTACAGATTTTAAAAACGCCCTGAATGAGTCTTTGATTAAAAATCGGCCAATACCAATACATATCCGATCCATCCATCCATCTCTAATAAATATATATATATATATATATATATATATCTTGTTGTCCAATGAACACTTGAAACTTTACAGGAGAGAACAAAAACATACATTGCAGCTCTTCACAGAAAGATGAGCTGTTCAGCAAACAGGCCACAGTCTGCATCTTATTGCAACACTCTCCTCTTTCAGACACGAAGGATTTTATAGTTATTTGACAAGTTGAATCAGGTGTGCTGCAGCAGGGAAAACACAACATTGAGTAATACTGTAGTTGTCTAATAACAGGAGGGTAGAACACTGTCCTGATTGTATTGCCTAGTCACTGTTCAGGCTACTTGATTAGCCACTCAAGTGGATTTATAGAGAGACGTAGGAAATGATTAATTGTTGTTAAATTCTTTATTACAGTAAAGTAGTTACTTATGATTGTAATGAGCTGTAATCACATTGGCCAGAATCAGCTCTGCCAAATGGCTCATTTCCTCTGGTTCGATTGCGTTTAGAGGGCGACAGCATGATATTCAAACTGTGCCGTAGGAGGATGTTGTGATGAAGATGGTGGACCCGCGCCTCTCGCTGGGTTTAATACTATTCAGTTGCTCTTAATGTCATTAGTTCTTGGTATTGGTAAGGACAAGGGATTTCTACCATGTGGCAACCACTTTTGGAATTTTATACATAAACATTAAATGCATGAACTATGAAGTTCATGTTATTGTATTTAATAAGCAAGAAGTAATCAAAAATCTAAATTCTAATATACTAAACTAAAAACCAGGTTTGAAAATGAAACAGAATTAAAACAAAATCCATTTTCAGGGCCTTAAGAACCACTAATGTATTTGAACTTGAGGGCCTGGTTTGGGGTATATGTTAGAAGCCCCAGCTGCATCTTTGACCTCCTTCCCAGCCATGCAGGACTGGCCTCTGGGAGCGTGGGCCTCGGGGCGCTCCCTTGGGTCACAGTCAGGGCAGATTTAGTCGATGAACCACCCTCACGCCTCATCAACCCTCATCTCTCCTCCTTTCTCTCTCACTCGTGCTCTCTATCTTTAACAGAGTGTGGTTAGCTGCCCTGTGGGAGAGCTAGTGATGGGCGTGGTTATTTGAATATATTGGGGCTGTAAATCCTCTGACCTCAATATGATTCCTAGCCATTGAAGTTCTTTAGGAAAGGATGGGTCGCTTCTGGAAATCTTATCGTGAGCCAGTTTATTATTGTTATTATGGATTATTTAAAGAGCAGTTCATAATGCTTTTAATAATACCATCCAACGCCAATTTGAAGGTGCCTTAATTCAATTTACTTGAATGTAGTAGTAATACTAGAGTTAATAAAATACTAATTTAATATTATTGATAATAATATAAATAAATGTATTAATAATAGTCTTCGTGTTCATGTACATGCAAACGTTATACTGATATTCAAACTAAACTAGAGATTTACTGGATAGGGTTCTCCAATAAACAGTCTGTAGTCAGTAGTGGCCTTGTGTGTGTATATACAGGAGAGGCCAAAAACTTTTTATTAAAAAAATAATAATAATAATAATTCAGAGCTATTTTGGAGCATTTCTATTGGTCCATTCATCATGAAATTTTCCCACAATGTAAACTGCAGCTGTTGCGTTCAATTGATGTAGAAAAATAGAAATAGACAAAAATGGGATACATGTTTTTCATTGGACAGTGACTATATATATATATTTAAACGACACAATTTAATTCCATATTTTCTAATATGTTCTATATATTTTAGATTTTTCAATGAATTGGGGTTCTGTAAGAATCATGGTTTGCTCATGCTGAGAAGAGTCTTGATACAGTTTAAAGATGGAACACCCCCAAGCAAGTGCCATGTTGTGTTAGTTTTCTAAGTGACCTTCACTACAAAAACTAAATTATGCCATTTTTGAGCAAATGTGTGTTTAATTTTTCCTGTATGCTAAATTCTATCACTAAACAGTAATTATACATTTAAATACGCAGCTCTCTGTAGAGGATGTATTAACTGAAGCCCTTTTTGGGTGGGAATGGTTTTACCCAGTGAGGTCCGGTAATGTAATAATTGTATTGTTTGACTGACTGATTGGAACGGGATAAAGGATTTCTGTTATTTACCCCAAATTACCCCAAATGGCCTGCACCAAAACATTATTAGGTCTTAAAATAAAGGGAGGTGGCGTTTTCTACGAGATTGAAGTCGGCTTCCTACTCACCAGCTTCATGTTTGATTTTTTCCGTTCCGCCTTAAACGGTGCAACAGTTATTATAATGCCTCCGCCCCCAGAACTGAACTGCTGCACCATTTAAGGTGGAACAAGAAAATTTGGATTGGAGCTCCCTACGATTAGGAAGCCACCACCAGCCTCGTCTGTTACCTGGCTGTGCTTTCACATTCCTGAAAAGCGGATTCAAGCAGGACTGTTATTACAGAGGAGCTCAAAGTTTGACAAATTATAGAAAGTAATTCACTCCGTAATTATTTACTTAGCAAACTCGTTAAAATGCCAGACATGGCAGATTCAAACTGGACTGTAATCATGGAGGTTGTTGGTAAGCACTTAAATTACACCCACATTCACAGGTAATACTAATCCAGCTCCAGTAGGGCTTAATTTAAACTTAGGAAATCAACAAAACATGTCATTTGACTAGAGCCGGCAAAACCTTTGCTTTAGACTGCCTGACTAGGAACATGAACTAACCAAGTTCATATATAAAAAAATTAGATTTGACTTGGATTTCTAAAATATATCATCACAGAAATGAAACCATGACTATTATTTTAAGGAATGATCAGCATTTTTTTATTTTAGGAGAGCAGTTCTGCCTCAATAAAGCTCAAGATGTTCATGAATGCTGCCAATCAGACGCTATCCCATGATGAACATGCATTGACTGCCTGGATGGAGGGTACAGACCACCGTTACTAGATCTGACTCTCCGCCGGGCTTAGAAGATTGTGGTTTCGTCTTTGTAGCGCTGGCTGTGCTTTAATTTGAACACGTTTTTGTGGATTAGTTGCCGTGGCGTGAGTCAGAGCGACTCGATCCTCCTGAATTATGATTCATATCCTGGAGGCTTGAGAGGCCAGACACATGTGAAGCTGACAGCAAGCTCACGAAAACGAAACGTATACAGCCTTTGAATTGAACTGTGTTATAGCATAGTCTCTCGCTCCGGCTCTGTGTTGCCACGACAACACTTCCCACGAACCCATGGCCAGTTTCCTCTGCTTTAGAACTGAGGACAACAGTGATTTAGATTCAGAGCTCGGCATAGTTCGGCCCCCACGACGGCTGATTACGAGAAGATATTGGCGAGTTGGTGTTCACAGGGATTCCATCATTCAGTCTGACTACATTTTGTCTGATAATCTACTTTATGTATAGGTTTCAAATGTTAGAGTATATAATTTAAGAGCATATAGGGCTTCGGACCACCACAAGCGAATGAATTTGACTAAGCTCGCTCAAAGAGAAATCAAAGAGAACTCAGTTAAAACCAGGTGAAGAGAGGGTCTTCAGAGGATGGGAGTGAATGATCTGCTGCTGGCATCGTATCCTCATCAGTATCAGTGTTGATTCTGAATGTGAGACCTAAACGTCAAGCCAGCTCTTCTTTTTGAGCCTGAGCTTGATTCGTTAATATGTTAAGACATGTGACGTGGTCTGAAAAATTATTCTAATAGTTCTTTCTCTATTCTATTATTCTAATAGTTCTAATAGTTATATTATTGTAATAGTTCTATTCTATATTTATATACTATCCTAATAGTTCTATTCCATTATTGTACTAGTTCTATTATATACTTATATTTAATCCTAATAGTTCTATTCTATTATTCTAATAGTTCTAATAGTTCTATTATTCTAATAGTTCTGTTCTATATTTATATTCTATCCTAATAGTTCTATTCTAATAGTTCTATTCTATTATTCTAATAGTTCTAATAGTTCTATTATTGTAATAGTTCTGTTCTATATTTATATTCTGTCGTAATAGTTCTATTCTAATAGATCTGTTCCATACTTATATTCTATCCTAATAGCTCTATTCTATTATTCTAATAGATCTATTCTATACTTATATTCTATCCTAATAGTTCTACTCTATTATTGTAATAGTTCTATTCTTTACTTATATTCTATCCTAATAGTTCTATTCTATTATTCTAATAGTTCTATTATTGTAATAGTTCTGTTCTATATTTATATTCTGTCCTAATAGTTCTATTCTAATAGTTCTGTTCCATACTTATATTCTATCCTAATAGTTCTATTCTATTATTCTAATAGATCTATTCCATACTTGTATTCTATCCTAATAGTTCTACTCTATTATTCTAATAGTTCTATTCTTTACTTATATTCTATCCTAATAGTTCTATTCTATTATTCTAATAGTTCTATACTAAATTTATATTCTATTCTAATAGTTCTTTTAGTTCTGTTCTATTATTCCGATAGTTCTGTTTTATCCTAAAGGTTCTAATCTATACTATTCATATAGTTATTTTTCTATTCAATTATTCTAATAGTTCGATTGTATACTAGTGTTCTATTCTAATAGTTCTAATATTGTAATAGTTCTATTCTATATTTATATTCTATTTAAATAGTTATTTTAGTTCTGTTCTATTATTCTAATAGTTCTTTTTTATCCCGACCATTCTAATCTATACTATTAGTTATTTTCCTTTCAATTATTCTAGTAGTTCTGTTGTAGACCAGTATTCTATTCTAATAGTTCTATTTAAATAGTCCTTTTAGTTCTGTTCTGTTATTCAAATAGTTCTGTTTTATCTTAATCGTTCTAATTTATGCTCTTCTAATAGTTTTTTTTTCTGTTCAGTTATTTTAATAGTTCTATTCTATACTATTATTCTGTTCTAATAGTTCTATTCTATACTAATGTTCTATTCTGATAGTTTCTCCTCTATTCTATAGGGAAGTATAATGTTGTATAAAGTATAAAGGGAAGTATAAAGTATAATGCTTTGAGGTTGCACAAACTTGTTTAAGGAGTTTGGAGCCCAATATGACTTACTGTGGACTATAAACATAAACTGAAAAAGTCGCTGCCCGTAGCTTGTTGTCGGTGGTGTTTTGTTTTTGTTTTTTTAATCAAGTCTTTCATTTTCTTAAACAAACAAACGCAAAAGTGATTTCAAGTGTTTTTGAAACATTAGCTTGACTAAGTTTTGGGTTTATAGGTCTCTCTTCGTTCCAGTAGAGAGGAGCCTGGTCTTGGGTGACTACAAATCGTAGTTTTTCCTGGTTTGCTGGAGACAGATTTATGGAGGTGGTTTATGACGATACTCAAACCTATTTGTACGTGTTGGGTTTTGTTTAAGTCAACTTGTTACTGTGCAGTGTTCTACATTCTATATACTCTTTCAGATGGAATTGGCCCACAGTTGGGACACAGTTGTAGTTTTTCTTTCAAGTATATACAAGGCAGTGCTTTAAGCTTGAGCAGCTCCTATAGAAACAGATGCTTTGAACTCATGCCCAGATCACGCTGTACCAGCACAAGTGGCCACCATCGCTCTTGTAAACCTCCCCCGCCCCGCCACTGCCACCCTTCATGCCAACCACGTCAGCCAGCTATTCTGCCCAAACAGTCTTTCTCCCTCGTCTTTCATTTGCGTCCCTTGCTTGGTCACTTGATTTCGGACTCTCACCTCCTCAGACTTTTCTTTTGCTGCGTGACCGTCTTTAACTCGAATTCCTCTTTCTTCATCATCTCTTCACAACTCCCCATTGCCCTCCCTTTTCCTCCCCCCTCCCTCTCTCTCTCTCGCTCTCTCTCTCTCTCTCCCTCGTGTGTTGCCCCAGCTGGGATGGAGGGAGTGTTTAGTATGCTGTCTGTGACTCCTCGTCTTTCCTGCTCCTCCATAGAAAGGAGGACAGAGTGTTTTGCATTGGGGGGGGGGGGGGGGGGGGGGGGGGGGGCGGGTGTTGGTTGCGAGGGGTGGGGCTAGAGCAGTGTGGGTCATGCGACTGTGGGAGCACAGTTTCTAAGAGACCCTCGTCGGGAATGCCCATGCTAAATTTGACCCCACAATTATCCGACCCCAATGGCCCTGATTGAACCCCCCCCCCGCCACCCCGCCTTAAGCCTTCTGACTTACTCTCAGCTACTGTTCCCCATTCCACGTTCTCAGGAATGGCTAGGGTTTTGTGTTTGGTGGCTGAGAGTTGCATCACAGAGTTTGCCGTGAGAAGTTCAGGGCTATGGAGTGGGTAGTGGTTGATTGGTGAATGAGAGCCTTCAGAGTGGTGGGGGAAGGGTGGGCTCTTAAAGAAGGGGTTGGGGGGGTGTTGTGAGGCTTTGAGAAACCATAGCTCAATAGGAAGGCCAAGGCCTGCTTTGTTCCAGGAAAGGTCGAAGGCCAGTGGGAGGCTGCAGGACAAAGCAGAACATTTGCACGACTGTGTGGAGGTGATGGAGAAAGAGGAAGCACTTTTGGGGCCAAAGACAGAAGAGTTGTACGTTGTGTTTCAGTTTCCTTGCATCGGATAACTTGTGTGCCATATCGTAATGTACACAATAATATCACCAATATTATTGAATATCGTGAACGATATTATACCCTAAAATATCGTTCCATATCACCCATCACTAATTATCACATCAGCTTTTTACTGTTTTTAGCAAAAGAAAAATTCACACTTTTCTAATTTCCCATTATATATCTACTAGAAACAGATTTTATCTGTCCAGTATCATTTACTTTACTTCAGTCCTGGATATATGGAGATATTTGGAGTGCATTATTTAGTATTGTGACATTCTGGATCATTGACTTCTGTTACAATCTGTTACAAATTCTTATATTTTTTAATATCTCAGTTAGGGGGTGTGCCATATCATATCGTATGCAATAATAAAATTCAATTTTCATTTTGTTGCAGTAGTGTATTCCTGAAATAATTTTTTTAAATTCAATGTTTTGTCATATCGCCAAGAGTATCGTTATCACAAAAATACCATGAAATATCGTGGTACTATTGTAGGGCCATATCGCCCACCCCTAGCGTAGAGAGATTTTAACATGCAAACAAGATCTCAAACCAATCACAGTGTTTCTTTGCTGTTGCTGTGAGCATGTAGTGGTCCAGTATACCAGTTGAAAGTCAGCCCTAGATTTTAGGGTAGTCAGAACCAAGATGCCTGTATGCAACAGCAACTGTTCTGTAGATTGTAGGCCCCAAAATTGCTTCTTAAAATATCTTTATATAAACTTACATTAAAAGTAAAGATGGTTTTTGGACTGTAGAGTTACCACTTTGGTTGATACTTGCTTTCCTTTGGGAAGCGACAGTATGAAAATGAAAACGTAGCAGGCCATTGATCACCTCCTGCTGTCTAGTTCCATTTCTTCTGAAGTTGTCCTCTCTGTTTTTGAGACAGGTTTGAATAACTGTAATATTGTATAACTGTATATTCCATATTTTAGTCTGAGGCACGAGTGTACGGGACACGCTTACAAGACAGTACGAGACAAATGAATTGGGGAAATTCAGTAAAACTAAAGCTGGCTTCTTATTTGAATTTCCCATTCCACCTTAAATGGTGGACCAGCCATGTTCAGGTGCCTATTTCACCATTGAATGTAGAACTGACTATTTAAACATTTCTATTAGAATAAGAATTAAAAAGCCAGCTTCTGGTTGGTGTATATGTATCTATTTACTAGATTGTTAATGTTTTGTACAATAATAATGCTTCAGATTCACTTGGATTGTTGAAAGTGGTTAAAAGTTAAGTGAGGGAATTCCCAGAATAACAGTCTCCAAAAATAGGAGGTTAATTTAAGCTTCCAAATGCTCATTATATATGTTGTTTATAATACCTCCCACCACAGCTGTTCTTATCCTGAACCTAGTTATATAATGTATGTATGTTTATATGTAATGCAACCAAAATGAATTATTCTGTTCCAAATAATGCCGGCCAATTCTTAGCCATGTCACATTGAGTCACCAATGGAGTTTTAACATATCATCGCCGTCCAATGATAAAAAAAAATTGTAGATTTTGAGTTTTACATCATTTGAACATGCCAATAGTCGTCTACATTGTCTGGTTGAATTTCAGGTTGAATGGACCAATAGAAGTGCTCCAAAATAGCTTGGAAAAATTCTGGTTCCATTGACTTACATTGAAAGTAAAGTAGGTTTTGGTCTCTCCTGTAAAGTTGCAATTTTGGAGATGCTTGTTTTTCATTGGACAGTGACAATATTCCAAGGCCCAATAACAACGTGCACCATTATAATTCTAGTTCTATCAGTTTTGTTCATATCGTGCAGCTCTACTTTTCCCTGTCTTATGGATAGCAGGATGGAGATTGGCAAGCCCTGATCTGATCCAGAGTGTGACGTACTTTAGCCCATTTGAATACTTGTTGAACTCCACCAAGTTCGTCCACTTGTCCTCCCTCTTGCATACTCCCACGGTCCTCCCATGATTCACCATTCACAGCTCCCTCTCCCTGCACTGTATCATTCATCCCATTCATTTTATTCTGGCGCATGAAAAGACCCAACACCGTCTTTGAACCAATTCTCCCACCCCTGAGGGTAGGAATCAGAAGGGGGAGTACTGCGTGGGGGATGCTCTTTCACACAGGAGGGGCAAGTATGCGGTTTGAGAACCTGAAAGGGAATGAAAAGCATTTGCTGGACGTGTGCACCACTGTAAATGTGTTAACAGACTTTGGGAGGAGCTTAACGGGATCAACACGATGGCTTGACCGAATGGTTATATTATGACTTATGCTGTAAGGAAGCCAGTGAGTTAGCATGAATTCCTTTCCCAGCTGACTGCAAGCTTTCATTCATGGTTAGATGTAGTGTTGCAGCAATACAATAATAATAATAATAATAATAATAAAAGACATCTTGTCAATACCAATAACCTGTGTACATTGAATGCTGTGCAAGACATATGAAAACTCCACAGATGAATTATTGACTTACCTTCTGTAGCCGTGACCAGAGTGGTCATGGTGTTGGTAGTCGATACCAGTACCAGTAAAATTGGATTTTCTGTATTAGTTTGAGCAGAAATGCTATCAAGCACAATATCTTTTTTTTTATTAGTTATTATTAAAACCCCAAAAAACTAGCCATTGAAATGCTCAGAGCACAGTAACAAATCATTCTAAAACTATTACATCATTTATGCATCTTTCCAATGTCCAGAAAAAGAATTGACCAACACATTGAACTGGAGTTAGGAGAGTTAATACTTGGTTGGTTTTGGTTTGACTGGTATGTGAGGTTAAATCACCTCACATGCGATATGATGGTCAACATTTTTAAACCAATGTAGTGTGTTTCTGTTTTTGCCCAAGATGATATGATATATATATCACAGCAGTCCCCAGCCTGATCTTGAGGGTCCCCCAGGCCTACTATATCTTCACCATCCAAAGAAAAAAATGTGTATCTGTGCTTATTTATTGCCTCATTTGAACACAACCGCCACTATTTACATTGTTTGTGAATTCCACGATAAATGAACTGGTAGAAATGCTTGGAAAGTAGCTTGGACAAAGTTCTGGTTCCATTGACTTACATTACAGGTAAAGACGGTTCTTGTCCTTGCCTGTGAAGTTACCAAGTTCGGGATGCTTATTTTTCTTTGGACAACGACATGATATGTGTGTCAGCACGCTCGCAAGCGCAGTCAGGGTCCAAGTCATTAGAGATGGTTCAATCAGTGTTTTTGAGGCCAATTCCGATCACCTTTCAGCGCAATTGGCCGATAGCTGATACCGATCGAGGGCGGGGCTATATGTACATGGTATCTACATGTAGTTATTATCGCAAGCAAGTCATTACCAAGATCTAAAATTACCATTTTTAAAGAGTTCATGTGAAACAGCATAATATTTGTAACAAAATTAGCAGAAAATAAACAAAGTAAATCAAACAAATATCCCCAAATACTGCAATTATTACATTTAGACCCTTTATTTAAACGAAAAAAGCAAATTAAATAAATACAAAGCTGCAGTCATCAAAGTTGAGTCACATAAGGTAACAAACTGCCAGACGGACAGCACATGCCGTGAACACCATAAACTGTTCTCGCGAGGCCGCTGCTTTAGTCAGTCTATCCAAAATGAAAGGATATGTGTTTCCACCTAGTGGTTCAGATAGGAATTGCAGGGACCTGGTCGGAGGGGCTTTCAACAAAACACTAGCTGGAAAAACAGAAATTAGGCTCATTTGTTTAACGCCATCGATCATCTCTCGGGATCGGCTCTCGGGATCGGCTCTAAATTGGAGAAATATTGGACTATCACTCACTGATCGCATATTTTGATAAAAATTCGGCCAATACCAATACATAGCCGATCGATCGAAGTTATCATATGTAATTATCAGCTGGAATATTATACAAGGAGCCCATAATAATAACTGCTGGTATATAGCACACACTCCCAGACGCCGCAGCCTAACCCTCGAGCGGTGACCAACTTTAACGCCTGCCGTCGGGTAACGTTCAGGATCACTCTCAGTTTTCTTAGCGTGAGTTCAGAGGAAAGTCGATGGCCGGTTAAGACCCGAAGGAGGGCCGTTATTTCTGAAAGACAATTAACAATAGACGGTGCCTCTTCTTCTGCTTGAGTGACTCGGCCGCTGTCCTTTTTGTCTCGTTTCGGGGTCAGACGAGGGGCACCTGCTGGGAGAAAAACAATAATCATAATAGCAGAGTCCAGGGTGATTAAGATGAAGATTTGATTCTGTTGATGTGGACCTTGTGTGCTAGTTTAGTGCTCATTTATTGGGGTATTTGTACTGGCAGGAACCTGGAGGTACGATAAGCATCATGTTGCAGGGGTTGCGTTTCAATATATTGCGATACTGTAGGCGACAACCTGTAAGCAGGCGATGTCTTAAAATTTTTCAAACCTGATTTTAGGAAAACTTAAAAAAAATAAAAAATAAAATAAAATACCACCATATACATAGTTTTGTTAATGCACCCTACGCTACATACCTATATGTGGAACACTGCCATCTATAAATGGATATTATGGTTTTGAGAATCAATACAGGATCAGAAACCATATTTGATGTTTTTAATATTTTCTTACACCCATATCAGTTAGTCCCTAAAACCCTTTAGTACTGTTGAGTGCATGAGTATGAGTTAATGAGTCATGTTTGGTGGTCAAAGTCTGCCTCCTTTGTGTTGTGCTTGAGGAAAGAGGCTAAAACAATACACAGTTATGTCACCTGTCTTTTCTACCTGGCTCAGAAGTGGTCCCTGATGCACAACGAAAGACCACCCAGTTGATTGTATTGTAACATTTAGTGATGTAAACAGTTGCGTAGCTCCTTTCTTTGTCTCCTTCCCCATTTGTTCACAGGTTGTTTAGGAATAATTGCTGTCTTAAAGGCTAAGCACCATTTATGGACACCTCTGATGATTTCATATTGTTTTAGATTCTGAAAATATATAAACACGGCTCAAAATGCAAAATTCACTGCAAAATTTGCTTTGAAATAGACGATTTTATGCCTGCACAAAAGCAGCTCACCCGAAGAGAAAACCGTATTCAGCTACATAACCAACATTAATCATGACAACAGCCTAGCAACCAGCTAAACTCAGATATAGAGGTAGAGTTATTGTTGTAACTACGTTCGCTTAGAATTACTTGAGCCACCGAACTTAGCAAGTGAAGCTAATGTTAGGTAACGTCAGCTAAAACAGAAGTAACTGTGCTTACCTTGTTGGAACAGCGTCAGTTTTAAGATCCAGTCGTCGTGTAAGCCCATGTCCCATAGCTGTGATAATCTTCAGACGTGAAATGATCTACAGATGACGGAGTGAGAGGATGTTATTTTCCAATGTGTTGTTTAAAGTTGACAGGTTTAGACCACTTTCTGGATATTTGGGGGTCTGTGGGCCGTTTGTACACGAGGGTATCACTGTACATCCAATTACTGCAGCCAAAAACAACATTTTCATATTAGCTGGTGCTTAGCCTTTAACAATTTCTTACGCGTGCAGTGGCGTATCAGATTAATAGTGTTAAACGTTTTTAAATCGCCACTGTGAAACACTGATATCGGTCGATGCCGATATATAAAAAAATGGCAAATATCGGCCCGATATATCGGTCGATCTCTAGTCATGAGGACCTCAGAGAACAAAGGGGAGGTATGTAGGATGTGGGCCCTTTAATGGTAAAGACTAGATATATAAAAGTAGATATAGATATATAACAGTAGATATAGATATATAACAATAGATATATAACAGTAGATATAGATGTAGATATAGATGTATAACAGTAGATATAGATATAGATATATAACAGTAGATATAGATGTAGATATAGATATATAACAGTAGATATAGATATAGATATATAACAGTAGATATAGATATAGATATATAACAGTAGGTATAGATATATAACAGTAGATATAGATATAGATATATAACAGTAGATATAGATATAGATATATAACAGTAGATATAGATATATAACAGTAGATATAGATATATAACAGTAGATATAGATGTAGATATAGATATATAACAGTAGATATAGATATATAACAGTAGATATAGATATATAACAGTAGATATATAACAGTAGATATAGATATATAACAATAGATATATAACAGTAGATATAAATATATAACAGTAGATATAGATATAGATATATAACAATAGATATATAACAGTAGATATAGATATATAACAGTAGATATATAACAATAGATATATAACAGTAGATATAGATATATAACAGTAGATATAGATATATAACAATAGATATATAACAGTAGATATAGATATATAACTATAGATATATAACAGTAGATATAGATATATAACAGTAGATATAACAGTAGATATAGATATATAACAGTAGATATAGATATATAACAGTAGATATAGATATACAACAGTAGATATAGATATAGATATATAACAGTAGATATAGATATATAACAGTAGATATAGATATATAACAGATATAGATATATAACAGTAGATATAGATATATAACAGTAGATATAGATGTAGATATAGATATATAACAGTAGATATAGATATATAACAGTAGATATAGATATATAACAGTAAATATAGATATAGTAGTATAGAAGTAACAGCTACTTTCTGCACCAGGAGCCCCGAGGACGTTGCCTGTGTAAGTTGTAAGACCTAATCCAGCAGTTAGAAGATCAGAGTAATGCCTGGTCATCAAAAGCCCTGAACTGTAAGCCACAGTATTAAGTAGCAGTACTGAGAGAGGAGGGGTGGCAGGGGGCTTGTGAGGTCAGATGACACAGTGGTCCCATGTGTAGACGAGGTCAGCGCTACTCTCCTCTGGTGATCTGACAGGGTTAGTTAGAGTCTGCTGAGGGAAACGGAGGCAGAGAGACACCACAGTGTGCGTGTGGAGCAGAAGTGTGCACTTGACCCACTTTCCTTCACTCCTACAGGCACGAATGAGACTCCGCTGCTCTTATACACACTGATAATTATAAGGTATAGTGTTTGTAATATAGATTTAGAGTGTGTTATATATTATATTATTGCCATTATATTATTTTTTGCCCCCCATTTGTTTTTATTACACTATTCAACACTGCGTTCTCAGCTTTTGTTGGCGACTGTTAACCAAGTTACTGTAGTAATTGAACTAAAACGACTTTGTTTATGTATTAGATGCAGACCATAGATATTAAGATTTCTGCATATGAAAATAATAACATTTACCAGGGCACTGGGTGCATGTTGGGTGATCTAACTTTTGATTAATTTGTCATACCTGACATGGATTGCTCTATAGAGCCAGCAGTGGGTTTGCATTGGGACATTTATCTGTATACGGATGGCTATGGCATCCCTAGGGATCAAACCTGTGATCTCCTGGTAAGAGGGCCAACACTTTAAAATGGTTGCAAACCCCCCAAAAAACAAGAGTTTTTATAGGCCTGCACTAAGAATGTAAAACTTCTCTGAATATTTTAATGGAAGTGAAATTGAAAATGAGTCTTTAAGAGTTCTGTTTGTCTCTGCGTATACCAGGCAAACGATTTCCTGTTTACCAGCTTCTCCTTCAGGTTTAGAAACTGATACAGAGCTCACTTCAGCATTGTGCATCGTCCTGCTTTGGCCTTCACTGATGTGTTCAAACAGTCAGAGCTGCAGTAGATCAACAGTGAATAGGTTGGCTTTGTGGAAATGCTCTGTAGTGGATAAGCAGTGTGTAATTATTGTTGATGTAGACTGTTAAGAGGAGGTACTACATGCAGCAACTTAGACTGTAATGGTTTGATTTCACAAAACCAAGTCTCTTCTAGCAGGTTGCCGTCATGTGTAACCCCAGTTTGTCGATTATGATCTAAAACAATGTAATGGATTACAGCTTTTTGTTAACGTTTGGATTGGCAACATTAATGTAGCCTGTATAGTGTCATCATTTTAATGTTTCATATCTTCACTGGCCAAAGAAAACAAGTACCTCCAGAAAAGTACCTTTTTACTATTAATGTAATTTAATGGTTTAAAAGGTTTTATTTTAAGGGATGTTTGGAGTGTTTGTATTGGTCCATTCATCATTAAACTTTTCACAGGATGTAAAAAATATAATACATGTAATAATATAATATAAAAACATATATATTTTATCAGTTGATAAAAAATGGACATACATATTTTTCTTTGGACAGCAATGATATACACAGATCAGCCATAATATTAAATCCACCTCCTTATATTTACACACACTGTCCATTTTAATTGTCCACTTACTATAAAAGAGCTACTACAGCTGGACGATAAATCGATTTTATCGATGAATTCAAATTTACAGTTTATATGAAAATCGTTTTTCTCTTAGTTTTAATTTCCGCCACCGATGCACCAATATGGGCTTCCGTAGTTCAGAGTGATCGCCGCCACGCCCGCTTGCCATAGACACACATGCTAGTGAGTGGGGGAAAGCTAGAATTGGTCCCCAAGAAAGGAATAACTTCCTCCGTGATCTGGAATTAGTTTGGTTTTGTGGCGTCAGACATGGACCAAACAAGTTCTTGCTGTAAGAATCGTGTGTTTGGAAACAATTTCTTCCAAATGAAGCAGCACTGGAAACTTATTCCAACACCTTAAACAGAGACGTGCAGCGGAGTGGGAGAAGTGCTGCTCCCAGCCGAATGAAAACACACCACCCAAAATACAGCTAGCAACCGCCCCGGACACGTTTTCCACCTATGATAATAATGCCGCAGGTTGGAAGGCAATCACAGTTGCTATAGCGATGTTTATTGCAAAAGACATGGCGCCCATAGATACGGTGGAAAAGTTGCAGATATGTTTTTGAAGTTGCTACAACTGTATAACCACACACGCCAAAGAATCACTAGAGCCGGAGAAGGACGTGTTGTATTATACCAACACCACTGATCTGAACCGAACGATGCAGCCCTACATGAGTTTAACGATACATTCTGCCTTCAAAAAATTGATAAAATCTAAAATCTGATTTTTTGTGAAAGATTTTTTGTAGTCCATCTGTTTCTCTTTATACATTGTTTTAGCACTGGTGTGTCTGATCTGTTCATACCAGCACAACACATACAAACGTAAGAGAATCAGGTGGACTACAGAGTGCTCCTATATGGTCAGTGGAGCTGACAAAATGGACAATATGTGTAGATACAAAGAGCTGGTTTTAATGTTGTGGCTGATCAGTTTATGTTAATTATTAAATTTTATCCTCAGCTTTTGTCTATTTTTGCTTTTGGTGTGTACTTAATTTTGGTTTAGGTTTCAGCTCAGGATTCTTTTTTTTTTTTTATTCTGGTGTAGCCATAGTGATATTAGTAGTAGTAGAACATCATTGATGTTCTTGAAAACGTTAGCAGATATAATAATGATAATTCTAATGATAATAATAATAATATGTTTATAAGAGAATTCAGTTACTGACACAGGACTAGTAGTTGTGTTATGTGACACAAGTACAAGGCATACATGTATTCAGAAGCTCCTCCTGTAGCTCAGACATGCACACATGCTTGCCTCCCTGCAGCATCTCGTGGCTAAAGCCTGCTCGGTTACTATAGCGATGCTGCACACATGATGTTAGAGGCCTTGACGGCACGCCTCTGCTATATTAAGCCTCTCTGCTCCATATCAGCACAATCCTGCTGCTACCATACAACAGCTGACTGACCCCAGCAGTGACCATAACCACACGGCTGCTACGGCGGCCCACAGCCTCAGAGACCATTTGTTACCTAGCGCGAGGGTTCAGTGGTGGAATCAACTCGGTGCAGTGACAGAGTGAAGCTAGAGCAGTAGGTACGCCCTAAACCAACAAACAGCAGAAATGTTTGGTCATTTGAAGAGATTCAAATATAAAGGATGGCCAGAGTTTCAAACACTAAGAGCATTAAAGATGCAGTAAGAGCATTAGGGCTGTGTATTGGCAAGAACCTGGCGATACAGTATGTATCGTGATACAGCGGTCACGATTCAATGTATCGATACTAGGAGTGTGCCATATTGTATCATACACAATAATATCGCCAACATTTTTTAATATTGTGAACAATATTGAACCCTGAAATATTGTGTCATATCACCCATCCCTAATTATCACATCATGGTACTACTTTTACTGTTTTTAGCAAAAGAAAAATTTTACTCATTTCCCATTATATATCTACTAGAGACAGATTTTATCTGTCCAGTATCATTCATTTTACTTCAGTCCTGGATATATGCAGATATCGTGACATTCTGGATCATTTGACTTCTGTTACAATCTGATAAATTCTTGTATTTTTTTAATATCTCAGTTAGGGGTGTGCCATATTATATGCAATAATAAAATTTAATTTTCATTTTGTTGCAGTAGTGTATTCTTGAAATATTTTTTTTTTTTAATTTCATGTTTTGTCATATCGCCAAGAGTATCGTTATCGCAAAAATACCATGAAATAAAAAAAATTATACTATTGTAGGGCCATATCACCTACCCCTAATCGATATATATATATATATATATATTGCGATATAGCAAGCGATAGTGATATATTGCTATTTTTAAATCCTATTATTAAAATACACCACTGTATAAACAGGTTTGTCAATGCTTACCTTGGCATGGCGCCCTTGTGCTGCTTGTTAATGTTGGAGTTGGAGCTGACAATGGATTACAGCACTGCCATCTAGTGGTCAGACATTTAAACACAGCACACAATGAGTCACTGTCTGCCAGGAATCTGTGTATTGATACAGTATAACTAAACATAGTATCCCGATATTCAATATTTCGATATTTTCTTACACACTTAAAGAGCATTAAAGGTGTAGTGTATGATTTTAATCCAGTACGTTTTTTTGCCAAAATCGGTGATTATCTCATCACGGCTAACTGGTGGTGCTTTTTTATTTTTTTATTTATTTTTTTATTTTTTGTGAGCTAGAAAATAAGTCTTGCGTCCCTATTTCTGTAACTTAGAATGTTCACTTTTTCCTTTTAACTTTTTAAAAACCAGGCGTCTCTGTCTTGTCCCATTTTGCTTTGAGACAGTGAACCCAGAGTCTGTTAGCCTGGTTGAGGAGAGCGGTGCGGTGTTTCTTTTATGTTTGAACAAGATGTGCGAGAAGTTTCACACTTGCAGAATCTGCTCATTGCCTTTGAGTCGTCCCTCACTCGAGGATGAATCCAGTCCTTTAATCCACTCTCTTTCTCACGCTCTTTTATCTTTTTTATTTATTTATTTTTCCCCAGCTATTCTTTTCTGTGGTTAACCAAATATGTGGGTATTCCAGTATCAGTAGCTGTTCTGAGGGACCACGCTTAGTCAGATTCTGACTCTTGTCCAAAGATTTTGTGACTAGTGTTCTTGTCCTTGTGTCAGCCTCTTCAACCTTCTACCTCCCTGTGTCCCAGTTCAGACACTTAAGTACCAATTTCCTGTACTATATACCTCAATGTCTAGAGTGCTGTCTAGAGCCTGGGTGAATTTGTGAAGCGTTCCTCTACACAGATTTCTTTTTAGAGCAGTGGAGAAAGTAAAGATGACTTGAATTTGACATTAAATAGCACTTGAATCAATGCGGTGTTAACCAGACAGCGGTATATGGTTCTCATTCACAAGACCTGAAATAAATACCTGAATTGATTCTAAATGTGCTCCACAGTGTTCCACAGCGTCCACGGTGGAGCACATTTAGAAAAAAACATCTTTTAAATTGAAAGGTAAAAAAGATTAATTAGCCAGTGTCTAAGGTCCACTTACAGTATAGGGGTGTCGAATGAGAAAATATCGAAAATATCGTGATATTTTGTTTGGTGATAATGTATCGATTCTTAACAACACAGTATTAATACACAGATTCTGGCAGACAGTCAATCATTGTGTGTTGTGTTTAAACATCTGACCTCTAGATGGCAGTGTTGTAATCCCTTTTCAACTCCACTCCAACATTAACAAGCAGCACAAGGGCGCAATGCTATTGTAAACGTTAACAAACCTGTTCATATAGTGGTGTGTTTTAATAGTAGGATTTAAAAAATCAAAGTATATCACTATGTTTGCAGTATCGCAATATATTGAGATGCATTGAATCGTGACCGCTGTTTCACAATACGTATTGTATCGCCAGGTTCTTGCCCATACACAGTCCTACTACAGTATTTGTGTGGATTTGTGGGTCATTCCTTTTTAGTTGACTACTTTAAACCTTTCCGTATCCCTCTAAATTATTATAGAGGGTGTTTTTATTGCTCTTCCTTAAAGACTGATATATATAAATGAAATATGTTCTTATTGGATGTCTTATATTGTGCATCTTGGGTTGAAGGACTCTCTTTATGACTTCAGCATAACAATAGACAGTAGATCGATGTAGACAATAGATCTGCAATAGACTGAATCGATGCATATATGTAATTGGGTAGGTTGTTATGGACTACGGATAGCGTTTAAATACAAACACTTAAATTAAATTTTTTAAAACCTTGTTATAATAATAATTTAACATAGCATAACTAACATTGTGTAAGAATAGAGTGATTTTCAAAGACCACCATCTTCAGACTGCAGTACAAAATTTCAGCTCTAGAACGTCTTCAGGGTATTGCGATTACTCCACACGCTGCTTTATTGCACACAGCAGCTACAGAAGTGCTCTGTGGCAGATACAGGGCCTTGGCTCGGGGCTGGATGGGGAGTGTCTGATGTGGAAATCATATTTAGACAGCTGAGCTTGCTGCTGCTCTCCAACGGGCCAGAAATCTTTGCTACAACAACACCTTCTTACCGTCACATTCCCATAGTAGCAGGATACTCCCCATACCAGAGAATTCCAGCCAGCTGCTAGCTCCCCTCCCCACCCTTCTCCTGATCCCCCACCCTCCTCCTGATTCCAAACAAGTGTAGACTATCTGATCCTGCTATGATGATGAAAGAAAAAGCTAAACTTGTAGGGCTAAAGGTTTGGTTTTCATATTTAAATTAATTCATTTTAATTACAGCCTTTATAATTAACACTATTTTCTTAAGATTCACATGGAGCTTGAGGTCTGCCTAAATAAATATGTAGAGGTAAACAATAAGAGAATGTATTTTATTTTTATATATACAAATATTGGCAAAAGTATTGCCACATGCATATGAACTTGAGTGACATCCCATTCTTAATCCATAGGGTTCGATATTATGTTGGCCCAACCTTTGCAGCTACAACTTTCCACACGGTTCAGGAGTGTGTTTATGGGAATTGTTGACCATTCTTCCAGAAGTGAGGTCAGATGCTGATGTTGGACGAGAAGCCATGGCTCGCAGTCTCCGCTCTTAATTCATTCTATCAGGTTGAGGTCAGGACTCTGTGCAGGCCAGTCAAGTTCTTCCACACCAAACTCACTCATCCATGTCTTAATGGAGCTTGCTCTGTGCAGTGGTGCGCAGTCATGTTGGAACAGGAAGGGGCCCCGAACTGTTCCCACAGAGTTGTGTCTGTCATTGTACGTGGCTACCACTGTGTAGCTGAGTTGCTGTCGTTCCAAATGGCTTCCACTTTGTTATAACACCACTGACAGTCCACTGTGGAATATTTAGTAGTGAGGAAACTTCACCACTGGACTTGTTGCACATGTGGCGTCCTATCACGGTACCACGCTGGAGTTCACGGAGCTCCTGAGAACGACCCGTTCTTTCACTAATGTGTGTAGAAGGAGTCTGAATGACTAGGTGCTTTGGCCATGAAAGTGATTGGAACACCTAAATTCAGTGGTGATTGGTTAGTGAATACTCTTAGCAGTGTAGTACTTTGATTGATGGATATTAACTGCCATTTAATATGGAGTTTTAATATTTGTTAGAGACTCTAACAGCCCTAGCATTTCAAGCTGTCACGTTTGTAGTGAATTAGCCAAGCAGGGTGACTCCTTATTAGCCCAATTTGGCTGTATTGTCTTTGTAATGGCTTGTAATGATTGGTTGGGCTCCATGCGAATGAGGTCAGAATGGGTGTTGGGGTAATCAGTCCAGTGTTCTGAATGCTTTCTCATACAACTGCAGTGATTCCTAGAAATACCAGGAAAAGGCTTTGGCCTTAACTGGCAATCGGCCACCAATTCACTGGATAAGGTACAAGCATTAAAAGAAAGTTACTTTTTTTATTTATTTATTTATTTTTAGAAGTTCTGCATATTAAAATTGTTAAATAGGTCAAATACTCATGATGGGAACCAGACATCCAAATTGTTTATAGATTCTAAAATCACCCCCACCCAGGCTTGATGCCTCATGTGATTTTGCGATTGTTTTCCACAAAACTATTTGGACCATAGCGTATTTAGGAAACTCAGGAACGGCAGAGAGATGCATACTATGAGCTGTAGGACAAAATAATCCCCCAAATCCACTTCTTTTGAAAATGTTAATGGATTTAATAAGATCACTGTTAATTAGATCATTGTTCAGCCCTAGTTTATTGTTGTTAACACCACAGTTTATGTGTTTGGGACCAGCTTCATAGTCAACAGTATCACATCAAACTGCTCTGTCTTTGTGTACATCTGGAAATTATCTAGAGGTCTTTAAAAACGAGTCAAATTCCCCTTTAATTTGAAAGTGCTGTCGAACAAGTCAATGACATTTCCTCACATCATTCAAGACCTCCGACAACTCTTTCCAAATAAACTGAAATTACCTGTATCTGAGGTCACTGAGCCAAAGTGTGACTGATACACGTGTCTGGAGTTTGTTGTTTATGTTGTTGAGAACGCTCCCCTAATTTGCATGTCCTAAACACGAGGGTACGTGTGGAACTGTTTATGTTTATGCCTTTGCTGAATGAGGGAAGGATAGCTGTAGCTAAAACAAGGCTAAAGGGGAGATTCCATGGATGTTTTCCAAATTCCTGCTTAATGAACTCATAGAGATGTGAACAAAGTCTTTCAGAGTTGAAGTCACTCTGATGTGAAGTCGTTCACTGTAAAGAAACTCACCGCTTGTGTCCAAAATCGCCAACACCTACTACTCAGTAGGCCAAACCAGCAGGCGAGCAGGCCTAGTGTGTCCGAACACTTAGTATTCATCTAGCAGTACGCAAACGTTACCTGGATGACCAACCGAACACAAGACATGCTTAAGTGGGCGACCGTAGCATGATTCACCTGGAGTCGCAGATGAATTCATAGCAGAGGTAAAGAAACTATGGAAAGGGGAACGCCGGCTGTGTGTACGTAGCTGCTGGTGGTGAACTGCCGCTACAGAAGTTAGAGGTACTTCTGTAGCTCTGAAACCATAAATCAGAAGTTTTTACCTCAGCTGGACACGTCAGAGTACATATACATATTCAGATTCAGGTCTGTTTTAATGAATAGCGGGACGTTTACAGCGGTGGTCCGACGTCTTAGTAAGATGGTGGACGTAGTACGTTCAAGGTTGTGTGGATGCTAAACACTAGTGTACTGAAACAGTTGACTGCTCAAGCAGTACGTACTGGCTTCAGTCTAGTAACTACTGACATAGTTGGTGATATCAGATGCACCCACTTGCTGTGGTGGTTAACATATATATATATATATATATATATATATATATGTCACTTATTTACTGTTTCGAATGACAATTCAGAAAGACACGTCTCCATTTTTATAATTGTTTTATTTTTCTACCTCACTTGAACATGCACACCAGCTTGGAAAAAATATATTTCCATTGACATTAAAAAGTAAAGATTGTTGTGGCTCTCTCCTAGAAAATTTGGAGAAACTTTTTTTTTTACACTGTCACCACAAGCAGCACTGCTAAAAAGTGGTCAAACTGGGGAAAAATAGCTTTGTTTGAAGAATTTTAATGTCTTACAACACCTTGCATGTTGAACTCTGCCATTAATGGTTTTTAAAAATATAGTCCCTCCCAAAATCCTATCGTCGAACCATCTCTGGCAGCACATTCAACACCATTACCTGCATAGGCTTTTTCAGAGGGGCTCCTTAAACTTTTCTGATGTCTGGTTCTTATCACCACCACTGAGAACAGTTCGGACTTTCTCTAGAACAAAGCATTTTAGACTTTTAGATCTTAGCGATTGACTTGTACAGAAATTTTGTAAGATCAGTGGACTTGCCCTTTAACTCTGTGTATTGTTATCTCTGTGTTATACGTTGTCTGGCTTTTGCCATTTTAGTGTGTGTGTGTGTGTGTGTCTCGGAGTGTGAGCGAGCAGATTAGTGAGCTGTGTGAGACGTGGCTCTGTGTCAGCAGCTCTGTAAGCCCCATCACTGGGGCTTCTCCGGAACACACACACACACACACACACACCAAACGGATCTAGTTTACTCACACAAAGCATCGTGTGTGTCCGCTTCACAGGCCAAGACTAGTTTAGTTTCACTTCTTCGAGTTCTTCCTGTTATGATGGTGAAATTGTAGCTGAAGGTTAATTGTTTCTTTATATGCAGCTATTAAAATACCAACCCAGCAGATTACAGGGGAAATCCACCCGATTTGTCAAAATTTGTGAATAGTCTAGTCGTGTGAAATGGAGCATGTTAAAGGACTGACAGATTGTGTTGACAGTGAAGCTGATGGGAACCAGAGGCTGAGATGCCTACCGCACAAACTGGTCCCACTGTTCTGATTCAGGAAGTTCCATTACAGTGAGTCGTCTCACATCCAACCACTCTGAATGACTTTGTTTACGTCCTAAAGATTATTGGGTCTCTCTATCTCTCTCTCTCTCTCTCTCTCTCTCTCTCTCACTCTCTCTGCATCTCTCTCTCTCTCTTTTTTCTCCCTCTCTCTCTCTCTCTCTCTCTCTCTCTCTCACTCTCTCTGTCTCTCTCTGTATCCCTCTGTCTCTCTCTCTCTCTCTCTCTCTCTCTCTCTCTCTGTGTCTCTCTCTGTGTCTCTCTGTGTATCCCTCTGTCTCTCTCTCTGTGTCTCTTTCTATGTATCCCTCTGTCTCTCTCTCTGTCTCTTTCTATGTATCCCTCTCTCTCTCTCTCTCTGTATCTCTCTGTGTATCCCTCTGTCTCTCTCTCTCTCTGTGTCTCTCTTTCTCTCTGTATCTCTGTGTATCTCTCTGTATCTCTGTATCTCTCTGTGTATCTCTCTCTGTGTATCTCTCTCTCTCTCTCTCTCTCTCTCTCTGTGTGTCTCTCTCTCTCTCACTCTCTCTCTCTCTCTCTGTATCTCTGTGTATCTCTCTCTGTATCTCTGTGTATCTCTCTCTGTATCTCTCTGTATCTCTGTATCTCTCTGTGTATCTCTGTGTATCTCTGTATCTCTCTGTGTATCTCTCTCTCTCTCTCTCTCTCTCTCTCTCTCTCTCTCTGTGTCTGTCTCTCTGTCATTACTCAGCCAATCCACAGATACTGCTTAATGCACCAGTCAGCACTAACGTGATATCACAAACTTGTGTGGAGATATGAACACTGTTCATTTTCACATATTCACATTTCTTTCTTGATTTGCTTTCAGACTTTTGAGTTTAAAAGAGTTGATATATAAAAATAAATAAATAAACAAATTATTGTGTGCAACCAAGACCCTCCACTACCACTGTAACTGATCGCAAGTAGCATTTCCCTTATTCTTAAAAGTATATATTACGCTTGTTTGCAAAACAAAACACAGCAAGTTTTCAAGATTACTGCTTATATTCAGATTATGTTTATCATGATTGCGTATCTGTTTGTGTTTCTTTTCTGTTAGGCTTCTGTTAGTCTCTTTCTTGGCCTCAAGCTCTCTGTTTGTTTGGTGTCTCTTATCAGTAATGTGATATTTTCGGCCCTGTTTGCATATATGTGAACATTTCCTCTTTGCTTCTTCCTCCTGATGCAGTTTCACTCGAAGTCTGACACACACATACTGAATGATTCATATCTTGTACAATGCTGTATAATGGAAGCGGTTCCTCGGTTCCCAATAGAGCTGCTGCGATTAATTGAGTAAACGTGATTAATCTTTAATCCAAAAACAAAAAGAAGTGTGCACTGTTTGTTATTGTTCATTTAAAGGAATGGTTTACTGAAACAGTGGTTGACTAAAGTACCAGCCAAGACTATGGAACCCCTTTCATGTTGTAGTAAGGAAAGCATTACAGCAGTGGCGAATGGGAATGTTTTTTTTGTTTGTTTTTTGTTTTTTTCCCAGTTTGATGGAGCAGTTTTAGTTTTTGGAGAGACTGCAATCTACCGCTGAATTTACACCGTTGGTTATATGCACACCATTGGTAATACCGTCGCTGTCCAACGAAAAAAAAAAAAAAACATATCTCCATTTTTGTGGATTTTTATTTCTCTACATCATATGAAAACAGAGGTGTCAAGTATTGAAGTACAAATACTTTGTTACCTTAATTAAGTAGAAATTTTGGTTATTTATACTTTACTGGAGTAATTATTTTTCTGCTGACTTTTTACTTCTACTCCTTACATTTAAAACTAGTCTCGTTACTTCTATTTCATTTCAGCTTGTTTTTATTCATGTACATTTACATTCCAGTAAAGATTATTGATAACATGTCTTTGAAGTTTGACTTTTTGCACCATTACAATAAATATAGACAACTAGTCATCATATCTTCCGCTCCATGAAACACATGTTAATGTTCAGTAGTAACAGATATGCTTCTTTAATATATTTACATTGTACTAAAATACATTCGTGTTCAATGGCCGTATATGCGTCTGAAACAGGAAGCCTAGCGCATCCCAAATTTATCAACATCAACATTTTAATATAATGTTATAGTCATTATAGCGCTTAGAATTTTTTTTTTTTGGGAGGTGGGCTAGTGCACTATAGACCCCTGTGGTGCGGCCAAAATTTTGTCCTTAATAGCATTTTTTTCCTTACATTACTTTTACTTTATACTTAAAAGTAGTTTTAAAAGCAGCACTTTTACACTTTTACTGGAGTAAAAAGCTTGAGTTGATACTTCAACTTCTACAGAAGTATTTCTAAACCCTAGTATCTATACTTCTACCTGAGTAATACATTTTTTGACTCCTTTCTTTGAAAACGGCAGCCGCTGGTTCACAATATGCAACATTTTCATGATGAATGGACCAATAGAAATGCTCCAAAATAGCTTGGAAAAATTCCCTTGACTTACATCAAAAGTGAAGACAGTTTTTGTCCCCTCTTGTAAAGTGTCCATTTTAGAGGTGCTTGTTTTTCTTTGGACAGCGACGATATGCATATTGATATTTAATTAGTTCCTTTTGTAGCACCCAGTGCTATAGATGAGCTTCTATGTAAACTAACTACATGCCTGTGTTGAATTCCATTTTACAAAAGGGTCAAAACATCAACAACACCATCTCAGCACTCAAGCCTGCGGCAGCCCACACGGTTCACTGACTCATTTGCTGAACGTTACCTAACCGTCTAAATTATAGAGCATTTAATGTTTTGAGCTTTTTTAAAGTCATACCACTCGCTCATCCAGTGCGTTGTATCCTAGTTAAGCGCACTCCTCTTGGACAACCTGCTCCTCAAAACCAACATCAACTTCTGTTGTGGGAGAATTTTGGTAAATACTTGAGTGGGAATGTAATCTATCATTTTAATAAACATTGATGATAGGATTTTGGAGAATTTACAATACTATCGTAATTTCTTCATTATTTATGTATTATATTGACAGCAAAGGCTTTAACTTTGAAAAAAACAACTAGTTAGATCACCCTTCATGGCTAAACTTCCATGTTCCATAATCCTCTTGGACAACCTGCTCCACAAAACCAACAGTAACTTCTGTTGTGGGAGAATTTGGTAAATAAATGTAAAAATAGATAAAAAAACAGGAAAGTAAAATAATAATAGTTATATGATAATTGGTGCGACTGCTGTAATGTTTTCCCTACTATTACAACTTGCACTGTATCGGACGCAGAAGCATTAAAGAACTGTCCTCCACATGAACCCCCCCCTAATCCCATCACTCTTATGTAGATCAAAATCTTGGGTAACATTTAAATTGCTCAATGTTTCAGTTCTAATCTAAAGAGACAAACTCAGAACAACAATGTCTGTTTGGGTTGAGATTGTTTTAGATTGTTGAGATTGAAACCATTCCTTTAAATAATTAATAATTGATCGTTTACTCTGTCATTAATAGAATCCACAGTGACCACCTGTTTTCCCAGTTCATTCCCAAGTTCATTGATGTCTGTATTTGGAGTGTGTTTGGAGGAGCGGTTGGCTTTTTGTCTTTGCACTTGAACTCGAGCCGACATTAAAACGGCTTTTATTCTTCCTTTCTTGTGCCAAGTGTCAGGACCCCACTGGGTTCGGAAATGCACCATGTTTATGCGAGCAATGAGCCTGACAGACATGTCTGGTAAGTGGTCTTCCCTCATCACCTGCACTCCATAACAGTAGGCTGGGGTATAACTCAAATCTACTTGAGGTTTCAGTCATCAGCAACCGAACTGAGCATCAAAGGTTGGTCCTATATAGCCTATCGACTAATATATTGTTTAATTGTTTATTGTTAATTATCACTCAGTATTGATATTAGTGGAAATATCACCAATAATAATGAATGTGTTCAACTTTCAACTTGCACTATTACTTTTTTAAATGTACACTGTTTATAGCAAAGTTAAGTTATTCATATCGACCACATATGATATAACTCATAGAACTTAATGGATGTTCGATATGAATTTTTTGCTTAGTATCTCAAAAATCAAGTTATATTAAACTAAACTTCTGAATACATAGATATTCTTTTTGTGCAAATAAGCTGAGTCATTTGCCGTCAAACCTCTGTATCTATAGTGTCTAAAGTATTGGCTTCACACATCGACCGCCAGCGCCTTTAACCCTCTGGTTATTGGTGTTGGGCGTGAAGACAGATCGCTAGTGATTTTGAAACAGCTTTATATTGAGTCAGATATTGATTCCGGTTCACTTGCTGAATGACTGGAGTTGAACCCAGCTTGCTCGTCGCCTGCTTGTGTTTGTGATAATGTGTGATGTAGGTCTGGGCGATAAAATGATGATAATAATTGAGATCTATCATTTTTATAAAAATTGATGATAGGATTTTGGAGAATTTACAATAATATCATAATTTTTGAGTTATTAATGTATTGTATTGACAGCAAAGGCGGTGGCTATGGCTACACTTCCATGTTCAGTGTTGAAATAATGGATAAATAAAATAAACGTCTCAGAGAAGAAGATTCTGTAGCCAAAAGGCTACATCCTGTGGTGACTCAGTGGAGTGGCCTGGTGTTTAGCAGCCACTGTTTCCATTTCCAACAGCTCTCTGATTTAGCAGCTGCTGGTATTGACAGTGAGTGAGGTATTTAGAACTTCCTGAAGGTCTAAAGTGACGTTTCAGTCCACAAAATTGGTCCCTAGTGAAAATTGAAACTTGGTTGATTCCTCAATTACTTCTTAATTATGCATTGGGTCTTTAGTAGGGCTGTGTATTGGCAAGAACCTGGCAATACAATACGTATCGTGATACAGCGTCACAATTCAATATATCACTATATATTGCGATACTGCAAGCAAAGTGATATATTGTATATATTTTTCAAATCCTACTGTTAAACACACCACTATATGAACAGGTTTATCAATGCTTACAATAGCATTGCGCCCTTGTGCTGCTTGTTAATGTTGGAGTGGAGCTGAAAATGGATTACACCACTGCCATCTAGAGGTCACAACACCCAATGATTCACTGTCTGCCAGGAATCTGTATATCGATACTGTGTATTTGGGAATCGATACAGTATCACCAAACATAATATCCCGATATTCCATATTTCAATATTTTCTTACACCCCTAGTCTTTAGTTTATCTCTGGAAGTTGTAACCAATAGGAGATCTACTTAGGGACCAAGGAATAAAACAATTTCTGATTGGCCAGGGCCTTTCTAAAAAAAAGTTAACCCTTTAGTTTCCATCCAAAGCTTTGAAGTGAATCAGTTCGTACCACTGTAGTTCAGTAATACGTGTAGAGTTTAGGTGCAAGCATGTTTCTGTTGAATAAAAAGGAACTAAGAATTACAGACATGTGGGGGTTTTTTGTTTTAGTTCCCAGAAATGATTAGACTTTCTCTGAAGCCCCTGAGGATTCCCTTCTGAACATTGAAAGTGGAAGTGACTTGCTATTAAACATAACAAGTCATGTATAATTATTTGTCATATTTCACCTTATTATTTATCACAAAACTGAAGCACACCTCAGACATCTTAGCCACTTTGGCTGATTTTCATTGTGCATCCTTATTAATAAGTGGATGTTTGAATATTAACACTGTTTCAATGTGTAACAATAAGATGGCCATATCGCCCAGCCCTGTGATAACGTTTACGCATGCATGTTTGTTGTTTATGTGCATGTCTGTACGCAGTGTTATCTTGTGTGTTGGTGTTTGTGCTCCTGCAGTGTGCTGTCTGGTCCCTCTGGAATGTACAGTTGTTCATTATTGTTATCATTTGGTCTCATTTACAATATTGTTTTTTGTGTATATTTAGCATATATATTTATATTTAGTGTTCCTTTTGCTTCTTATATAGATAGAGGTGTCTGTGCACTCCACTGTCAGGATGTTGTGGGATAAATTGTGGACTGAGTTGTGGTTGAATACTGATAAATGTATTTAGTTAATTTTAATTTATGAAACAAGCATCATTTCTTTCTCATGTATACAATTTCCCTCTATAAATTGTGCTATATAGCTGGTTTAGAGAGTGTGTGTGTGTGTGTGTGTGTGTGTATATATATATATATATAATTCAATGTAAGTCTATAGAACCAGAATTTATTCTAAGTGTGTGTGTGTGTGTGTGTGTATGTATATATATATATATATATATATATATATATATATATATATATATATATATATATATATATATATATATATATATATATGTGTATATATGTGTGAGTGTGTGTGTGTGTGTATGTATATATATATATATATATATATATATATATATATATATATATATACACACACACACACACACACACACACACACACACACACACACACACACACACTTAGAATAAATTCTGGTTCTATAGACTTACATTGAATTATAGAAAGTAAAGTATGTTTTTGTCTCTCCGACAGTGACTAGATAGATAGGAGAAAGAGAGATGAGAGAGAGATTGGTAGATAGAGAAAGAGAGAAGTTCAACAATCAAGATTTATCTATTGGATCAAGGCTTGACGAATCAGATTTGACTATGTAAATTCCTAGTCTAGATCTCTCCTAGTGCTATTGTTAAACTGGCTATGCACAAAATAAAGCTACACTATTTAGGTTTTGAGGATTTGGAGACCTCTCTGGTGAGAATGTGTAATTGCAAACACTCTGCAGAAGAACATTTTTTTTGTAAATTCACTTGGTTTGGACCCCTTCCTGTTCTTCAAAAGAGCATTCAAGGGGCACTTAGTCAAAACTTGGAGACTTGCATGTCATCTGAGAATGTAGGTGAAGATTTGTGCGACTATCATCATAGCTTTATCGCTATAATGATGATTTTTGTTGGACCTTCTTTCTGTGATGTACAGACAGAAAAATCACCCAATTAAAGCCTAAAAGAAATGCTAGTGACATCCAGTTACAGTTACTATAGACAGTTTGTTGGTACATGCACTTATTCGTTGTTCTAAAATTATTAAATTATTAATGATGCCCATTATATACTTAAAAAGTATAGTGTTAATATAGTGTACTAACAATTCATGTCCATGTAAATGGACAGCCGGAGGGGAAAGGCATCAGTGTCATATGAGCGACTCCACCTCATTCTGCCCAGAACAGCTGAGGAGCCCAAACTGTGGCATTGACCCAAAGTCCAGATCATCCTTCACGGCATGAAATATTCAACAGGTGCCTCGCCATGCCCCAGCGAGAAAAGGGTGCAGAGAGAAAAGAGAAAGAGTTTATACAGCAGGTGTAGGCAGGGTGGATGTGTAGGCTGCTGGAAGTTGTACTACAGGTGATTATAGAAAGCCACTGTTGCATCTGTACTGGAGTTACAATGGCGGAGACGGGGGACGATGCCAGCAGGTGGACAGCACCGGACAGGCTGTGGCCACTGTACGTCTGACCTCTTCCAGCACTCCCAGTAGACGGTCTTCACATGGGACAAACATGTTCTGGAAAATGGGGATGCGTAAGGTACTAGAATGTTGTGTGCTGAAAGGGGAATACCACCAGTTGTTCAACATTGCTGTAGAGTTGAGTTGTTAGGATGTAAACAGAGAATTCAGGACTGTTTGATGTGACAAAGTTCATTGTAGAGAAACATACTTTACAGTGGTGGTGATGGGAACCAGGAGGTGCAGTGTTTGCAATGCAGCTATAGCTATTTAATACGCCATTCAGAGAAACTAAACATCTGCTGAGTTTTGTATGTAAGCCTGATGTCGGTAATGATAAATTAGTGATAATTCTGGAAAAAAATAGATCTTTTGGGGACTAGTTTGTAGGGGTGGGCAATATGGCCCTACAATAATATCACGATATTTTTTATTGTATTTTTGCGATAGTCTTGGCGATATTTCAAGAATACACTACTGCAACAAAATGAAAATTACATTTTATTATTGCATATGATATGATATGGCACACCCCCTAACTGAGATATTAAAAAATACAAGAATTTTCATCAGATTGTAACAGAAGTCAATGATCCAGAGTGTCATAATACTAAATAATGCACTCCAGATATCTCCATATATCCAGGACTGAAGTAAAATGAAAGATACTGGACAGATAAACTCTGTCTCTAGTAGATATATAATGGGAAATGAGGAAAGTGTGAATTTTTCAAAAGTAGTACCCTGATGTGATAATTAGGGATGGTAATATGGTACGATATTTCAGGGTATAATATCGTTCACGATATTCAAAATTGTTGCCAATATTATTGTGTATGAGACGATATGGCACACCCCTACTAGTTTGCCTTACAACACCCTACATCTACCTCGCTGGCATGGACAACTTTTAAAAAATATGTTTTGGGTCAAGAAGCCTATTGCAAAACTCAAACAATGACTCAGGCAGTGTATTATTAATAATAATAGTAATAATTATTATTTCATATGTCAGCTTCCTGTAGAGGAGCTTTTAAAGGCAATATATACATCAGATGTCTGTTTCCTGTTACCACCACCTGTAAAACAATTCTAAAGCTATAAACTTCCCTAGAATGGAACATGTTATATCATAGCACTCTAAATGTTTATATCTCAACCACTGAATTAGACAGAATGTTTTAAAAATCAGTATTATTCACCTTTAACTTGGTTTAACTTGGTGTAGTGAATTGGCTACTAGGTCAGTGATCAATATTAGTGAAGTATACTATTAGTCATAACACTGGTTGATTTATTACACTACTCAGGGGGATAATTGTCTTGCATTGACGACTAGGGTTTGGCCAGTGTTAAGCCTTGTTTGTTTAGTTTTATTATTGTTTGCAATATTATTATTGCAATATTGGGGGTGGGCTTAATGACTGTGTATTATTGTTGTAATATATGACCTTACAATCCACATTTTTGAATATATCATGGCAGTATTTGTAGAAAACCTATAGCCATTTGTGTATAGCCACTAGATTATTTCCATTTTGACAGCAGCTGCTGCGTTCAAACGATGATGAAGTACTACTGAGATATTAGGCCCAGTTGATTTTTTCTATAGTGAGACTCATGTTGTGGTCTGCAATTCACACAGATATGAAGCTGAATTTCTTTGCCTGTGGTTTCTTGATCAGGATATCCTGTCTGGTGTTGACTAAATGCCAACTATCCATGTTAAGAAACCATGTTCATGTATGCTGTGACATTTGAGAGATAAAACGAAACCGATATTAAGTGTATAGTTCAGATATAACCCTGTTCTGAGGCTTTGCTCTACTGTGCTGAAAGCCTGAGTCTTGTATTGTGGCTGCCATCTCTGAAGCAGCTGTCAGGTGAAGGAGCGTTATTGTAGCTTATTGTCGCGTAATGCCTGTGGAGAAACTCGAGCTCGGCGAGGAGAGCGGGTGTGAGGTTACCAGACGAGCTGAGGGACGGACTTCTGCTGTGTTTATCTCTGCTGTGCTTGATCTTTGCTCGCACTGAGGCTAGGCTAGTCACACTCGCTACTCACAGTAGCTCTGTGGAAAAGGTGGCATGCTAGTTTGTGAAAAATCGAATTAACGCAGCTTTTGTCTCCTCTGAAGTGTGACTAAAGGTTTGGTGTCCAAAGTTGGCTGAAAGTTGGCACTAAAGCTGTTAAAGAGTAGCTACTGTAGCTAACACATGAGATAGCTTACTAGCACTGAGCATACTGCTTATAAACATCATGCACTCAAATTTCAGGCCACAGGGCGACCGCTATTAAGTATTGTCCGAGTTCTTAAACTTGTGCTCTGACGTTGCATCTGTTAGTTAGAAGCACCTTCATACAGGTTTTGGTGGTTTGTCCAGGGCTGCTAACACTCACACGTTAGCCTTTAGACTCACACAGTGAGGTCTGATCTCTCAGTTCTCACGCTTTTTTCACGTCTCTCCTCAAAAAAAGGACCTATTGATGAACCTGAACACTCGCACGTTCTGTACTTCAGTTTATTGCTCCAGCTTCCACTAAAACATTGGTTCACTTATTTATTTAGAAGTGATGATCCTAACATATGAGTGTTAGATCACTAGTGTGGAACGGCTTATTAAAGCAGCAATGACAGACGGCTGTATGGCGTGAAGGTAGTGCAGTTCACTCAGTGTTTCAGAACAGACAACATGCACTAAACAAATGCAATCCTGCCCCGACCACAGGCCCCAGCTTCAGAGCACTACCAGGGGCCCTAACTACAGGCCCCAGCTTCTGAGCACTACTATAGGCTCAATAAAGCGTCCGTCCGTCCGTCCATCCGTCCATCCAAGGCCCCAGATTCTGAGCACTACCAAAAGCCCCAACTACAGGCCCCAGATTCTGAGCACTACCAAAGGCCCCAACTACAGGCCCCAGATTCTGAGCACTACCAAAGGCCCCAACTACAGGCCCCAGATTCTGAGCACTACCAAAAGCCCCAACTACAGGCCCCAGATTCTGAGCACTACCAAAGGCCCCAACTACAGGCCCCAGATTCTGAGCACTACCAAAAGCCCAACTACAGGCTCCAGATTCTGAGCACTACCAAAGGCCCCAACTACAGGCCCCAGATTCTGAGCACTACCAAAGGCCCCAACTACAGGCCTCAGATTCTGAGCACTACCAAAGGCCCCAACTACAGGCCCCAGATTCTGAGCACTACCAAAAGCCCCAACTACATGCCCCAGATTCTGAGCACTACCAAAGGCCCCAACTACAGGCCCCAGATTCTGAGCACTACCAAAGGCCCCAACTACATGCCCCAGATTCTGAGCACTACCAAAGGCCCCAACTACAGGCCCCAGATTCTGAGCACTACCAAAGGCCCCAACTACAGGCCCCAGATTCTGAGCACTACCAAAGGCCCCAACTACAGGCCCCAGATTCTGAGCACTACCAAAAGCCCCAACTACATGCCCCAGATTCTGAGCACTACCAAAGGCCCCAACTACAGGCCCCAGATTCTGAGCACTACCAAAGGCCCCAACTACAGGCCCCAGATTCTGAGCACTACCAAAGGCCCCAACTACAGGCCCCAGATTCTGAGCACTACCAAAAGCCCCAACTACAGGCCCCAGATTCTGAGCACTACCAAAAGCCCCAACTACAGGCCCCAGATTCTGAGCACTACCAAAGGCCCCAACTACAGGCCCCAGATTCTGAGCACTACCAAAGGCCCCAACTACAGGCCCCAGATTCTGAGCACTACCAAAAGCCCCAACTACAGGCCCCAGATTCTGAGCACTACCAAAGGCCCCAACTACAGGCCCCAGATTCTGAGCACTACCAAAAGCCCAACTACAGGCTCCAGATTCTGAGCACTACCAAAGGCCCCAACTACAGGCCCCAGATTCTGAGCACTACCAAAGGCCCCAACTACAGGCCTCAGATTCTGAGCACTACCAAAGGCCCCAACTACAGGCCCCAGATTCTGAGCACTACCAAAAGCCCCAACTACATGCCCCAGATTCTGAGCACTACCAAAGGCCCCAACTACAGGCCCCAGATTCTGAGCACTACCAAAGGCCCCAACTACATGCCCCAGATTCTGAGCACTACCAAAGGCCCCAACTACAGGCCCCAGATTCTGAGCACTACCAAAGGCCCCAACTACAGGCCCCAGATTCTGAGCACTACCAAAGGCCCCAACTACAGGCCCCAGATTCTGAGCACTACCAAAAGCCCCAACTACATGCCCCAGATTCTGAGCACTACCAAAGGCCCCAACTACAGGCCCCAGATTCTGAGCACTACCAAAGGCCCCAACTACAGGCCCCAGATTCTGAGCACTACCAAAGGCCCCAACTACAGGCCCCAGATTCTGAGCACTACCAAAAGCCCCAACTACAGGCTCCAGATTCTGAGCACTACCAAAAGCCCCAACTACAGGCCCCAGATTCTGGGCACTACCAAAGGCCCCAACTACAGGCGTCAGATTCTGAGCACTACCAAAAGCCCCAACTACAGGCTCCAGATTCTGAGCACTACCAAAAGCCCCAACTACAGGCTCCAGATTCTGAGCACTACCAAAAGCCCCAACTACAGGCTCCAGATTCTGAGCACTACCAAAAGCCCCAACTACAGGCTCCAGATTCTGAGCACTACCAAAAGCCCCAACTACAGGCCCCAGATTCTGAGCACTACCAAAAGCCCAACTACAGGCTCCAGATTCTGAGCACTACCAAAGGCCCCAACTACAGGCCCCAGATTCTGAGCACTACCAAAGGCCCCAACTACAGGCCCCAGATTCTGAGCACTACCAAAAGCCCAACTACAGGCCTCAGATTCTGAGCACTACCAAAAGCCCCAACTACAGGCCCCAGATTCTGAGCACTACCAAAAGCCCCAACTACAGGCCTCAGATTCTGAGCACTACCAAAGGCCCCAACTACAGGCCCCAGATTCTGAGCACTACCAAAGGCCCCAACTACAGGCCCCAGATTCTGAGCACTACCAAAGGCCCCAACTACAGGCCCCAGATTCTGAGCACTACCAAAGGCCCCAACTACAGGCCCCAGATTCTGAGCACTACCAAAGGCCCCAACTACAGGCCCCAGATTCTGAGCACTACTATAGGCCCCAACTACAGGCCCCAGATTCTGAGCACTACTATAGGCCCCAGATTCTGAGCACTACCAAAAGCCCCAACTACAGGCTCCAGATTCTGAGCACTACCAAAAGCCCCAACTACAGGCTCCAGATTCTGAGCACTACCAAAAGCCCAACTACAGGCTCCAGATTCTGAGCACTACCAAAAGCCCCAACTACAGGCTCCAGATTCTGAGCACTACCAAAAGCCCCAACTACAGGCTCCAGATTCTGAGCACTACCAAAGGCCCCAACTACAGGCCCCAGATTCTGAGCACTACCAAAGGCCCCAACTACAGGCCCCAGCTTCACAGCATTGCTATAGACCCAAACTACAGGCCCCACCTTCAGAGCACTATTATAGGCCCAAACTACAGGCCCCAGCTTCAGAGCACTACTTAAAAAATTCTGGTTCCATTGACTTGCATTGAAAGTAAAGTAGGTTTTTGGTCTCTTCTGTAAAGTTGCAATTTTGGAGATGCTTGTTTTTCATTGGACAGCGACGATATGTTTCATTTAAATAATACAGTAGTTTATTAGTGCTTATAAGTGCTCCACAAAGAATCTGAGAGAATCTGCTGCTAGGACAGCTGATGGAAGTTCATTCCACCATCTGGGCTCCAGGACAGAGAAGAGTTGTGTCTCTTGTCTTCCATGCATCTTGAAGAATGGTAGGCTCAGGCTGAGCTAAACTTGAAGCTTGAAGGACCATAAACCTGTATCACGGGGTTAAACAGAAAGAGATGCTGAGAACACGTGCAGACTGCTAGCGGCCAATAAGCATGCTGTAATTCCTGTAACGCGAGCAGACTGCTTTTCTTCACTGCAGTCATTTGCATTTTCGAGCGATCTGTTTCTTTAACTCAGGTACTCCCAGATGACGGTTGTCTCCATGGCGGTGGGTAGGTGCTAGGATCACTCGGGCGTGAAGTATTGTTTGCAGTAAATGTGCTCCGCCGCTGTGAGCGTAGGTGCCTGTTTGCATAATATCACTCGTCAGCCCTGAGTGTTTTGGATGAAGGTTGCTGGGTACCGGCAGGGTTTGTTCTAACTGTTGTAGGGCCTGTTGGGCTGCGGTCGTCTCTGTTTGAGCGATGGAGGCTAGGAGTCGGCCCCTGTTCGAAGCCACAGATGGGGGGATATTCCGAACTCGGTGCCGGGCAGTTAATCGAGGGAGCAGCATTTGGCAGAAAGATTGGCATCCATAAAGCACAGGGGACAAAGAGCTGAACTGGAAACTCATTCCCAATCCGACTTTGTCCTGTATTTAGTAATGGTGTCAAAGCGCTTGTTACCTAGGAGATGGACCTTTTGGAGGGCCTGCTCTTCTGTGTAGGACTTTGTGTGAGTCTTCTTAAAAGCGGAGAGGGAGGTTGGTGAGTAGTAGTAGCAGTAGTAGTAGTACTAGGGGTTAATCAGTAATATACTATTGCTGGATGAGATGATTGCATGCATTGTCTCATTAGTGTTAGATCATAACGCATGTATATACAGTACTATGCAAAAAAAATCTGAGACCACCTCATTTTAAATGTATGCAGCTATTAAATTATTACTATTTAAGAAAATATGCAGTCAATGACTTGTTTTGATTGGATATTGTAGAAGAAATATGTCAACACATCCTTTATAGCTGAACTTTAGAGGCTACCGTCACTGTCCAATGAAAAACATGTATATATCTATTTTTGTTGATTTTGAGTTTTCTACATTATTTGAGCACGCTAATGGTCGTTTACATTGTGAGAAAATTTCATGATGAATGGGCCAATAGAAATGCTCCAAAATAGCCTGGAAAAACTTTTGGTTCCATAGACTTACATTGAAAGGAAAGTAGGTTTTTGGTCTTTCCTTTAAAGTTGCAATTTTGGAGATACTTGATTTTCATTGGACATCACAGTTGGCAGCAGTGGCAGCTCTAACATTCAGTGTGAGTGCTGTAAAAAAACTACTCTGGAAAAGAGCTGCGATTGACTTACTGTATGAATAGACTCACTAAGAAATCCGAGTGATCTTTATACAGGCTGCTGAAAACTAAAGCATAGAAAGAAAAATGGGTTCAAGGTTGAAGTCATCTTCCTTTTCACCACTTTCTTGTTTGTGCAGCAGCTTTTGTAACAACACCTGAGATGCCGGAATGTAACCACTGCACCATTTTAAGGTAGAACTGGAAGATTTGAAAGAGTAGCTTGTGAATAGGAAGCTGACTTCAGCTCCATATGAATTGATTACACTTACAGAAATGACTTGCAGTTAAGGTAGTGTTACAGTTTACCTGTACACAGGTAGGTGAAGGTAGTGTTACAGTTTACCTGTGTAGAGGTAGGTGAAGGCAGTGTTAACCCTAACCCTATATCTAACAGTTTCCTGGATTGAAATAACCCTGAATAACCCTAGTGACGAGTGTCTGGTTGAGCTTTAGTAACCCCGGGTTCCCCATACGACATCAATTAGCATTTTTCCAGCCCATCAGACCGCGATCGGTTGTGTACGTGTAGGATTTCTGGATCCTTTTATAGGTTCTGGAATGGCGCCACTCTGAAACCGATTTGCTTTCCTGTGAATGCTGTTACTCTGGCTGTTGACTGGCTCTCTGTTTAAGAACATGATTAGCACCAGGAAAGAGATTTAAAGGAGTAGTCCCCCATTTTTTTCAACCTAATGTCAGTCTGCAGCATCTGTAGCTCAGTTACTCGGTTACCACGTACAATAGCTTTGATTGGTTGCCTACACTTACAAGAGAAGAGAACACTCATTGACTCCCAAGTGCACTTACAATAGAAGCCAATGGGCAGGTGCTGCGGTAGTACATGTCACTGGTAACCAGCCAGACAATACAAACAGCAGATGGAGAGAAGGTGGAAACTTGCTTGAGTACCTCTTTAGGAAGGTGGGCTGCATTAGATTGGGGGAGATAATCATTAAGGTATAGGCTGAGAGCTTTGATGCCAATGAGGCTTTTGTATTTTGTAAATGGCTGAAATGTAAACAAAGACTTTCAAAGTGGTTTAATGTGAAATGCTTCGTTCTGGATTGAGAACTTCTTCTGAGAAGTTAAATGTCTTGTTCTGTGGCAGTTTTATGATAAGATTTGGTCTAAAATGCATTCGGTGGTACATGTAGAGTGTTGGAAATGTCGTTTTTTAAAGATTTACCTCTAATAATTTATCATTATCAACAGTATGTATACATCAGGAGATCACTAGATGTTTAGTTTTAGATAGTAAATAAAATCCAGTGTGCTCTAAACATCATTAGCCCTGGTTCCCATCACCACCAATGTAAAGCAACCAGAGTTTCTATACGTTTACCAGTAATTGATGACTTTGTTTACATCTCAGTGCTATGCAGTTGTTGTACCTTTGTTCTACATACTTCATAGTGCAAGGAACAGCAAACAGTTCTGCTCATTCCCAAGTTAAGGGGTCTTGGCTTGAGTCAATGGAACCCGAGTGAGCTGGTTTTGCTAGCTAAAAGATGCTGATTCGCAGTTTACCAAAGCTGGAAAAACTAGAAATAGCTTGGAGAATTGTTGACATGACCCTTTTTTTTTTTTTTTTTTGGGTTTGTGTATACAAAACAGAAGGAGTGGTGTCTCGCTTGCTGTGCTAAGTGTTAAACCCCCTTAATGTAAGACACATGTTTACTGTTGACCATCTCCAAAAGGTTTCTCCTTACCCAACGTGATGCAGTTGGCCTTGCCGGTAAGTCTGACAGGTATTACTTCTCCTTTCTTTGTTTTGTTTTGTCTTTTCTTTTAGCAGAGCTTCACCAATCACCTTTCTTAATTTCATTGTGTTGATTAAAGCTGAGCTGAAACTCTCGATGTGTGGTTTTCTGTTGGGAGTGTCATGAGAGTGGACTGCTGGTACCCTGAGGGAAACCAGGAAGAACTTGCTTGGCGCATCCAGGAACATGTTGGGAAGCGTTTACTCTGAAACTGTGTGTCATGTGGGCGAAACCTGTAGCTGTAGGAGACCAGCGGCTGACGTGACACGAGTCGGTTCTAACCGGCGTTAGCAGAGTAAGCGTTGTTGAAGTCATACTCGACGCTGATGCATTTCCTTCGTCAAAAATAGATGAACGCTCTGCTGTGTGGGTTGTGCAAGGCCCAAGCAAGCTATGTTCTAACCCTCTAAAGCTGCAACTGAGCTGATCTCAAACTGAGCAATGGTGTTTGAATCATCAAGTAAAATCTAACTTGACCCCTGAGGCACGATATGATGCTCCGTTCTTTGGTTGTGGCCCAACTTTGAGCTATCGAAGCAGTGGTCTGATGAAAAATCAAATACACCCAGTTTCCTCTTCAAACAGAGTTAATCAGCAAAGACATCTTTGGAGTTTGGCTGTGTATCGTCAGTGTCCAATGAAAAACAAGTATTTCCAAAAAGGCAACTTTACAGTAGAGGACAAAAACAGTCTATACTTTCAATGGAAGTCTATGGAACCAGATTTTTAAAGCTATTTCGGAGCATTTTGATTGGTCCAATCATCCTGAAATTCTTACACAACATTCAAATTTGCTGCGTTTAAATGATGAAGAAAAGTTTTTTTTTTTAAACAGTGACGCTATACAGTACTGGGCAAAAGCCTTACACTTCTAAGCTCATTATTTAAAAGCCTCTATCTTAGCAATAAGTGTATTCTCACCAGTAAGGACACCAGATATCATTAGAACTGATGTAAATAATCATACATACAATACAAAGTAGCATAAATATCTTATTTTAAAAGAAGTTGATCATATATTGGGCTCTAGTTTAAAGTGTAGTTCCAGATTTCTCCTGGACTTTCAATGCAAGTCAATGGAACCAGAATTTTTTTCCAAGCTATTTCAGGCATTTCTATCAGTCCGTTCATCATGAAATTTTCCCACAATGTAAGCGGCAGCTGTCATGTTTAAATTAGGCAAAAAACTTTAAATCAACCAAAATGGAGCATGTTTTTCTTTAGGCAGTGATGAAATAATACTGGGTTTCCACAAGAAAAAGTTTGAAAAGGGTTAAATAAATGCACTTATATATATATATATAAAAGCACTTAAGTATAAAAAAAATAGTGTTTTGTTTGCGCAGTACTTTAACTAAGAAGTTATTAGTATTATGCAATAGTGTCCAGTGGTGGGACAAGGGACGTGCTACCTCTTCTACAGTCTGTAGGCCTTAATTATCACGTGGAGTTGTTAAGCTATCACAAATAGACTGTAGATGTAGTTTTTGACACGGAGTGACTATAAAAGTGAACGCAAGTGAGCTGAAAGTGTTTAGCTCATTTTTATAAATAACTGTGTCATGCAGCATCAGAGACCACATTAGCGAGTGTGGTTTGAGGGAAGTATATGGTGCAGTTTGCACTGGGCTAGATGTACAAAGCCCTGGTACTTGTTAGCCTCGTGCATTGGCCTCATAGCTCCAGTGCCAAAACTAAAGAAGCCAACTTCAGACACCCAACATGTCTTGGCTGATCTGGCTCTGTTGGAGTTCAGGAAAGAGTTGTGTAGTTGGTTTTTCACCTAAGAGAGTACTAATCCATCAACTGGGCAAAAACTAATTCATTAAGACAAAGACATTCAGAGTGGTTTTATGTGAAGCGGTGCATCATACAGGAACTTTCATAATCGTCCACAGTGGTGTTGATGGGAACCAGACGCCTTTATTTGTTTAATATCTTAAAAACCAGCTCATGGAAAGTGATTACGAGAAATAGTTATATGCAAAAGCACCCCTGGACAAATGATTTTCTAAGTGAAAATACTTCATGTACTTTAATATCTCCTCCACAGAGAACTTCGGAGACTATTCAGAGGAACCTCAGTGCAAGTTTCTATTAAATTTCATAGTTTAGCATAACAATATACCAAAATAAATAAGTCTAGTAACCAGAGCAGAGTAGCCTAAATCTGTACTAATCTGTTAAAATCATGATTAAAGTAATAATATCATATAAAGTCATAGAGCTTCAGAGTCTGAGGAGTAACCAATCATAAAGCAGCATAAATGAACAAAACAAAAAAATTGGGTTGATAACTAAACATGTATGGCTATAAAGTAAAAAGCACTCACTCAAATACTTTGGAGAGTACAAATACATTAATATTACACTTAAGTACATGTACTTGGGTCATTGTAAGTAGTTACTTCCCACCTCTGGCCATAACTTTTACAAGTCTTCTCCCGAGTATGTTAAATTAAGCAAATAAACAGTAAATGTATTAAAGCGTGTTACAGTGTGTGGTCTGTAGAGGGCGTGTTCACTTACTTTCACTTAGAAAATCAACAGCAGGTGTTATTTCACCCAAAAGGTGAACACTTTGACCTGGTGGGCTTTTTGTGGATTGTTTTGTTTTGTTGTAGACCAAATGGTCTCCAGCGAGAACTATTTTTGTTTTTGTTAAATTTGCTTATTTTGCTCAATTATGATTAAAATTACATCAAGCTTCTCAACAGACAGGTGGAAGTTCACTGCTGGCTTTGGATAGTAAATCATTGTGACTCCCGGTTGGTATGGGACCACTGTAAAGAATCTGTCTGTTAAGTTTCTCTACAATAAGCCGTTGTACATCAAACCACACTGAACGACTCTGTTTACGTCCTAATGCTTGAATTGTGCCGCAGACCTTGGAGGCGTTGGTGGAATCCCCCTTTGAATTGATCCATTTGGCTTGAAACCAGCATTGGCCACTCTTGCAGCGTCCTAAAGTGCTCTAATTATTAATAAAGCTCGTGTCTGGCCGCAATCCCAGCTGACGTCTGTCTTTCTCGCTCGATTCAGTGTCCTGCTAGCTGTTCGGCCCTGCCGTCAGTGTGATCCAATAGAGAATCCAAATGTGTGCTGGAGTGGCCCACTTGAAGCAGAGGTAATAAAATAGCCTACACCTCCCAGGAGAGCAATTCCAGTTAGATGGAACGGGAGCTGAAGTCAGAAGTTGCGTGGCTCCGAAGCGCAATCGGCTGCGCCTCCCTTAACAGGTAGTGCTGAAGAGGAAGTTTGCGGACGCTTGTGTCAGATTGTGTTTGTGAACCGGCGTGCTGTTGGAAGCTGAGCCTGCTCAAAGGCTAAACCGCTCCTGTCTGATGTTCCTCACCCTCTGTCCTCTTCCTCTCCTCAGGCTCGGAGCACAGATAATCTGGACAGTTCTGGGGAGCCTGCCACCCGCTCGGTTGGCACCACTGCCAACTTGAAGGGGAAGATGAGCAAGAGGTGAGAAACTGCCCGTCCCCCAGTTCTTTTGCTTTGTGCCCGTGTTACCATGTTACTAATACTTCACTGAATGCTTCATCTTCCGCGGTAATCCAGGGGCTGGCGATGAACACGGGACATTGTTTGTTAAACTGATTGCGACACTGATATTTCAGAACACTGCAACCTTCCAGAGCCTGCTAACCAATCAGTGTTGCAAACTGTGTGCAACTTAAGATTAGCTGTTTAAAAAAAACAAAAAAAAAAACAATGTCTGACTAAAGGAGAAGTAATAAGAGTAGTCAGCTATTGCCCATCGCTCAGTTTCCAGGCTGCCTCATTGTCATAACTGCTGGATGAGAACGTTCTTTACCTTTTTAAGTTCCTACAATGTTCCTTAAAAGCCAGTGAGCATCAACTAATCACTAATACTGGGTTCAAATTACACACATTTAGCCCAATTTTCATCTGATTTTGTGTTATTCCACAAATTTCCCACATCAGACCTGAATATGAGCATCAGGAAAGAAGAACAGTGACACCCTACCATGCTAGAATTATTATTATTTTTTTTTTGGCTAGTTTGACATCTACTAAGTTTTCCTTGATGTTAGCCAACGAGTACACCGTCCTCTGTTGGTATATATACTGTACTATGCAAAAGTTCTAGGCTCTTGGCAACATAGTTATGTTTATCAGAGATGGACCGATCAGCGTTTTTGAGGCCGATCGCCGATCACCTTTTAGCACGATCGGCCGATAGCCGATACCGATTGGTATACGCCACGGCAGAGCTACATGTAGTTATTTTAGCAAGTCATGAAACATGGTCTAAACTGGTTTATTACCATTTTTTAACAAGCTCATATGAAACAGCATAATATTTTAAACAAAATAAACAGTAAATAAACAAAGTAAATCAAACAAATATCTCCAAATACTGCAATTATTACATTTAGACCCTTAATTTAAAACTAAAAAAGCTAATTAAATAAATACAGTAAAAACTGCAGTCATTAAACGCAGACTCTGTTATTTTAAACAAAAACTGCAATCATTAAATGTAGATCTTGAATTGTTGCTGCTGTTCTGTTCATACCGGTCAGATCTGGTGTGTATGGTGTTCTGGGTTGTTTGTTTTGTGCTAGCTGTGTGTGCTAGCTCTGCTGTTTGCTGATACTCACTGTATTCAGCTGCGTGCAGTGCCGTATCAGATTATTAGTGTTTAATGTGTTTGGTTCCCACGAGACACGCTGATTTTACACATTTTAAAAACGTCCTGGATGAGTCTGAGTCACATACGGTAAACAACCAGACGGACATGCTTACTTTCAGCGCATGCTTTTCTCGCGACATCGCTGCTTTAGTCAGTCTGTGGAAAATGAAACAGTATGTATTTCCACCTAGTGGTTCAGATAGGAATTGCAGGGACCTGGCCGGAGGGGGTTCTCCTCTTCCTGGATGAAACGCTAGCTGGAAATACAGAAATTAGGCTCATTTGTTTGACTGCATCGATCAGCTCTCGGGATCGGCTAAACTGGAGAAATATCGGCCGATCACATATTTTGATTAAAAATTGGCCGATACTGATACATAGCTGATCGATCCTTACATCTTTAATATTTATAAAAAGCTATTATAAAGCTACTTTTTTTAGGGAGCTTTTACTTGCTCAGCAAAACATACCTTTTTGGTAACAACCCAGTATTATTTACAGTTTTCATCTAATACCTGCTTTGACTGCTCAGTACTTCATTAAGCTAAATCAAGATTGCTGCTGAAGGAACTGAATACATTCATACAATGTCTGGGGCGTCCAGGAGAAATCTGGAACTACACTTTGTTCTTCAAACTGGAGCTCAAGATATGATCTACTTCTCTCACAATAAGATATTCATGTTACTTTGTACTGTATGTATGATTATTTATATCAATTCTAATTGCTAAGATAAAGGTTTTAAAGGCCTCAGACTTTGGCACAGTGCTATATGTACAGATACAGCAGAGAGAGTTGATGCTGTTGTTACGGCTGTCAGGTAGAACAGTTGGCTGCAGATCACATATATCACTATAACCTCCACTCAGGATTTAGCAACGTACAGCTGCGCTACAACCATGTTACCAAAGTTCTAACAGCCAAGCGCTGGTCACACCAGTTACAAAATAACCCCCCACCACAGCTCACAGTATAACCCACTTCCGTAACAGTAAAACTATTTTATCACGCTCATCACCTCAAGAACTCTTAGAAGGATACACAGCTCCTCCAGTGACACTCAGCGCTTCTGTAGCTATGATTGACCCTCCTCTTTAGTGAACTCACGCGAGACCCCGAAAGATGATTGGTTGGCATCAAACATATAGTGTTGCAAGTGCCACCAAAACACGTCACGAATTTATGGCACTGTGATCGTCTGAGCTGACATAGCGAACATCAGGAAAGACAGTAATAGTGTGTAGTCCCATCCCAGCAGCTCTCTGGAACAATGGGTGTGTCTTAAAACCTAGTGAGTGTGTAAGTAGGCTGTCTAGGTAGCAGCTGTGTAAGTAGCAGCGTTCTCTCCTCATCTCTCCTCATAAAACAGATTACTGAGACGCTCTAGTTAGAGAGAGACTGAATCACAGCTTGTTCCCGCCCACTGCAGCACGCGACCAGTGTTTTTAGCTAGTTGCTAAGCTACCGGCCGGCTATCCAAAACAACAGCCCGAGGCTTAAAAATCAGCCAGCATAAATGCTAGAGATGGAAAGATCGATCGGCTATGTATCGGTATCAGCCGATTTTTAATCAAAATATGTGATCGGCTGATATTTCTCCAATTTAGCCGATCCCAAGAGCCGATTAATGGTGTTAAACAAATGAGCCTAATTTCTGTATTTCCAGCTAGAGTTTCATCCAGGAAGAAGAGCCCTCCGTGAAACCCCCTTCAGCCAGGTCCATGCAAATTCCTATCTGAACCACTAGGTGGAAATGCATAGACTTTTATTCTCGTCAGACTAAAGCAGTCCGCCTCGCGAGAACAGTTTATGGCGTTCACTGCCTGTGCTGATGAAAAACCTGTCGTCCGTCTGGTAGTTTGTTACCGTATGTGACGCAGACTCATCCAGGACGTTTTGTCAAATTAGTAAAATCAACGTCTCGTTGGAGAATCAAGACAAAGACATATAACACTACTAATCTGATACGGCTTTCAAGAGTACACCACGCAGCTGAATACAGTGAGTATCAACAAACAGCTGAGCTAGCACGCGCAGCTAGCACAAAACAAACAACCCAGAACACCATACAGACCAGATCTGACCGGTACGAACAGAACAGCAGCAACAATTTAACATCTTAATTTAATGATTACAGATTTAGTTTAAAATAACAGAGTCTGCGTTTAATGACTGCAGTTTTTACTGTATTTATTTAATTAACTTTTTTTTGTTTTAAATTAAGGGTCTAAATTGAATGATTACAGTATTGGCGATATTTGTTTGATTTACTTTGTTTATTTACTGTTAATTTTGTTTAAAATATTATGCTGTTTCATATGAGCTTGTAAAAAATTGTAACTGTAATAAACCAGTTTAGATCATGTTTCATGACTTGCTTGCCCTAATAACTACATGTACCCTGCTGTGGCATATAGCCCCGCCCTCGATCGGTATTGGCTATCGGCCGATCACGCTGAAAGGTGATCAGTGATCAAAATCGGCCTCAAAAACACTGATCTCTAATAAACACCATCTCTAATAAATACTAATGGCTCGAGTATAACAGCAAAATGGTCAGCGACTCGTTGTAAATAAAAGTTGTTTTGTGTGATTATATGACAAGAAACACATTAAAACACCAAAAACAATCAGAATAACTTAGACTTGAAGATGACTTCTCCGCCAGTAGCTCCACCATGTTGGCAAAAAGTTTTGCCTGCATTGCATCATGGGATTGCCTTAGCGGCTGAGTAAGCGTTCAATGCTTCCTTAAAATCAGGTCTAAATAAGGTTCCTCAGTAGACAGCATGTTTAAGGAATGTAAGAATTGGGACAGTCTACATGTCAGGAGCGCTCTTATGTGTAAAATGTAAAATTCTGTCTATGTAGGAGCTCACTAGGTTTTGAGACTCACCCCATATCACTCCAGCTCAGCCTTCAGGAAGCTTTAATATGGAGGACGAATGCTGCCTGTTTTCTTACCTGCTTCTTTACCTTTTGAAGAAAAAAGTATTAAATGTGTATTTTTTTTCACACATCTGAATGAAAAAGCCTAACAGCAGTAAAGGTACTGGTCCAGAAAGACCCTTAATCATAGTTCATGTTTCATTTTCTAATATCTGAGATCTTCACTTTATTCTGTTAGTCAACCACATGCACTTGCTTGTGACTGAACTTTTTTTTTTTATATAGGCTTTGATGTTAATGCTCGCCACCGCCTTCCCAATAATCACATATTATATTTAGCACAACAGAACACGCTACATATCACTCTTTCAGCTACAGCTGTCACGTCTGGTGTGAAATCAGCCTAACAGTTGGTGGTGGCAGTGGACTGACGTCCCTGTGTGTGAGGTAATCTGTTCTGTGGTCGCAGCTCTAATGACGCAGCTCTTATCTTAATGATCCTGAGAGCACGTTTTGCGATAGTGAACCATAAACACAGTTTATGGTTCCAGATGAGTGTCTGAGAATATTCTGTAGGGGCCATAGTGGACATGATTTTTGATACAGAATTAGAAAAGAAGCACTAACATAACTTTGATATTGAGATTTTTTTGGTAATTCAAAAAAATCTGTAAGCCATGATAGCTTCGTTTACAGTCTTAATTTGTTTATATATCATGCCAGTCCAAAGAAAAATGTACATCTCCATTTTTGACGATTTTCATTTTTCTTTATCATTTGAACTCGACAGCTGCCGTTTACATTGTGTGTAAATTTCATGATGGACGGAGCAAAAGAAATGCTCCAAAATAGCATGGAAACTTTTCTGGTTCCATTGACTTGCATTAAAAGGGAAGAAGGTTTTTAGCCGCTCCTGTAAAGTTGCCGTTTTTGGAGGAGCGATATAAAAAGTGCTGGAAGGAGTAAGAACCCCCAAACGGCCGCTTTAAACCTGTGGGGAGAAGAAGCTACTGAAACTCGTGTTTTGTTAGCTTTGTATTCACCAGCTTCTTATTAAAAACGTCCTTACCTTCTTAAACAGAACATCCATAGCATGTACCTACTGCTTCATTTAAGGAGGAACAGAAAATTCAAACAAGAAGCTGATGGAGTTTAGCTTGGTTTTCTTCTCGCTTGGGTAACGGACACTTGACATTACAGACAGCAAATCAAATTCTTTTAATTAGAGATGGAAGTATCGATCGGCTAAGTATCGGTATCTGACGATTTTTTTAATCAAAATATGCGATCGGCTGTTATTTCTCCAATTTAGCCGATCCCGAGAGCCAATCTAGTGCGTTAAACAAATGAGCCTAATTTCTCGTTTTATAGCTAGCATTTCATTGAAACCCCCTCCAGCCAGGTTCTTGCAGTTCCTATCTGAACCGCTAGGTGGAAACACATACTGACTAAAACGGCGCACCTCGCAAGAAAGTTATCCTTTGTGTTGCGTTGCGTTGTCTGGCAGCTTGTTGCTGTATGTGACCCAGACTCATCCAGAGTGTTACGTTACTGATACGTTTTTTAGAGTACAGCCTCGGCTGAATACAGTGAGTATCAGCAAACAGCAGAGCTAGCAAGCTTAGCTAGCACTAAACAAATAACCCGGAACACCATACAGACCAGATCTGACCGGTACGAGCAGAACAGCAGCAACAATTCAATATTCTACGTTTAATGATTACAGTTTTTAGCTTAAAATAACCAGGACTGCAGTTTTTTCTGCATTTATTTAATTAGCTTTTTTCATTTTAAATTAAGGTCTAAATTTTAATGATTGCAATATTTGGGAAATTTGTTTGATTTACTTTGTTTATTTACTGTTAATTTTGTTAAAAATATGATGCTGTTTCATATGAGCTTGTTAAAAATGGTAATAAACCAGTTTAGACCATGTGTCATGACTTGTTTGCGCTAATAACTACATGTAGCCCAGCCATGGTATATGGCCCCGCCCTCGATCGGTATCAGCTATAGGCCGATCGCGTTGAAAGGCTATCGGCCTCAAAAACGCTGATCGGTCTATCTCTACTTTTAATGTTGATGGTTATTGAATTGGACTGTTTTGCATTGCGCTTAATACATCTATATAAACTCGGTATCATGTTATTGCATACAATCAGTTCGATTCACAGCACATATGGTTGTGTTATCCCTACAGTGAAAAACGAATCTGAATAGTGTATAAATAGATAACCTTAATTCAGTATAGTTTAAAATCCTCCAAGTTTTATTATTCGTGTTGATCTTTCATGCCACCTTAAATTGAGCAGCAGTAGCTGCTTCTAGCACAGTTACAGTTAAGCACCTGTTTAAGGCGGAATGGGAAATTCAGGTAAGAAGCCAACTCTAGCTTTGTTGAATTCGTTGTTGTACATGTTGTCGATGTACAAAGTATATACAGATAAAAACTACATTTTGACCACAAATCAGACGCTCCGCAGTTTTGTTTTTATCACAAATCAGACGTGTTGCTGTTAAAAAATAAAAGTCCTGGAGCGAAATAGATGCTCTGTAAATGTTGTGCCTGTGCAGTCATTATGACAAAAAACTGTGTTTATTGTTTGCAGTGAGTTCCTCTTCTATCTCTAGTAGGAACAATTATCTAGGAACCATAAAAGGAGTGAACCGTTTCACGGTGGCATAGATAAAGCTGGAGCCACTCTGCCCAATGCTCAATTCCTATTGGTGATCGCCACATCGCTTTGCTCCTAATTTGCATAAAATTGAACTTTGCTTAATTGTTGTTGCTGGATCCGCCCCCTTTGCGTTGTAACTACAATTAGCCAGTGTTGTAGAAGTACTGATACCTGTGAGTTGCTTAGGAAACCACATAGTAACCTGATATATTGTGATAGCGACAGCATGCTGTCACATCGCCCAACACATTTCAGCTAATTTCTTATCAGTAATTGAGAGTAATTAAAGCAGTATAATTGTATTTATGTTGATTTGTATGAAACTGATCAAGTACAAGGCTAAAGTCATTAAATTGGCTTGTTGGCAGTCTTTCTGATTAGCTTTCTGGTCAACACTTCTTAATCTCCTCCCTCAAAAAAAAAGAAACCGCTTAAGCTCAAATAAACAAACATTTGCTGACTGTTGCCCTCAAAATGTGTTACAGCATACAATATCAGTCAAAAGCCTGGATGCACCTATCCAGGTTTTTCCTATTTTACTGGTTTAATAGTAATACTATTAGTGAATAATGGTGAAGGAATCAAAACTATAAAATAACACGTATGGAGTTATTCCTGGACCAGAACAAAACATCTGCTCTGATGCACTTTTACATACTTTTACACTTAGACATACTGAGGAGCCTCATGAGCTGCTTTTCTTTTTTTAAATAATGTATTATTGATGAGAGATTGAAAAAAACAAAAAAACAAAAGAACTAACAAGCAAACAAGGGAGAAAAAAATAAATAAAATGTGAAATCTAACCAACTTATGACCATAGATAACAAAAGATAGCATTAAAGGTATTTTGCAATGGAAAACAAAATATATAGGGATCATTGGCATGTGTGTGTCTACATAGAGTAGTATTATTTGTTGTTGTTATGTATAGAGTGGTGTTGAATTTGGTACTGGATCTCAGTACACTTGTGTTTATAGTAGAGTTGGTAAGCATACGTGCCGAGATCTTGAGTTTTATAGGTGTTATAATAAAAGTATTAATTGTATTTATTTTTATATTATTATTATTTATATGTAATCATAATGTTTGTTTTAGACATAATTTTGTACATAGGCACCAACTTTAAATTTGTTTAACACATTAAGATCAAAACACCTTTATATAATAAAAAAACATAGAATTCAATGAGACCAAACTTTGGATTGGTAGTGTACTGTCTCCGTGAATGTAAACACATCCAGCTGATAACTGTGGTCCACTTAGTGGATCCACTAATTATTTAATAATTGTGACGGACCTACACCTAGCAAGTGACCACTATTAGACTGCCCTCACAGCTACAACATATATACAGTACATACCACTGAGCAGGAATGTGCCTAACCTGCATGTTGTGTATATACTTAATACCTGAGATTCTTATTTGCACATCTTTATTCTGTTTCAGGCTAAATTGGTAGCCTTATATTTAACATAGCTGAAACTAAAGCCCGGTTTTAAAATCCAGAATGAACTCCGACTCTAGACTCCTGCAGCTGGAATTGTTGGAATCGACATGCCGAGGCGAGAATGGCTTCCCGCTACACTCACTCACTGTGAAGTTCCTCCAACAGACTAATAGCATTAACGTTACTGTCTACGCTGCAGCGAGTAACACATAAAGCCTTTACAGAACGTTCCTACTCAGTTAGCTATTAGAGTGAAACTCAGGGTGTAATCATTTTCAGCTGCTTGTAATTACTCCCCCAGTTTACGTAACAAGGGGAGACAAATCCGACTGGCTTGTTGAATCCAGTGTTCTCTGATCTGGGCAGCCCAAATAAAACGAACTGGCTTGTACAAGCACTCCCGATACCCACGTTTTTCATCTGTTGGTTCCCTGTAAGTGTGAATATCTAGTCACCGTTTGTGCACATGCAGGATCCTCATGAGTTATACTGGAATCTAAAACAGGATGCATTACAGTTTCACTTCCTTTCACAAAACTGATAGTGAGATGCAAATGTCCCTCACATGGTGTCACAACACAGCTCTTGTCTTGTGTCTCCGTACTGAAAGGCCTCCGCGGAGCGCACACCTAGCCTCAGCATGCAAAACTGGTAAACATGCATTATGCAAATCCGTTTTTATGACCGATACCGAGGCACATCCCTTAAAACGCTACGTCCTTATCTTTTTCCGGGCATTTAGTTTTGGTTGTGTTCAGTTTAGGAGCTGTGCACTATACCCCAGTTAGTTTAAACTGTGGTCCTGAAGTAAAACCTATGTACACCGATCAGCCATAACATTAAAACCACCTCCCTGTATCTACACACATTATCAGCTTACAGGAGCACTTTGTAGTTCTACACCTACAGACTGTAGTCCATCTGTTTCTCTGTATACCTTACTCTGTTCTTCAATGGTCAGGACCCCCACAGGACCACTCACAGAGCAGATATTATTTGGCTGGTTGATCATTCTCAGCACTGCAGTGATACTGGTGTGAGTGGATCAGACACGGCACTGCTGCTGGAAGTTTTAAACACCGCGTCCACTCCAACAGACACGTACCTTGCGGGTCCACCGTGTAGATGGAAAGTCAGAGACAGTAGCTCAACTGTTGCTGCCCAGTTTGTGTTCCTCTAGACCTTCATCAGTGGTCACAGGACGCTGCCCACAGGACACTGTTGGCTGGATGTTGCTGGTTGGTTGACTATTCTCAGTCCAGCAGTGTCACTGAGGTGTTTATAAACTCCAGTAGCAGCACTGCTCTGTCTGATCCACTCATACCAGCACAACACACACAAACAAGCCACTACTATGTGAGTGTCTGCAGCTCTGAGAATGGTCCACCATCCAAATAGTATGTTGTGGGGGTCCTGACTATTAAAGAACAGGGTGAAAGGGGATAAACAATGTTCACAGTGAATCAGATGGACTACAGTCTGTAAGTGTTGAACTACAAAGTGCTCCTATATGGTAAGTGGAGCTGATAATGATGTATGTGTGTGTGTATGTGTGTGTGTGTATATATGTGTGTGTGTGTGTATATGTGTGTGTGTGTGTGTGCGTATGTATATGTGTGTGTGTGTGTGTGTGCGTATGTATATGTGTGTGTGTGTATGTATGCGTGTATGTATGTGTGTGTGTGTATGTATGCGTGTATGTATATGTGTGTGTATGTATGTATGTATGCGTGTATGTATATGTGTGTGTATGTATGTATGCGTGTATGTGTGTATGTATGTATGCGTGTATGTATATGTGTGTGTGTGTATATATATGTGTGTGTGTGTGTATGTATGTGTGTGTGTGTGTATATGTATATGTGTGTGTATGTATGTATGCGTGTATGTGTGTGTGTGTATATATATATGTGTGTGTGTATATGTGTGTATGTATGTGTATATATGTGTATGTGTGTATGTATGTATGTGTGTGTGTGTATATATGTGTGTGTGTGTGTGTGTATATTTATATATGTGTGTGTGTGTGTGTGTGTGTGTGTATGTGTGTGTATGTATGCGTACGCGTGTATGTTTTAATGCTTTAAAGATCTTTTAAAATGTAGAAATATTAAAAATGCTGTCTCCTACAGAAACTCTATCTAATATCTAAGAGTGCAGGTGAGAAAGCCTGCATTTCCTGGGCTTTACATCACTAAAAGCTGTTCCGTTTCATAGAATCCTTTAAATGTGTCCGAGAAATATGTGTCCTTCGTTGGTGAAAAGTCAAGGAACGTGGCTGGTGTTTCCCTCAAGACCTTCAGACTCCCAAAGTCCTTTATGCACAGCTCAGAACAGTTTGAAAAGCGAGGGGCGAGATGCTGCAGCGCCAGAGTTTGAAATGAAGTGTGTTTCAGTGTGCCGCGTTGCTCAGGTCGTCTCCTGAGGAGGAGCCCTTGTCTCACAATGCTATGAAGGTCTCTCCTACCTTGGCTGCATCCTAATGCTGTGCGTCCACTTGCTCGTTTTCTTGCCACGTTCCTCCACTGTTCAATACTCATAGTTGTTTTTATGTTACCGTGGAAATGAAGAAAATGAATGTACACTATTTGGACAGAAGTATTGGGACGCCCACACACCTACCTACCAGTACACACCTAGCTTTTATAGTGTCCCATTCTAAAACCATAGGCATTAATATGGATTTGGTCCCCTTCAAACACCTGCCTCAAAGGCCTCATTGGAATTTCAGCCCTTTTCTCTGTTACAAGGTGACATCATCTCTTAACACAATCCTTAGTGCCCGCCTACCAGAAAGCTTGGCATGCTTTTAGACATGTTCAGAGAGCTAACACTGTAGATACCTCTCTGAAACATTCTGCTCCAGTCTAGTTTGGTCTAGTTCTTGCACACCAAACTCTCCTAGCCAGCCTTTATGGACCTTGCTTTGTGCACACTGTGGGAACTGTTTAAGGAAGGCCCTGTTCTGTTCCAGCATGAAAAGTTGGAAGCTAGCAATTGTCCAAAATGTCTTTTCTGCTGAAACATTGATATTCCTTCTCTGAATCTAAAGGGTCTCAGCCAGCACCTGAAACTCAACCCCGTAGCATTATCCCTCCTCTACCAAACTTAACAGTTGGCACAGTGCAGTCAGGCAGGTAATGTTCTTCTGGCAACCACCAAACCCAGACTCAATGACCATCAACTCAATGAAACTTCTTCAACAATTTTTGGCTTGTTGGCCAAATTTAGCCTTTAGCAAGAAAATATGTCTTACAAAACACAAGCACGAAACATGTTTTTATTATAAAATCAACTAATGAAAAATAAGAGGTAGTCAGCATAGGTGCCCATAATTCTTTGCAGCGTGGACTTTTATCCTCCAACCAACTGACCCTTTGTTATCTGGTTTTGTTTGCAGGTTATCTGTTGTCAAAGGCCACTTCCCAAAGCTTGTAGACTGTGCCCACTTTCACTATGAGAACGTGGACTTTGGTTCCATTGAGGTAAGTTCTGGTCTAAAATTTGTCAAACTCATTGACGTTTGTTAGAGTAGCATTAGCTCATTCTGACCAACCACGGACAGTGTGGACTGTGATTACTTGGGTTTGCCAGAACACTGGAATGGAGGGAAAGCCACCATGTAGAGGGTCTGCCCTCTTGCCACATTATCGTTTAAAGCTGGGGTCATTTTCATTGTCATGCACGGGAGCAGGCGTGAACAGTGTGAGCGGGTGCCGGACAACACAGTACTTGTAGTGAAAACTTGCAAGTCATTAAATGGCTAATCTCCTGCACAGACTACAACTTACAGGCCGCTCAGAGTCACACTGACATTCAGGTCAACGCTTGTTCTTCTGAAAGGTAGTATATCAGAGTCAGACACTGAGGCTAGCGATCGCTTTGATCCGAGTAAGTCAAGTAAATGCACAAACACACAGAGATTTGTTTTTATGCTGTGTCAGAATATATTGGATATTGGCCAATCAACAGACAATCTGCTTTCTAAAGTAAAAAAATAATATTAATAACTTTATTTGAAAAAAAGTTGTCCTATGTTTTTATATGCCTTCCAAAATAAAGTTTTAGTCCATAGGCGGAGCCTTATTTTAGCCACGCCCCTGCATTTTAGAGCAGGAGGAAAGACAGCATGGCCACGTGGTCAGCAGTTAGATTCCATTGTAAATGACATTTTTCTGTATTTAAAACAGCAGACAGGCTTTAACGTTAGGAACCAGAAATAAACGACTTTGTTCTTGTAGCCTTCAAGAAACCTGGGGCTCTTTTGAAAAGAGTTTTCTAGAAGCTGTTGTTTATTAATCCTACAAAATTGGGACTTTTTGTCCTGATAACGTATGAAAACAAACACACACACACACTGGTTTAGTTCAGCCGTGTGCACTGAGCTGGAAGAGCAGCGTCCCGTTTCTTGTTCTCTCAGAGTTGGGAGGCTTTTCTTGCTCTCGGCTCTGACGAGCTCTTATGATGTCAGATGCTCATTCATGTCCCGTGTACCCTTCAGTGGTCTGTCCGTCTCTCTCACAGTGGTCTCTCTCTCTCTTTCTCTCTTTCTTTCTTTCTTTTTCCTCTCCCCTTCTCTCTCTCCCACTTTCTCTCGCTCTCACTCTCTCTTTCTCTCTCCTGCTATCTCTTGCTCTTTCTCTCACTATCTGTCCCATGTAACCTTCAGTGGTCTGTCCGTCTCTCTCACAGTGATCTCTCTCTCTTTCTCTCTTTCTTTCTTTCTTTTTTCTCTCCCTTTCTCTTGCTCGCTCTCTTTCTTTCTCTCGCTCTTGCTCTCTCATTCTCTCTCCCCTTTTCTTTTTCTCTCTCCTGCTATCTCTCGCTCTTTCTCTCACTATCTGTCCCATGTAACCTTCAGTGGTCTGTCCGTCTCTCTCACAGTGATCTCTCTCTCTTTCTCTCTTTCCTTCTTTCTTTTTCCTCTCCCCTTCTCTCTCTCTCCCACTTTCTCTCGCTCTCTTTCTCTCTCCCCCTTTCTTTTTCTCTCTTCTGCTATCTCTTTCTCTCACTATCTGTCCCGTGCGACCTTCAGTGGTCTGTCCGTCTCTCTCACTGTCACTATCTCACTATCTGTCACTCTTTCATTCTTTCTTTTCTTTCTTTCTTTTTCTCTCCCCTCTCTCCCTCTCTTTCTTTCTCTCTCTCGTGCTATCTCTCTTTTGCTGTCACTATCTGTCTCTCTCATGCATTCTTTCTCTCCTTCCTTCTTTCTCTCCCCTTCTTTCTCTCTTTTTCTCTCATGCTATCTCTCTCTCACTATCTGACTCTCTTTCCTTCTTTTTTCTCTCCACTTCTTTCTCCGTCTTTCTTTTTCTTTCTCTCTCCTTCTCCCTCTCCCTCTCTCTCGCTCTCTCCTTCTCTCTCTCCCTGTTTTCTCTCTCACGCTCTCTCTCGTGCTATCTCTTACTATCTGTCTCTCATTTTCTTTTTCTCACTCACTCACTCACTCACTCACTCACTTATCCCATTATCCCAGCACATGCACTTTAAATCCTTTAGTGCTTCATAATAAGTCTGTAACTCACTCAGCAGATCAGCTCCGTCAAAACACCAGCGTGTGTACTTTGAACTAGTGTTTGATTTCCGGTGATGACGTTTAGTCTGTCGGGTCTGTTGCGTCTGTGTTCTCTGTGTTGTTTGTTTAGTTTTGCTCCTGCTGTCGGCGGGGGCTGTGTTTTGTTAACTGCGTTTGCCTGCAGGGTTTTCGTGGCTGTGATGTGTGTGTGTGTGTGTGTGTGTGTGTGTGTGTGCTTGCAGGTCTGTCTCTGTCCATCTGTCTGTCTATTGCAGGTGTAGAAATTGGCTCGTGTCTGGACCCCCCAATCACAACATTTGACATTTTGGCCACCAAGGATACAGAAATTTGGCTGGGATTAAGACGACTGACAGTAATATTTGTCAGTCCTCTATAGCTGCCATCTGTTGCAGTTGCCTTATAACGAGAGGACTGTTAACACATAGCGTCTGTTGATGAATAGTAAAGTTAGAGAGATTCTAGGGTTAGGGTTATGATGCTTTGCTGGTTTTTCTATTTCTGTTAGTTTGTAAATGGGCTGCAAAGTTATGAAGCCCAAAGTTACAAGCCAGAGGAAAAAACTCTCTCCCACAGAAACCACTTCAAACACCTGCCTCAAACGCCTCATTGGGATTCCCTCCCTTTTCTCTGTTACAAGGTGACATCATCTCTTAACACAATTCTTATTACCCGCCTACCAGAAAGCTTGGCATGCTCTCACACGTGTACAGAGAGCTAACACTGTAGATACCTCTCTATAACATTCTGCTCCAGTCTAGTTCGTGAAGGTGGATCTACTAACTTGTTCTGCCAGACATTCAGAATCGGACTCTGGCTCAAACTGATATAGCAGAACCGACAACATAGCAAGAACGGTCACAGCAGTGTGCGGGTTGAACTTGATGACCAATTAGAACACAGTGGGTGAAGCGACCAATCAGAGCACACTGGGCTCATTGGGAGGCGGAGCTTAAAGACACAGGAGCTCTAACAGTGTTTTAGACGGAGAGTGAATACACATGTATAGTAGAGATGGACCGAGCAGTGTTTTTAAGGCCGATTCCGATCACCTTTCAGCGCGATTGGCCGATAGCCGATACCGATAGAGGGCGGGGCTGTATGACATGGCAGGGCTACAAGTAGTTATTAGCGCAAGCAAGTCATGAAACATAGTCTAAACTGGTTTATTACCATTTTTACCGAGCTCATGTGAAACAGCATAATATTTTAAACTAAATTAACAGTAAATAAACAAAGTCAATCAAACAAATATCCACAATACTGTAATCATTCAATTTAGACCCTTAATTTAAAACGAAAAAAGCTAAATAAATAAATACAGTCAAAACTGCAGTCATTAAATGCAGACTCTGTTATTTTAAACAACAATCTGTAATCATTAAATGATCTTGAATAGTAGCTGCTGTACTGTTCGTACCGGTATGTGTTTCCACCTAGTGGTTCAGATAGGTATTGCAGGGAGCTGGCCGGAGGGGGTTTCAACGAAACGCTAGCTGGAAATACAGAAATTAGGCTCATTTGTTTAACGCCATCGATCGGCTCTCGGGATCAGCTAAATTGGAGACATATCAGCCGATCACCGATCACATATTTAGATTAAAAATCAATACCAATACATAGCCGATCGATCTTTCCATCTCTAATGTATAGTATTAAAAAAATATTGTGTTCCAGGAATACTGACGCTTGTAAATACGTGTAAACATTAAAAATAGTGTTGTAGTTCACCTTTAAATAAAACAAGTTGCTGTTATTCTAAGAGGCTTTAACTGCTGTAGACTAAGTTTAGACGATGTCAAGACTTGGCAGTGTGAACCACCGCAGTCACCGGAGCATCAGCGCTTTTATTAATATAAAGTTTTTAATAAATATATAAATATTTTTTTCAAACATTGTGTAATTGTGTACTGAAACTTTCTTACTGTGTGTACACCATATTTTTTAATTTGTGTGTGTATGCATATATGGAACACCTGAATTGGCCCAGACTTAGCGTTCCCATGATGCACTTGGGAGGCTTTCTCATTAGTGTTTAAACTCACAAACGACACGAGAGCCATAAAACATCCTTCCATCTTTACTGTCAGTGCTCTGTGAAGCAGAAAGCCGAATAAACAGCATGCCAAAGGCTCTCCAAACTCCTCTCTCCTCCTTTCACTCCACCCCTCCTCCTCTGCCCTCCTTTCTCTACTAGGGTCTGTAAAAACGCACTGATCTGATACAGCCGCATCGATTTTTGGAACGTAGACATAGATTATAATCTATTATAATAATGTTGTGTGTGTGTGTGTGTGTGTGCCCATATTTATTTATTTTTTTTGCCAACATCAGATTCACATTTTCAAAGTTTAAAAAATCAATAAAAAGCTTGGTCAGAGCATGTGAGTGGGGTGGGGTGGCAGAAATGTCGTCCCCTCATTCACACACCACAGACGAAACACACTCAAGAGTCCACTCTACTCCACACAAGTCAATCCAGCAGATCTGGTTAGATCTTGTAAATGATGGCTGTTATTAAATGAAAAACAAGTCGATCATTCTACACAGGGTTACGACTGTTTCTTCCTGTTATCATCTACTGTTACCATCTACTACCATATACACACCAAATGGATATAAGCAGCCATGGTGCAGTTGGTGAGCATTTCCAGTATAGGGCTGCTTTACTGTTTCACAGTGCAAACTAGGCCTGAAAAATATCTAAAAATAATTAGAATATATTCTAGTGTATAAATGTAGATGTATAATATTCAAGTTTAGAAATTTAGGATTATTAGTCCTCTCGAATTCGTGTACTTCTTTTATTAAAACACTGTTTATATCTTTTTTTTCTGTTGTTTATGGCCATTGGGTAACTTGCTATTGATATTCGACTATATCGCTACTGCACTAACGCATGAGCGCATGAGTTCTCGGATAACTGTTCAAGGTGCCAGTATTCAAATACTGAAATCATCACTGTCCAATGAAAAACAAGTATTCCCCCCAGAATAGCAACTTTACAGGAGAGGACAAAAACTGTCTTTACTGACAGTGTGAGTCAATGGGACCAGAAAATATTCAAATTGACTTTGGAGCATTTCTATTTGCTTTATCATGAAATTTTTACACAATGTAAACGGCAGCTGTCGTGTTCAGATGATGTACAAAAATGGAGATGCATGTTTTTCTTTCAATGACGCTCTGCTTTCATGTTTTAACCGGACGGGAAGAAAGTAATTCAGAGTTTTTGATGTGGAATTCTATTCTGCTTTAAAAACATTCCCTACAGTGGTATTGAAAGGAACTGAGCCAATGCAGATATAACCAATTCATTTCTTATGCGTTGTGAAAGTGACTTGCACGTCTCCTGAATTTGATAATTATGAAACGGTGGCCAATAAGAAACAAAGAAAATTTGGGGGTCCTATTTTGTCTTACAATGCCCTGCATGTACTTTTTCACCATGATTAGGTATTTTAGGCCAAAAGAAAGTGTCTCGGGCACCAGTCAGCATACTTGTAATCGTTTTGTGTAATACCTTTCTGTAAAGTAAAGAAAGGTAATCTGGCACTTGGTAAGTTTCTCTAGGACAGCTATTTCGCATCAGAGCCCATCGAATGTCTTTGTTCTCATCTTTACATTTTAATTATCCAGAAATTTTGAACAATTGGTGGAATTCACCCGTAACCCGTAATTTCAATTTAAAAGCTCCACCTACCTTTTAGGTCCACAGCATAGATGTACTGCTGCAGTCCGTTGTCTTGTACATCCACAGGATGTTGTATGTGGTACTGGTACGACTGTGGTCAGAAACTAACCAGTGATGAAGAACTGGAGCAGGGGTATTTAATTAGAGTTCAGTAAGGTCCAGTTAGAGGAGGTCTCCTCAGGCCAAGGTCCGGACCATCATCACTTCTAACTTGTGTTATTATTCAGTGCCGAATCCTGTATATATAAATTACCTAGTATCAGCATCTTTTATCATCAGCAACTGAAAGACAAACTTATTACAAATACTGTTCAGTATATTTCAGTATATTCACTGTTTAAAAGCTGAATTGAATGAATTATTTCTAAAGCTCCAAATAAATGTTTTGTTCCTACTTCATGTAAAAACAAGGGCTACATTAAAAAAAACCCGGAATGATTTTGAAAAAAAAGCATCTTAAAGTGTTTATTTATAGAGAAAGTAAATAAAATGTGTGTCTTCTTGTTAACTCAGCTTCACAGATTGACATGTTGGTTGTACAGAGCGGTGTTCTCCAAAACTAGACGAGCAGGTTCATTCCAGAACCGTTCCTGTTAAACACTCAGTTTCTCTGTTCACTTTTCTGTTTTTAGAGCTCGTTATTCTTTCTGACTCACTTTAGTCTCCGGCTGCTTCTCCTCGCTTTGTACCTCGTCTGTGTGCGCGCCGCACGCCCCAATATGCACAGAGAAGGAGCCTTCAGTGATCTTACAGCGCACGGGATTGGTCTCTGAGTTCACTGCGCTGTAAAGCCCGTATACCGTAAAGACAAGAAAAGCTCCGCCGCTTAAATTAAACATAAACACAGTCTAAATTAAATCTTTCTCAATAGTTTATCGGTTCGGTTTGGGTCCGCATTGGACAACGTCTGGGTCCGGATCCAGTCCGCGGTCCACCTATTAGTGACCCCTGAACTAAGAGGATAACCAATACAAGTTGTGCTACAGGCTAAAGCTTCAGACTGTACAACATCCGTTTCTAACCAGGTTCACTTTCTGACCAGATTCAAGAAGGTTTCCAATAAAGTGGCCAGTTAGTCTAGTCTATGCAGCGCCATTTAAGTGTTCAGTGTATTTTTAGTAAAAATTTGAAATCATACCAAAGTACTGAAATTCTGAATGATGAGATTAATGAACCGATTACTAAGGACTCGTAATTAAATTGAACCTTTCTAAGATTTACACCCCACCCCACCCATCGCCCACCAGTGCAGATGCTTGTCTGCAGGATCGCATGAGTTCATGCCACTGTCTGTTGCACTTCAGATTAAAATGCCTCTGTTTAATCCTCTCAGTCTCGGTGCCCCCCTCCACAGTCCCCTCGCTCGCTCTCTCTCTCAACCCTGCAGAAAGAAGGGGATGGAGGGGACTCTTGACGGTGAGCTTTTGTACCCTCTGTGTGGCCCACTCCAGAGAAGGCTCTGTTTGAATATCGGAGTTGCAGACTCTAATTCCGCTCTCGGGGAATTCCAGCCCGTCCAGAGTGGCAGGCAGTTGTTTTCCCGTTCGGCATGGGTGTCGTTTTAGCACTTTTGTGATCAGAGAGAGTTTTATTGGGCTGCCTTGGGCCCAGAAAACCCTTCAGGCCCAGAGAAGAACACTGTCTTCCAGAGATAAATGGCAGCCTGGGAAAAAAAAAAAAAATATTTAGTGTTATGTCGGCTCCTATTAATACAGTCCACATAAGCAGCCCCAAATGGGCGGTTCAGAGGGCTGGATAATTAAAGAGCGGAAGCTGCTGAGCTTCACAGGGATGTGAAACAGTGTAGTTGTGCGCGTTATTGTTTACTAAGGTCTTTCCAGTTTCCTCTAACTGACTTTCAGTCTGTTGGTTTTCTTTTTTCTTGTTTTTTTTTTTTTTTTTTTTTGTACCTGTGATAGATGAAGGTGATAATCTTACCAAGCAAATAAGATACTTCTTTGTATCTTGGAAAAAGTTCTTGAATTGTTTTGTTATGTTTGAAAGTTTCCTTTTAGGTTTTTCCCTTTGCTTTAGTTTACGTTACAGCTTCTTGTAAACTGTCTACAAAGTTATGAAGCCCAAAGGTACACTCCAGAGAAACCACTTTTCTCAGCTGCCTGAAACGCCCTGTTAAAATCCCAACCCAACTCACATGGTGATGTCATCTCGTAACACAATCCTTGTTGCCCACCTACCAGAAAACTTAGCACATCGTCTAGCTCCAGTCTAGCTAGTGAAGGTGGGTCAGCTACCATAAGTCCTGTGTCATGCCTTCAGAATTGTGCCTAAGAACGCTGCCATGAATAAGGGATGGTATCAAAACAATGATCCAGGAGCAATTTGGAGATGAACTATGCTTTATGGGTTATGATGGAGCACCATATTACAAGGCAGAAGTGATAACCAAGTGGCTCGGTCAACAAAACCTTTAAATTTTGGGTCCATGGCTAGAAAACTTTCCAGATCTCAATTCCATTGAGAACCTGTGGTCAATCCTTAAAAAAGAGGGTGGACAGACAAAAACCCAGAAACTGTGCTCAACTACAAGCACTGATTAGGCAAGAATGGGTTTCCATCATTTGAGATTTTGCCCAGAAGCTGATGTCCAGCATGCCGAGGTGACTTGCAGAAGTCTTTAAGAAGAAGGGTCAACACTGTAAATCTTCGATCTCTACTTAAACTAGTATTTGTCAATAAAAAAGTTTACACATGTATGGAATGCTTATCATTGTACTTGATTATACCATATGAACATCTGACAACAGGTTCTAAACAAACTGAGGCAGCAACTTTTGGCCATGACTAAAGCGCAGAGTAACGAAAACAGCCTGCTTAATTCAATAGGATAATGAATTTAGTTTGGAATAGGACCTTGAATTATGATGTTTCTGATAAATAAACCCACAAATATGAATAAAATATTTCAATAATCAAGATTTCATTCATTATGTTTGCTTATGTCAAAACAGAAAGTTTCTTGTTTGCTGCTGTAGTTGAGCAAGTTGACTGACACTGAAATAAAAATAAACGATGCGCATAAACGCAAAACTTGTTCAGGAATCTACATGAGAGATATTTAATTGATCCCCAAGGGAAATTCAAAATCTCCCCATTTAACCATCCGTGCAGTGAACCATACACACACTAGGGTGTGGTGGGCAGCCCTACCACAGCGCCCGGGGAACTGTCAGGGGTTAGGTGCCTTGCTCAAGGGCACTTCAGTCATGTCCTGTCAGTTTATAGGATTGAATCAGCAACCTACTGGTAACAAGGCTGATTCCCAAACCTCCAGCTCATGACTGCCCGTAACTGTTCACCTATCAAAGATATGGTGCTTAAACTTGGGCCACTAGTTTATCAATAGAATATGACCATGACTGCACATTCAGTAAATCAGCTAAACGACACTATATGTGTATGTATGTATGTATGTGTGTGTGTGTGTGTGTGTGTGTGTGTGTGTGTGTGTGTGTGTATGTATATATATATATATATATATATATATATATATATATATATATATATATATATATATATATATATATATATATATATACTCTACAGAAGGATGTCAGAAGACTGACCTCTTGAACTTAGTTTTCTTGTCTGGATTGTCTATCATTCTACTGTATAGATAACAACAACAACAAAAGTTTGTGTTTTCTGTTAAAAAAGTGTTTTAATGATTAAAATTTGTACAAATTTTTTGTTTGCTGTGAAAAAGCTGTGGCTGTGTATTAAAATGCAGGAGTGTGTTTTCTGTAGAGAATTTAAGAAACCAGGTGGGACCAGGGTGCCCAAACTTTTGTATGCGACTGTGTGTTGAAATGTATTGTAGTTCATTCTGACGCCCCAAAATCAGCCCAGTTGAATCACTGCTTTCGGGTCAGTGTGACGGGATGAATTGGTGCATTTGTTTTATTTATTTATTTATTTTTGTTAATATTCCCAGCTCTCTAAAAGTAAAGCAAGTGGTGCGACCTGTTAACATATGTGTGCATATGTGTTTGTGCCCTCAGCTGCAGTTTGCTAGCGAGCAAAGCGATGCTAACTGGAGCTCAGCCAGTGCCAAAGACCTGGTCTTCCTCGTGCAGGTCTCCTGCCAGGTGAGGTCATGCCCACCCCATCGTTTGCACAGACCACTTTTATTTCTTACTTTTTCCATGATATGTTCAAATCGGCCAATAAACCTGTAAAAACAAACTCTGTAATTTGTCCCAGAGACAAAAAAATTTAGCACTCCTGATCTAGAAAGGTTTTGGATTATCTACTAAGCAACCAGCCCACCCTTATCTGCTTGAACGTGCGGAGCTATTTTGGCTCTAAACACTAGAAGTATAGTGATGTGCATATTTTTTAGGTTTAATGCAGTTTTAATCCTGAGGCCAGAACGTTATGTGACTTTCCGAGTGGGTTTAAAATTGCTTGAAAGTTACAGAGTGTTTGCAAAACTGACTTACTGGGCTAAGATGCATTGGTAGGTTTGAACGCCTCTGGTTATATGACATGGTTTCTGGATTTTCTACCTGAAAACAAGTTAGCACATCCTGTACAGAAACGTAAATATAACATTTTATGCACATTGTATTACAGGTTTAAATACGTTTAATGTGGGGAAATAATGAAACATAAAATGCACCATAATTATTTTCCCAATATAATAAATTAAAGGAAAAAAGTGCAGCTTTTAAAGATATGGACACTTAAAACATCTATAAAATACATACAATTTGACCAGGAGTGCTTACATTTTTGCAGACAGCATAGATAAAGGTCTTGCTGTCATCTGTCCAATAATATAGGCGTAATAAGGTATAATATGATATAGTATAATATAATATAATATAATGTAATATAAGGAATGCAATAGCTTTGGTATTTCAAAATGTGGAGGGCAGAAAAAAGAAAATCTGAACTTATATTGTATATTTCACTATTTTTTTATTCTTACTATTATTTATTATTAAATTTAACATTTAAGCTCTTTAATATCAGTAGGTTGATTTTGTATATCTCTCTTTCTTCATCTCTTTCAAATCTATCTGTTTTGTTTTTTGTATGTCTGACTGCCCCCTCCCTCCCCTTTTTTTGGTCTACTTTGCCTCTGCCTCCATTTCCCCCAATCTTTCTCTCTCCCTCTCTCCCTCTCTCTCCCTCTCTGGTATGTAGGGTAAGACGTGGATGGTGCGCCGCTCATATGAAGAGTTCCGGACGCTGGATGCTCATCTGCACCAGTGCATCTATGACCGGCGTTACTCCCAGCTACTGCCCCTGCCCGCACTCGCCGAGATCGGGGACAAAGTGGAGGTGAGTGGGGAGTGGTTACGCCACAGGTTGGCCCCCTTATCTCCCGCTAATGCCTCCTGTATTGATTCTGTACAGATAACCTCTCAGCTATGCAGTATGGAGGTCAGTATCCACTTACATAGGCCAGGTTATTTATCATTAGTGACTGGTTATATTGGCTGACTGCCCACTGTTATGTTGTTATGGATGTTCAAATGTGAGCACTAATGGTGGTACTTGTTGGTTTTACATGCAACAAGCTGCTATAGGATCAGCTACCTGTACATAAAGTTTTAAAGTGACCTGCTTTAATGGCTGAAATGACCTGCTTTATTGACACAGACTCGTTCTTGCTTACATGCTCGCTCTCTCTCATGTTCTCTCTCATGTTCTCTCTCTCTCTCCCTCCCTCCCTCAGATTTTCACCCCCATGCTGTCTGAGTACCTTAACCGCCTCTCCATGATCGTGGACAGTAAACTCAACTGTGGGCCTGTGCTCACCTGGATGGAGGTGAGAGAAAACATATTTCTCATAACATGACATGAGCAACACAACTGCATGCCAAAAGCTAAGCAATGCTCCAGGTGGGCTGCGCCATAGTGTTATCACAGGCTGTTCTGATTAGAAAACTGTTACACCCTAAAAAGACTTGCAATATAATATACAGTAAAATATACAGAACATTAGTTTTGTATGCATATGTTTAAGAGGGAGTAAATTGAATGTGTAATCAGAAATACACCTGTTTGGTGAGCTGAACAACTTTTTGTTAGTGTGATCAAATTTACAGGTCCCATTTCACGGACAACTAAATATCTACACTGACTTAAATTGAAATGCAAGAGTTGTAATATGTCAACATATCATAAAATGCCATTCGGCCTGTAGTTTATACAGTCAATATATAGAAACTAAGCTACAAAGACAGCTTGTTTTGACTTTTGTTTTATATATATATATATATATATATATATATATATATATATATATATATATATATATATATATATATATATATATATATATATATATATATATATATGGTTCAACTCCTATATATATATATGAATGGTCTTTCAGTAATTGCTCATCTGCTGCTATGTAGTCACTTTCAGTCTGAGTCAATGTTATTTCAGATTGTTCAGCCGTTAGCCTTAATTTTGCCTTTAGCCAGCCCAGGAACCCACTTGCTCCGCCTGGGGTACACTGTTGGTCAGCGGTATGACTCAGCTATGCTATGTAAGGTCTATGCTGTGCTTCAAGCAAGCCAGAAAAAAACTTGCTGAAAACCCCTGCTACTGACAACATGAAGAACAGTCATGTTCACTAAACTCAAAAATGTAGTTGGTCCCCCCCATTGCAGATATATTGGAATTTTCACCTATTCATCCAGAAGAGCATTTGTGAGGTCAGACACTGAAATTAAACAAGAGGGCCTGGCTCGCAATATCTATTATATTTTATCCCAAAGGTGTTCAACTCCTGTTAAACAACACCACAGCATTATCCCTCCTCCACCAAACTTTACAGATGGTACAATACAGTCAGGCAGGTAATGCTCTACTGTCATTCGCCAAACCCAGACTTGTCCATCAGTCTGCCAGTTAGAGAAGCGTAACCCATCACTCCACAGAACACATGTCCACTGCTCCAGAGGCCAGTGTTGGCACTTTACACCACTCCTTCGTAAGGCTTGCATGCAGCTGCTCTGGCATCCTTGCCGTGAAGCCGCTGGTGTACAGTTTTGGTGTTGATGTTAATGCCAGAGCAGGTTTGGAATTATTCAGTCAGCAGGCGTTGTTGACGTTTATGCACCATGTGCTGTAGCGGTTGACACCTTGTGGCTGAGTTGCTGTGGTTCCTAAACGCTTCCACTTTTCAGTAATACCACTCACAGTTAAATGTGGAATATCCAGGAGGGATCCAATTTCACTAACTGACTTTGCAACTGTGGCGTCTTATCACAGTTCCTAAGTATCCTAATCCTAATTATCTACTATATATAATTCGACAAGTAAATGCCAATCAGTCAAGTTGAGTATATTTCATTTCTGATACAGAACATATTTTATTAAAATAAAATATTTTTAATGTAATTCTATAAATGTTAAGACTGACCGGTTACACAGAGGTAGTATCAGTGCATGATACTGACCTGTATTTAAAGATCAAGTATTTAAATTGGAAGGTTATCGGTGCATTCCTAATCTATGTGTATCTGCCTATTTACTCTACAGCAGCTTTGGCCCACCTGGACCACCTTTTGAATGAGGCACAATAATCAGCAGCCAATCAAAACAGTTTATTTACATGATCAGACTTATATGTGCAGTAACAAACCTGTTAAATTGGATATAAAGAGGGTGGACAATGTCTCATAACAGTGGATTATGACTTTTTATTGATACGTAACAACCACACGAATACCATACATAGAATAAATTGAATACAAGAAAAATGGATTGGTGCTTTAATTACAAGGAATGTTTTACTGGCTACATTATTCATTTCAGTGTTTTCTTGTTATGTACTGAGTGTTCTCTCTATCAAATATCACTGACTTCTTTCTTGCCTTGGGGAACTGCTTTGGTTTGTATGATGTAACACAAAAGTATATTTAACAAAAATGTAATACAAAAAAAGACAGTGGTCCCAAAGACCCACCTGTCTCAGCTGCAGCCAGGCTTTTCGAACATAGCTTATGTATAAATGGAAGGACTAAAGTAACTTGACGACATATGTGACAGATGTGGTTAAGAGACCATTTCCTTCCTTTCTTACTTCCTTCCATTTTTTTAACATGCCATTTATGGTGTCTTTCAGATTGACAATCATGGCAACCGGTTTCTGCTGAAAGAAGAGGCGTCTTTAAACGTCCCCGCTATCGCGGCAGCTCATGTCATCAAGCGATACACTGCCCAAGCCAGTGATGAGATCTCCATCGAGGTACCTGTCAAAGACTTCTCACTCCTCACAGGAATCGGCATTGTATCTCCATTTTTCTTAACTTTTACTTTTCTAACAGCTGAAATCTGAGCCCCTAAATCTGAGTTTTCATTCTAATTGAGTTAATTTTGTGCCCCCTATATACACATGATATCTTCCCAGACTCTAGTAAATGTAGTTGCCCGCTGCTCGTTGTTAAATGGGTTGTCCCAATAGTGGTAAAGCTGCCATCAGCTTTTGGTAACCAATCACAAGGCTATTATGGCTCAGCCCCCTTTTCTGAGTCTAAGCAACCCAGCCAGCCTACATGGATGAATAGCTGGACACCTAGCTAGTTTCCTATCGATCCATCCATATCTATATCGTTATGCCTGCATTCTGTGTGTATGGATTTCATAGATAAACATCCAGAAGCTGGATAAAAGCCTTGCTACCTTTTAAGATATAGTCCCATAAAAAATAATCGTTTGTGTCATGGACGCACTTCAGCTTTGGTAACTTTCCTCATAAGGCTAGCAATTATAAACCATTAAACCATTAGCTTGAAGGCTTGAACTGAGATAAAGAGCAGAGCCTGTGGTCAATAATGTGTTCACCATAATCTGTATTTTTACCTGTCATTTTAATTCTGCTGGAAAACTAAGATCCCCTATGTCACCATTGGTAACGTGGGTCTCCGTTATCCTAAAGGTCTTTGACTTTTGTGTAAATAAATAAAAAAATAAAAAATAAAGGCTAAAAAATGCAGCTGCTCTGCCCCAGGAATGCGAGTGCTGTCATGGTAACGTAAACAAAACAGCTGGTGAGTGGTCAGCTTTAGTTTTGTGCTTTTGTACATTTACATTTTCAATTAACGTCCAAAACACTGTATTACATACTGAAACAATATATTTAAAAAAAACAAATGCGTGGTGAGTTTTGTAAGAGGAAGCTGTCGGTCACACATGGAGAATATAAGATAAATATCGCTATCCAATGAAAAACATTTATCTCCATTTTTGTCGATTTTGAGTTTTCTGCATCAATTGAAAACACTAGTGGTCGTTTACGTTGTGTGAAAATTTCAGAATGAATGGACCAAAAGAAGTGCTCCAAAACAGCTTGGGAAAAAATCTGGTTCCATTGATTTCCATTGAAAGTAAAGTATGTTTTTGTTCTCTCCTGTAAAGTTGAGAACAAAGGAGATTTTTTTTTATTGGACAGCGACGATATGATAAAAGTCTTATCTGAGAACTGATTGGGCGTGGCTAATGAGCAGCTTGATTGACAGTTCTTTGACAGTTCAACATTTCTAGCCAGAACTAACAGAACTAACATTATATCCAGCTTTTGAGTCACGCTAACCAGACGGCAACATGTCACAAACAGTGATGAACAGATGTGCAGATGGATGAATGAAATGAAAAATATTGATATGTGAATGAATGACTGAACAGGCAGCTGCAGAAAGGAGGTTTTGCCTGTGTAAGTTATATAACTCTGAAACTGCTTTAAGTGGGCGGGGCCTAGGACACCAGCCTTGTGATTGGTTAGGGTGTACTTACAGAGGTGATAACCGAAATTAGTACCTGGAGGACGTGGAGAGGGGAGATATATGGTGAAACACAGCAGACGTTTATTAGACCTACTTTGTACGTGAATATTGTGGTCCAAAGGAAAAAGATTAGCTTTTAATTTTTAAAAAGAAAACAAAGAATACACAGCTTCCCTGGAGATTTAACAATATCCAATAGTTTTAAAATAACAAGAGGTTATACAATTTATATATTTATTTATTTATTTTATTTCAAACTACACACGCCATGTACGAAGTGATTGTGCTTCAGTAATAAAACCCCTCCCTTATATTGATCAGTCTACTAGCGGTGGCTAATGGCTACACCTCAGACAGAGTCCTGTGTTGGAATATCGTGTTCCCATGCTTTGTCCTGCCCTGATTCTATACCTCCATAACATGCCTGGTTCTGCTGTGCTGTCACCATCTACTCTTCTTCACTACCATCCTCTTCCTCCTTCATCAGGTCTATTCCTGTCCCCCCCTCCCCAGTTATTGCTCCATATAGACTGGCTCTTTCTGGGCCACAGAACAGGGTGACCTGGCACATTTAGAGCTCTCTTTCTCTCTCTCTCTCTCTCTCACTCATTCTCTTTCTCTTATTTTCTTTCTCCCTCTCATTGTTTCTCTCTCATTTTCTCATTCTCTGTCTCTCATTCTCTCATTCTCTGTCTCTCATTCTCTCTCTCTGTCTCTCTCTCTCTCATTCTCTCTCTCATTCTCTGTCTCTCATTCTCTCTCTTTCTCTCATTCTCTCTCTCTGTTTCTCTCTCTCACTCATTCTCTCTCATTCTCTCTCTCTCTCTCTCATTCTCTCTTGCTCGGTACGCCTCTCTTATTCTCTCTCCTTCTCTGTCTCTCTCTCTCTCTCATTCTCTCGCTCCATACCCGTCTCTTATCTCTCGCCCTCTTTCTCTCTCTCTCATTCTCTCTCTTTCTTTCTCTCTCTCTTTCTCTTATTCTCTCTCTCTCCCTCTCTCCATATCGCTGTGTCTCTTATCTCTCTCTTTTTCTCTCTCGCTCTGTACGGCTCTCTTATTCTCTCTCCTTCTCTGTCTCTCTCTCTCATTCTCTCGTTCCATACCCCTGTCTCTTTTCTCTCTCTCTCTCTCTCTCTATACCGCTGTGTCTCTTATCTCTCTCTTTTTCTCTCTCGTTCATTCTCTCTCGCTCTGTACAGCTCTCTCTTATTCTCTCCGCTTCTGTCTGCGTCTCTCTTTCTCTCTCTCTCATTCAGTCTCTCTCTTATTCCTTCTCGCTCCGTACCACTGTGTCTCTTATTCTCTCTGTCTCTCAGATTATATTAATCATGTGCAGATCAGCCTGGAAGTAAATATAGAGAAGCATTTGCTTCCACTCTTTGTGGCTCAGATCGAGCTGATGTGTACTGTACTCGTGTACAATCTTTTTTCTTTTTTTTTCCATCGTTTTATATTTTCTTTGGGGTTTTGGGTTACCGTTTTCCCTTCTTTCTCTTGCATTGTCTCTCTGTCTCTCTAAATTGTGTTTGTGTCTGTTGTCTCAGTTGGTTAGTGTGTCTCTCGCTCTGCGTGGCTTTCACATGTCTTTCTCTTTTAGTTACCCTTCATCTCTTCCTCCCTCCTTCCTCTCTATTTTTTCTCTCAGTCTTCGTGCCTCTGCTCTCTGGTGAAAAGCAGGCGCTGCTCTTTTTCTCACTGCCCACTTCCCTTATCTGGGCCAGAAGTTGCTTGTGACGAGAACCAAACTTGTAATGGGCAAGACCAGGCGTGTAGTGCAGCGTGTTTTGGCTCGGCTCGTAGCTGTAGTTTGTATTATTCGTGTCATGTTTTGTCTGCGTCTACACAAGCCGCATGTACGGACAGTCGAACATGCTTTAAAGCTGACCTTATCGAAAGCTCACTCTTTGTTTCAGTCTCCATTATCATCCGGTTGTTCTCTGTTGTTTCTGAAGGTCGGTGATATTTTGTCTGTGATTGATATGCCACCCAAAGAGGAGACCACCTGGTGGAGAGGAAAGCACGGCTTCCAGGTACCAGCTGTAGCACACAACCCCTTACCTCAGCACTTGTTCACCAATCAAACAGGCTACTACGGATCTTGGGAGAACACCAGCAGTGGATGCATGCTCCTGAAAAACTGCTGGAATGTGGAATTTTGGGGGTTTAATGACATTTATGCAGTGTAGTGGTTCTCAAATAGGTCCTCTGGGACCACCAGATGGTCCACATTTTTGTTAAATATCTGGGCTGTCTGGGGTTCCCTATGGACCGGTTTGAGAACCACTGGCATAATGCATGCTGGGTATTGTAGTGAGAAAACATTGACGGACAGAAACCTTCAATTAAAACTGAACTCTGTCAAACCTATCAGAGATTACTAAATATCAATTAATCAATAAATGTTATTATCATATATATTATCATATTAGGCCAGAATGCCACTTTCAATTATGTTTTAAACTCCTTTAAATGATTGGTTGTTTACAGGCTTATTTGCATATCACAACTGCTAGTATAGACAATATAGATAGTCAAGATAATCATAAGCAAACTATATATAATGCTTCCCCTATTATTGCCCATGTTGGTGTTTGTGGTTGAATGCTTTCTCTCTCTTCCTGTCTCTCTCGTTTATTATCTCTCTCTCTCTCTCTCTCTCTCTCTCTCTCTATATATATATATATATATATATATATATATATATATATATATATATATATATATATATATATATATTATGCAGCCCTTATTATTGCCCATGTGGATGAATGCTTTTGCTCTATACAACTCCCTCTCTCTCTCTCTGTCTCTCTCTCTCTCTCTCTCTCTCATTCTCTCATTTTGTCTCATTCTTTCACTCTGTACTGCTCTCTCTCTCTTTTTCTCTTTTTGTCTCTCTCTCTCACTAATTCTCACTCTCTTTCTCTAATGCATCCCTTATTATTGCCCATGTTGGTGTATGTGGATGAATGCTTTACTCGAGTGAGACCCAACCTAAGCTCAACCGTTCTCTCTTTGCTCCACAGGTTGGCTTCTTCCCCAGTGAGTGTGTGGAGCTGATCAGTGAGAAGGTGCCTCAGTCTGTTAGCGCTCCCGCCGCTAAGCTAGGTACTGCTCACCATTGTTCACTCTTCTCTTATTGTGGATAGGCTTTCTGGCTTCACACACAGTTGTGTGTTCTTATCAAATTAAATAATCAAATAATTTATGTATTTAAGTATTGATGATGTTCACAGTGGAGGTGATGGGAACCAGATGTCTGAAGTTTAGACTTTGTGACCCCCGTTCCTAGTACCACCACTGTAATTTGCTCTACAGTGGAGCCTTTGAGACCACTTTGCACGGTTTGGTTTATAGAGAAGTTATGAAAACTGTGGAATTTCTTTCTGTCTGCCATTGTCGCCATTGTAGATGGAGATCCGGTCAGCTCCAAGCCTGGCATCGCCAATGCTCCTGGACCACCTTCGCCCACTTCAGGTAGGATTGAGATAATATCAATTGCTCATGGTTCTTTCTCTGGTTAGATGTTGAAATGGCCTCGCCTGCTGTCTTTGTATTCTTGCTGATTCCAGGATGTTTACTGGCCTTGAGTTGAGATGTTTAGGCTGACAGAGCCTAACCCATTTCACCCTTAATGAGGCGGCTACATGTGCTGTGTGGAATCTTCACCTTGTGCCCTGTGTCTCTCTGAAGACACGCCAGTGTCCGGATTATGAAGATTATTGTGCTATACTTTGCAATGAACCATTGTTGGACCACCTCACCTTCTTAAAATACTCCCTAAAGAAGGCTACATTGCAATGGATGCAGTTTGTCTTGCTTATAGGAAGCCCAAGTTCTCTTCAAGTCATGTACTATATCTGTTAGATTGTTTCCCTCTCTTTCTTTCTGTTTGTTCCTCTCAGTTCTTCAGCCCTGGTTCCTAAGACTTGCTGGTAACATCTTCCAAGTTGAATGTTAACACATGTTCTGTCCGATCTGTCAGAAACAACACTGCATTTCCTAACATTTCGTTGAGTTTGTAAGCCCAGTCAAGCGTGTAACCAGGATTCAAGCCATTTATACAACGAGCAGATCACGCAGAGAGCAGGAGTGGGTGGTGTGGAGAGCCTGGCAAGTGGAAGTGGAGGAGTGGGCAGCTACCACACGGCATAAATCATATTGAAATGTTGTGATTATCTCTCTCCTCGCTCTACACAACTCGGGGATCTCGCTGTATAAATGAGAAGCTGTTGTTCTGTCTAAGGCGTTTGGATGATTGATTTGTTTTTAGTGCTGTGTTTTAGCCTTTTTTTAGCCTCCACTCTAATCCTAATCCCTCTAACACATTCCACTGATCTGCCACTTGTTTTCTTTAAAGATATACTTTACCCAAAACTGCTGCTAAATAAAGGAACGCTAGAAGAGGCTCAGCTAGCAGTGTGTAAATGGGCTGTTCTGTTTGCATTGTAGTATAAAGTATTACTTCATTTGCAGACTTTAGACAGATTTAAAAGCAGGGGTCACTGTATACCAACTATGAGACACCAAAATAGCTGACATAACCAAGTAATGAAAGCTCTCACTTTGCTAAATAGCATGATACAAAAATTATCTCCAATATTCTTACTTTTTAATGTGGTTTCTGATGGAGAATCAGTCAGCTGTGTATCAGTATTAGCCCAAATATGCAGATGGCGATTATCTGTTCCTAAGAGCTGATTAGTGACGTAAAACATATAAGTCATAGGTCTACTGCAGCCCTGCACGAGGCCCCTCCGTCACAGGATCCTGTAATTCTTTGTTCAAATGTTAGATGGAAATACAGACTTTTTGACGGATAGAAAATGTTGTCAGTCTGCCATCTTTTTAATTATATATAAAATATTGAATATTAAAATATTGTAATATTATGTTTCATGATCAGAATCAGAAATACTTTATTGATCCCAGGGGGAACTTTTTGTAGTTTTTACAGTAGCAGAAGAAGAATATACACTCTAATAATAATTTACAACATAAAAGATTTGTAGTATGTACACATATAAGTCATATATTACAATAGAAGAATAAAATGTAAAGAGTAAAATGTAAAGTGACTGTGTCTATAATATTAAGTACAGATATACTGTATCAATTCTCAAAAAGCACAGTATTGATTCTTAATTAGAGTAAATACAGAGATTCATGACAGACATTGGCTTATTTTGTGCTAGCATTAGCAAACCTATGCATCTGGTGGTGTTTTTAATAATTTTCCAATTCTTTCTGAAATTTAATTTGAAAAAATTGCCAAACATCTCACTTATTTTTTTGGTTCTAGACAAGTATTCTAGACAAGTTTTCTAGACCAAAACAAAAACAATAATAGGACTGAGCGTCCTCCTGTAAAATTTCAATGGTCTGATACACGTCCAGTATCCAGACACGTGTCCCTTGTTCAGAATAAAAGCGTAGAACTGTATATACTCTTAAAATGCTAATGCTAACTGGTGGGAGGAGACTTCCTTTACTTGTTAACTTCATTAGCCTTGCTCTTGGAAGTGAAGATTCAATTCCAGACAAACACATCCTCGCCTAGGAGGCTTAGGAAGAAATTGTTTTAATGAGATTTATCTTTTAAATCGTTGTTTCAATTGCAAACAGTGGTCTCCAGCCCTTCTTCTGGAGGGCTACTTCCCTAAAGAGTTGAGTTCCAACCTATATTCTGTAAGCTTCTTTACTCTGATCCAACCAATCCAAGGCTTGAGAAGAGGTCAATTAGGAGCAGGTGTGGCAAACTTTGGTTGGAACTAGGCTTTGAAGAAGGTAGCTCTACTGTTTCAAAGAATTAAAGGAAGTGTCCATCCATACTATAACTACTCTGCCTCAAAATGGGCCCGGTCAGCATTGTCCATCTGTGTTACTTTCACTACTGCTATTCAGGACATAATGAAAACTTGTGGTTCACCTAATATTTACACTAACGCCATACGTGAGCAGTGTCTTCTCTCGGCAAACATGGGTAGATGCTTATGTACAGAGCAGGGCTCACAGCCAGGAGAAATAAAGGTGTGTTTTGTGTTGGCAGTGGTTCCGCTAACTCGCCTCCGGTTGTGCCATTGCATGGTGGAGAGGAGCTGGAGAACCACTTGTTTTGTGCTCGTTTGCCAGATTGTCACGTTAGCTCTCTTGCGCCCCCCTGTGTCAGTGTCCAAGAAGCACGGCAAGCTGATGGGCTTCCTGCGCACGTTTATGAAGTCTAGACCCAGCAAACAGAAGCTGAAGCAGAGGGGCATCCTGAAGGAGCGAGTGTTCGGCTGCGACCTGGGAGAACACCTGCTCAACTCCGGACAAGACGGTACTGAAACAGACAGGCTTTACAGAACGTTGGGAAAATTCAGATTGTACCTCACATAGCTTGCAGAGTAATTAATCTCAAATTATGTATATGTCATATACAGTTGGGGAGGGTCACACTCTTGGGATCAATTGATTTGCAGTCTTTTTATTAAAATTATTATTGAGCCGTTGCAAGGTGGCTAAGTTATTGTTGATCTTGCCAAACTTTCAAGCTTCAATAATTAAGCACCTGTCCTACAGCTTTGCTAACCCCTTTATTGGTCAGGACCCACCAGCCCCAAAGTTTTATTACACACTTCTATAATCAACAAATTAGGTGCTCTTGTTCTTACTGAATAATAAGCCTTAGTTTGTAATGTAAGCCTGGGATTTTAAGAGATTAACTGAAATGGTAAAGGGTTAAACACATTATTTTTTGTTAAAGCCCCACCTCCCCATGAGCTCAGTGAGCTCTGATTGGTCAGCCTGTCCTCTCTGTTCTGTCATCTTTTAACAAGGTGCTTCAGGCAGCTGAGAAAAGCGGTTTCTGTGGAAGAGAGTTTCTCCCTCTGGCGTATACTCTTTTAGAACTTTGCAGATGATTTCCATGCACCATAACTCACTAAATAAAAAAAAGAAAAAAAAGAAATCATAATAGACACCCCTTAAATGAAAGGTTATATAAAGGAGTTTGATGCCGTGCTATTAAATGTTCTGTTAAGCTTGTCCAAAAAGGCAACAGTTAATATTATATATAAACCAGACAAAACACTACCAGTCAAACGTTTTAGATACACTACCAGTCAAACGTTTTAGATACACTACCAGCCAAACGTTTTAGATACACTACCAGTCAATCGTTTTAGATACACTACCAGCCAAACGTTTTAGATACACTACCAGTCAATCGTTTTAGTACACTACCAGTCAAACGTTTTAGTACACTACCAGTCAAACGTTGTAGATACACTACCAGTCAAACGTTTTAGATACACTACCAGCCAAACGTTTTAGTACACTACCAGCCAAACGTTTTAGATACACTAACAGCCAAACGTTTTAGATACACTACCAGTCAATCGTTTTAGTACACTACCAGTCAAACGTTTTAGTACACTACCAGTCAAACGTTGTAGATACACTACCAGTCAAACGTTTTAGATACACTACCAGACAAACGTTTTAGATACACTACCAGTCAAACGTTTTAGATACACTACCAGTCAAACGTTTTAGATACACTACCAGCCAAACGTTTTAGATACACTACCAGTCAAACGTTTTAGATACACTACCAGTCAAACGTTTTAGATACACTACCAGCCAAACGTTTTAGATACACTACCAGCCAAACGTTTTAGAATCACTACCAGCCAAACGTTTTAGTACACTACCAGTCAAACGTTTTAGATACACTACCAGACAAACGTTTAAGATTCACTACCAGACAAACGTTTTAGATACACTACCAGACAAACGTTTTAGATACACTACCAGACAAACGTTTTAGATACGCTACCAGCCAAACGTTTTTGATACGCTACCAGACAAACGTTTTTGATACGCTACCAGACAAACGTTTTAGATCACCACCAGTCAAACGTTTTAGTACACTACCAGTCAAACGTTTTAGTACACTACCAGTCAAACGTTTTAGATACACTACCAGTCAAACGTTTTTGATACGCTACCAGCCAGACGTTTTAGATACACTACCAGTCAAACGTTTTAGATACGCTACCAACCAAAGGTTTTAGTACACTTTTGTTTGGCTGGTAGTGTACTAAAACTCTTGACCGGTAGTGTACATGCTGTAGCTCCATCTGCATTGCTTCTCATGATTTCTATTGTTTTCTGTTTTCAGTAATTCTTATTTTTCATCAGTGTCTTCATAAATGTGTTTCGTGTTTAGGGAATCCAACTCTTTCATATATGATGTTCTTTAATAGGTCTCTTGTTTCTATTACTTAAGGAATCATGGTTCATAATAGTGTTATAAAGAAAGCAAGTGTTCTTCCCTTCATTGTAAGGTCCCTTATTTCACCACAACGTTATGTACCCAATAATAAATGTGCAAGTTGTGTAATTAAAACATTGCTCCGTGCTTAGGTACATCATAACAAACCTATGTGGGTAGCTTTCAGGTGTTATTGGTATTTGTTAGCAGTCTCCAGATGGTTTCATGGTTCATCATGCTGGTTGATTGCATCAATAAACCTATGGGTGCTTATTATTGATTGATTTTGTTGGACAAAGCTATATATTAGTTGTTCTGGTGATTGTATTATGACTCCTCTGTGTTTGTCGGTTCAGTTCCCCAGGTATTAAAGAGCTGTTCTGAGTTCATAGAGAAGCACGGCGTTGTCGATGGCATCTACAGACATTCTGGAGTTTCCTCCAACATCCAGAAGCTGAGGTGAGTCTGCTCTCTGTGATATGAGTACAATCAGTTTAGTGCACCTGTTAGTTACTGTGTCTGTGGAACTGTGCATGTAGAGAGTCTATAGGCTTCAGTAAGCTGTATATTTGTATGAATGAAAATGAAATGAATGTCATTACACCACAGTTTATACTTGGTCATATTATAGGTCACCTACTTAATGACTTTTCAATAAATCCAACTTATAAATCTCCCAAAAGGTTTAACTATGTTAAAAAGGTTATTTCAGGCTTGACTGGACACACATGAATGGAAGCTAATGATAAGTGACCTATGTGACCTTAACTGTTTTAACTTGTCGTTTTACTGTGTGCTGCCCGTAGGCACGAGTTCGACAGCGAGAATGTCCCCGACCTCACTAAAGACGTGTACATGCAGGACATTCATTGTGTAGGCTCTCTGTGTAAGCTGTACTTCCGAGAGCTGCCCAACCCGCTCCTCACGTACCAGCTCTATGACAAGTTCGCTGTGAGTCCCACCCCCCCAAACCCTTCACCAGGATCTATATTCTGTGATTTCTGATGCAGTTATGCTTGTTAAAGTGGTTTAGCTAAAGGTCTAAATGCAGGACCAGTGAAAACTTTCATTTCCGTGGAAGTCACAGTGATTTCCAGGGCATTAATTAACATTAGGTAGCGAATTCAGCAGTGTGGTCTTCTGAACAGTCCAGTTACGTGCCGTGTTTTGCTGTCGGTCAGTGTTCAACGCTACACCGGGGCAGTGCAGTTTGAGGCACAAGTTGAGTTTTTTCAGTTTCAGTGAAAATAACACCTACATACCTACTGTTTATTTGCTGAATTTAGCAAATTGGGATTATATTATATATGTTTACTTTGTCTTTCAATATATAGATAAATAAATAAATAGAAATTTGCCTTTAAAAATACAGAGAAGTGGCAAATTTAAGTTTGGGGGTTCAGTCATGACCTATCACTTCCACAAGGCTGATTCCCTGACCTCCAGAGTGCTTCCATTTCACAGTAATAGCACTTACAGTTGACCAGGCAGATCTGACCATTCTTCATCAACTGTCTTGTGGCAAAGGTGGCCTCCCATAACAGTACCACATTTCAAGTAACTGACCTCCTCAGTTCAGCTCATTCTACTGCCAGTGTTTGTCTACAGAGATTAAAAGAAATTGTATTAATTTTATATACCTGTAAGCTATGGGTGTGGCTGAAACACCTGAACTCAATCATTAGTTGCTTTTGTAATTAGTTAATAATTAGTTAAGTAGCTAATAATGTCACTATGCTGACAAGGGGATATATATATATATATATATATATATATATATATATATATATATATATATATATATATATTCATTAACGTTTGTGTCTTTGTGTTTGTAGGATTGTATGGGGGAGATGACTGAGGACGAGCGCATGGTGAAAGTGCATGATGTCATCCAGCAGCTACCTCCTCCCCACTACAGGTACTCCTAAGACTTTAGATCAAAGGAAAGTGTTTTACAATGTTGTACTTACCAGATAAAAAAAAAATAAAGCTTTACAAGCTTTACAACACCATTTAAGGAGGTTTGTGAACGACAGATAAGCCATTCTAGAGGGACGTGCCATGTGTTGTTTAAGTATTGTTCATATTGGTGATAATGGGAATCAGGTGTCTGAAGCTTCTTATTTCTCTAAACTGTTCCTCAAGGGGAGCTGATACATTAATACTTTAATAATAATAGATTTTAGCCTAAAATGTATTTTTAAAATGTGTCACTGACAAAGAGTTACAAACAAGGAGTTGTAAGACAAAATAGAGCCCAAGAAAATGTTATTGGTGTTGCATATGAATGTATAAGATGTGTGTGGACTCAATGGTCTCCATGTGCATTGTCATTGTGACCCCTGATGCCAGTCATCACCAGTACAGTCCATACGCTTCTGTATAATTTCTGTATAACCGTATTTCAGTAATGTTCAGGATGGTAATGCTAATTATGGTGCATGTGTTTCTCAGGACACTGGAGTACCTCATAAGGCACCTGGCTCTGCTAGCCACCATGAGTGGGAAGACCAACATGCACGTTAAGAATCTGGCCATCGTCTGGGCTCCAAACCTGCTCAGGTGACCATTCCTCTGCTTCTGCATGTTTAAGACACGGTTACTACTCCGACTGGCATTGGGATAAATTCCAGTACTGTGATGACGACAGTAGGGAACTTTGTCTGGTTTATTATAAGCTCAGCCCGGCTTATTTTACTCTTGGGATGGTGCTTTAAACCTGAAGGGCACTGGCCTCTGTCCTGAGTCATTTAAAATCTGGGTTCAGGTTATGTTTTTCACCTTGCTTTTGAAGGCTTTTGATTTTTTTCTCTCACTGTTTAGCCGCACTGTGTTGGCTCTTCATATTTCATATTGACTCAGTAAAGTACATTCAGATCAGAAAGCTAAACGCTGCAAGGAGCCAGTTATTTTAGTTCATTTGACAGGGCAACTCTCTTTGGAGAGTTGAGTCATTTCCTGGAGAGTGTAATCATTTCAAGCTCTGGTTCTATTTATTGTTGGAAGTCTCTCTTTTTTTCTTTTTTTTTTTGCAGTGTCTGCAATTTGTGGTTGGAGGAGCTCCACGCTCTCTCGGGTGTGCGTTGCTGCACAATGCAGGGAAAGGCTTTATTAAAGAGAAGCACACAAAAGCACTGTTTGAGTTGGATTAGTATTATCAGGGGAGGCTTTGTAATGTAATATGTAAGGAAACTTCCAGGTTCAGCCAGTTACAGGAGGTTATTCACTCGGCAGTTATTGCTGTCAACTGAGGACTGATTTATGGTTAACGTCCTGTAGCTCCTGTTACTAATATGATGTACAAAACTAATAATTTTTTAAAGAGAAATTTAATCTTCTTTTATAGAATGAAAATATATAACAGTACCAAAATAAGTATTTTTAATGCACAAATTGCAACATAATTATAGAATTACTCAAAAACTACTTCTATCACAACCACAAACACATAGACCCTGTTCCCTTGAGCAGCTTTTTCTATGAAGTCTACACTAGGGGTGTAAGAAAATATATAAAAATAAAATTCGATAAAAATATCGAATATTGGGATATTATGTTTCGTGATACTGTATCAATTCTCAAAAACACAGTATTGATATCCAGATTCCTGGCAGACAGTGAATCATTGTGTGTTGTGTTTAAACCTCTGACCACTAGATGGCAGTGTTGTAATCCATTTTCCACTCCAACATTAACAAGCAGCACAAGAGCGCAATGCTATTGTAAGCACTGACAAACCTGTTCATATAGTGGTGTGTTTTAACAGTAGGATTTGAAAAATGGCAATATATCACTTTGCCTGAGATCACAGTATCGCGATATATTAAATCGGGACCGCTGTATCACGATACTATTGTATCGCCAGGTTCTTGCCAATAGTCTACACCAGGATCCTGACACAGTCTTGTGCTGATAGCTGTTATATTATAGCTGTTATGGTTGCTTCTGTCATGACAAAGATTAAATAAATACTTTTAATCATTCAGCAGTAGATCATTCCCCAGGTAACCCCAAAATGCTGAGGTCTGCCTTTGCTGTGTGCCTCAGGTCTAAGGAGATCGAGGCAGTGGGGCTCAGCGGCGCTGACCCATTTAAGGAGGTGCGTATCCAGTCTGTGGTGGTGGAGTTCCTGCTCACCAACGTGGATGTGCTGTTCAGCGACTCCTTCACGTCCGTGGGCCGGTTCAGCGCAGGTATGAGTTGGTCTCAACCCTCTATCTCTCGCTTAGTCTGTGTCCACAAGCCATGCTCAGATCCCATCTGTGTGCACTGAGCGCTCGCATGTCCTCGCTGTCCAGAGGAAGACATGTTTCTACAAAACACAAAGCACAAAAGTTCTTAACTTTCAATGTAAGTCAATGGAACCAGAATTTTGGAGCTTTTCTATTGGTCCAATAATCATTAAGTTTTCTCGCAGTGTAAGAAGCGGCTATAGAAAAATAAAAATTGATGCTGGAGATGTTTTTCTTTGGATAGCCACAGTACTTAAGTGTATAATGATGTTCGTGATATACGGACATACAGAGAAGTTTACTACATGGATTTCAATCTGACGGCTTTCATGTGTCTAATCCAGAATGTCAACAGCCACATGGAACCCATTGGTTTTAAATCTGTTTTAACTGGATGTCTGAACATTGGACTCTTTCAGATCTCTCTTGCCCTCCGCCCATCATCATTTCTTCCATAGTGCTTGTTCCTGCCATATTCAGAACCTGTAACGGCTATCAGTGTGTGTATGCAGGCAAATGCAGCTGCAGTTTAACCATACAAATCCGATTCTGGTGCTTTTATCTTGCAATGTGGAAACAAATCCAATTTGCCCTGCTCTGTGAACGAACCCAAGGTGGCTCCAATGTGATTTGAAAAGATAAGAGCTTTGTGTTTACATGCCAAATTAGATCTGTAAATCAGATATCGGCTTTGTGCCACTGCGTTGTATTAGATCAGTTTCTCAAGAGCTTTGCCGGTTCAAGCGTTGGACGCCCATTTATGCTCTGCTATCCAGTAATGATCTTGGTTTTGTGCTGCTTTTCTCTCTAGTTGCTGCCATTATTCCTCTTCCCCTGTCGTCCCATTCTGTGTTCTGTCTAACGCTCGAATAGAGCTCTCTTGTGTTTGTAGGCACCAAACAGCGCTGCCAAACAAACATCTGTTGCTTAGTATCTGCTCAAGCGCTCGGGCTTGATGCGTTTGTCTGTTTAAAATGAGATTAAAGTCTGTCTTTGTGTCTCGCTGATGTTTGCCCGAGGCCTTTTCGTTTTGCAGCTGTTTTATTCTCCCGACAAGCCTACTGCTGTGAATACCCTCGCGCTTTCAAGCCTAACAGATCCGTAAAACCAGTTTTAATAATGTACAGCTGCCTCTGAGAGGTGCTTCTGCCCTTTCCCTCCTCATTAATGCTTAATTATAACACCACTCATATCAAATCCATTTTTCTCTTGAAATGATACAGTGGCATGAGACTAAAAGATTTATATCATGTGCATGTATTTTACATAGTGTTTTAATGTTTTGCTAATGTGTTCAGGTCTTGGTTTAAAAGTGCTTTGACTACACCAGAGTTAGTATCCATTTATTTTGCAGCGATTAGCCATAACATTAAAACCACCTCCTTTTATCTACACACATTGGGTCTGTCTCAAAACCTAGTGAGTGTCTAAGTAGGCTGTCTATGTAGGCAGCTGTTTAAGTAGCAGCGTTCTCTCCTCATCTCTCCTCATAAAACAGATTACTGAGACGCTCTAGTTAGAGAGAGACTGCGTCACGGCTTGTTCCCACCCACTGCACCACGCGACTGGTGGTTTAGCTGGTTGCTAGGCTACCAGCCGGCATCCAAAACAATAGCCTGAGGCTTAAAAATGCAAAATGGTGAAGGACTCGTTACAGAGTTGATAATAAAATACTGTTTTGTGTGATTATATGACTAGAAACACATTAAAACACCAGAGAATCAAAAGAATTCACATTTTAAAACCACTTCACTGCTGGTAGATTTGCCTGCGTTGCATCATGGGATTGTCTTAGCGGCTGAGGAAGCGTTCGATGCTTCCTTAAAATCAGGTCAGAATAAGGTTCCTCAGTAGACAACATGTTTAAGATATCTAAGAATTGTGACAGTCAATGCTGCCTATGTAGACCCTCACTAGGTGTTGAGACACACCCATTGTCTGTTTATCAGCTCCACTTACCATATACATACATTGTTTGCAGTGAATCAACATTGATCCCCTTTCACCCTGTTCATCAATGGTTAGGACCCCCACAGAACCACCACAGTGTAGGCACTATTAGGCAGGCGTATCATTCTCAGCATTACAGTGACACTGACATTATGGTGGTGGTGTGCTAGTGTGTGTTACACTCGTATGAGTAGATCAGACACTTCAGTGTCACTGCTGGACTGAGAATACTCCACCAACCAGCAACATCCAGCCAACAGTGTTCTGTGGGCAGCAGCCTGTGACCCCTGATGAAGGAGCAGAGAATGACCACCACAAACTGTACAGCAATGGATGAGCTGTCGTCTCTGACTTTACATCTACACGGTGGACCACAATGTGGGCGTGTCTAATAGAGTGTACTGCTTTGTCTGATCCACTCTGACCAGCACAACACACACACACACACATCAGTGTCACTGCAGTGCTGAGAATGACCCACCTCCTAAAAAACATCTGCTCTGCCCTTTGGGGGTCCTGATCATTGAAGAACAGGGTGAAAGTGGGCTAACATAGTATACAGAATGCACCTGTATTGTAAGTGGAGCTGATAAAGTGGGCATTGTGTGTAGGTGGTCTTAATGTTATGACTGATAGCATGGTAGATCTCAGGGATGCCCAAAGTTTGATTTGGTTGAAAATGTTAAACATTGTCTTCACCCAACAGAGCTCAATCGTATTTTCATTTTATACAGTTGTATGCAAAAGTTTGGATGCCCCCACTTATATGGCGTATCAAATATATATCATATATCAAATAAATGATATCCTATAAACGTAAATATTGCATTTTCTGTAAATTGTTGATTTTAGAAATTAAGTGTATCTGGATTTGGCTGACACTGGTCAAAATGAGATTTTTGTTTGGTTGATGAAGTGAAAATAATAATCCTCTACAGAGAATCAAATACTGTTTATTGCTGAACGTATTAAAAACGTGACCTGCACAAGTTATGGATACACTTTATGTTCCAACTCAGAAGCTATGTGTTGGTTCAAACAGTGGTTTGGACATCACAGTGCAGTACAATAGGATAAAAACAACAGAAGCTTTTCTCTTATTAGTTTGTTCCACCAAGTGTCATATAGTTCCCCCTTGGCTAGTTGGTACAGCCTGAAGTGAACTAATCAGTGATATTTAAAAATAAACTGTGAACACACACTTTCATATGAACTACATATTTATGTACAGCTGGTTTAAAACATAAAAGAAAACTAAGCAAAAGCTAGTAGATCACATTGGGCCACAAAACTGAAAAGCAGTATGTTTTGAAAATACCTTTGCACATAGATGTAATGAAACTTATCAGTTGTATATGTGTTTTAACATTCACTGCAACTGTAGATTTTCTTCACACGTGTTGAAGATTAAAGGTTGTGTTATATCATATCCTGTGTAGCATCTAGAATCTAGAAGTTTACAAAGCCACTTACCAACAGCTTACGGTTTCTAGGTGAAACTTGTGTTTGTGAAATTGGTCATGTGTTTCGTTTGCCAGTCACACATAGATTACAGCATGTTCTCTGTACGACTGCATGTAGCGGAAATTTGCAAAATCAACAAAAAAGCATCTAAACTTTTGCATATGACTCTATCCAACTTTAAAACACTTAATTAGCAACCACAGTGTTAAGTACAGTACTGTGCAAAGGTTTTAGGCACTAGGGGACATTTAATATACTTAAAAGGCATTTTTTTTTCAGACTGTAAGCTTTTATTTGCTCAGCCAAACACTTTATTTTTAATATTTTTAAATATTCACATAGTATTAATACAGTAATACAGTGTGTTTAACCCTTTCCAAGCTTCTCCTTGTGGAAACAACCCAGTATTATTTACAGTTTTCATCTAATACCTGCTTTGACTGCTCAGTACTTCATTAAGCTAAATCAAGATTGCTGCTGAAGGAACTGAACACATTCATACAATGTCTGGGGCGTCCAGGAGAAATCTGGAACTACATCAGACTGGAGCTCAAGATATGATCTACTTCTTTCACAATAAGATATTTATGTTACGTTGTATTGTATGTATGATTATTTATATCTGTTCTAATGATATCTGGTGTTCTTACTGGTGAACATACACTTATTGAGAAGATAAAGGCTTTTAAACAATCACCCTAGGTGCCTCAGACTTTTGCACAGTAGTGGATATGATGCATGTGGAAACGTCTGAAATCCCCCCAGAGCTAAAGCTTTGGGCACCCCTGGTATATACTGACGGATGTAGGGCTGCAGTGCTGGTTCTCGTCGCTGAAGCAGTAATAACGTGTATTTTGTGGTGGTTGAAGTAGAACAGGAAGTTGTGGCAGACCACAAAACCAGCCCACATGGTAACTGAGAGCAGCCTGTGTGTTTCCATAGCAATGGGAGGGGCGCCGCGCAAGATCCCTCCCAAGCCCCCTCGAGCTCGGCTGGTCAGTCTGCAGGAGGCTCGCGGGGAGGCCAACGACCCCGAATCGGAGAAACGGCGCTTCTCCTCGGCTTGACTCCCAGCGAGACTCAGCCGTTGCCGTGGAAACGCCTCTGAGTTCCCCGAGTACTGTGCATTTCTTCCGCCGTGTTGCACCTGTTTTATTTGTATGGCACTTTTAAGGGTTTAAATTTTTTTCTTTTAACAGCAGAAGTTTGTACCTAAGCTGCTGTCCAGGAATTCGAGTCCAGCCCCAGCGGTTCTGTGGGCAGCATGTCTGAAACTGAGGAACTGAGACTGAGAAACCTGGATAGCAGAATTCTGATTATAATAGTGGGACGGGCTCGTATTTCATTCCTTGGTCATGTTCACTTTGTTGGTGTTTATATTAAGATTAAAATTTTGAAATTTGGTGGACTGGCAGAAGGTTGTTTAATGTCTGTCGGGAGAGCCAGCCTGAACAAAGCTTGTAACTTCTTGTGCTGCACAGATGGAAAAAGAAAAATAAAGCCCTCCTGTGACCCACCTCTACCTCCAGTCACTCATTTTACATGTTCCACAGTATTTGTCTTGCTCTGTTTCAACCCTGTTGTTTCATTTCTAGCACTCAGCAGGACTCCAGCAGCTGTTTAATCTATAGTTTTATTGCAGCCGTCTGTGTAACAGTGAGGTTTACTAAATTGCTGTTGGTGAGATGATGGAAGAAGGTAACTCGTTTATTTCTCCACTTCGTTCATATCTCAGCTTTCTGTGCGTCTGCTTTGCTCATCTGTGCAGTAATGTTAAAATCCTGATTCTTCCAAGCAAAATCACGTTGAAGTTTTTTTTGTTTTTTTTAAAGCTGTATTGTAGCGAGCAGAACTTTTTTTTCTTCTTTCAGTATTTTTATTTTTTGTTAAGATTTATTTTAATATTGACTAAATTAAAATTTTAATTTGAAAGTAAAAAAAGAGTTCTGCTTTGCTCATGTGTGTGGCACCCTTGTTGGAAGGCTTTTAAGCTGATGTAAAAGCACTGATTTTTGATGATTTATTAGTTTTAATATTTATTTATATATGTATATGTTTATTTGTAATATTAAATTTTATATTTTCATATTATTTTGTATTTATTATATTTTATTATTATTTTTAATTGTATTATTTTCTACTTTTGTTGTTGTTTTTTTTCTTTGTTTTGTGTTTATTTGTATTTATTATGCTTCAGTGCATATACTGTCCCTGTAAACTGTTGAGCAGCTCTGAGACGCTTATAATGTCAGTGTCTTTCCGGTTCTTGTAATGGATCAGAATATAAAGGTATGGACCAGCTGATGCGTCTTTCCTTCGTCGGACGTCCTTCGTTTTTTTGTTTATTTACAGATCAGCTTCCTCTAATGATGTAGCACCTGAGCCGCCGCGCCTGCAGATGCCGCTGACGTTCGCTTTGCCGCCTCGCTTTCCCCTCAGTCACTGTGTCCCAGTCTCACTGTCTTCTTTCTGTCTCTGCAGCTCGCCAGTCCTTGACCAGACCAAAGTCCTTTGTGTCTGCTCGCTTGCTGTCACTGGAGGAGGCTCAGGCCCGTTCCCAGGCTCCTCTGCTCCTGCAGGGATCTCCTCATCCCCTACAGGATCGCTTCCACACAGTATTGGACCTCCCTGGAGACAGGTGGGCTAACACATAAACCACTGGTGCTGATTTATTTCTGACACTGTTAAGTTAAAAATAAAAGTCCTTAAAAACTTCATAACTTAAGAACATGTAGTTTTTATTTATAGGAACTTAATGTTGACTAATACCGCTGACTGACTGACTCACTGACTGACTGATTCACTGACTGACGATTCACTGACTGACTGATTCACCGACTGACTGATTCACTGACTGACTGATTCACTGGCTGACTGATTCACTGACTGATGATTCACTGACTGACTGATACACTGACTGATGATACACTGACTGACTGATTCACTGACTGACTGATTCACTGACTGATGATTCACTGACTGATGATTCACTGACTGACCAGTTCACTGACTCACTGACTGACTGACTCACTGACTGACGATTCACTGGCTGACTGATTCACTGACTGATGATTCACTGACTGACTGATTCACTGACTGACAATTCACTGACTCACTGACTGACTGACTCACTGACTGACTGACTCACTGACTGACCAGTTCACTGACTCACTGACTGACTGACTCACTGACTGACTGACTCACTGACTGACCAGTTCACTGACTCACTGACTGACGATTCACTGGCTGGCTGATTCTATGACTCACTGACTGACCAGTTAACTGACACACTGATGGACCGATTCACTGACTGACCAGTTCACTGATGTACTGACTGACTGATTCACTGACAGACTGGCTGACTGATTCACTGACTCACTGACTGACCAATTCACTGACCTACTGACTGACTGACTGATTCACTGGCTGGCTGATTCTATGACTCACTGACTGACCGATTCACTGACTCACTGACTGACCAGTTCACTGACATACTGACCGAATGATTCACTGACTGATTCACTGACTCACTGACTGACCGATTCACTGACGTACTGACTGACCGATGCACTGACTGAGTCTCCTACTGACTGACTGTTTGATGTTTATACAAAATTTGCTCTGTTGCTGGGTATCAAAAGTTTACTAATCCTACATCTGACTCGCTGACTGACTTGGTGGCTGACTCGCTGACTGACTCACTCACTCACTGACATTGTAATTTACATTTGTATACAATTTAGTATTTAACATTGACTAATCATTAAAAAAAATTCTCTGGCTGACTTGCTGACTGACTCGCTGACTGACTCACTCACTGATTTACTGTTTATATTTGTACTCAGTTTTTTGTCCCATAGGATGAATCTATATTTGACCAAGCACCCCTAAAAGGCTTACTGACCTACTCACTACTCACTGATTTACTCATTCTCTCAACCACTCAGCAGGCTGTTCATTGTCCAGAAGAGGGCGCTGTTAACAGACAGATGGTTACTGATGTTAATAACTGTGTGTTTTCTGTAAAGCACTTTGTAAATGTGTTTTAAGTGAAGAGTTATTATACTACGGTAACTGATGTAGTGTCTCTTCACTTACGCAGGAGAAAAAGAGGCCTGAAGGTACGGAAGGCAGCTGGAGGGAGCTGGAAAACCTTCTTCGCCATCGGGAAACCTGCAGGCTCGGGCCGCCGCAAGCCCATACGGATCAGCTCCTTATTCCAACCTGCAACCTCCCACGCAGGTATTGGATCCTATTAATGATGGTCTGTTAACAGTGGGGTAGGAATGGGCTTCTAGTTTCACTCTCATTTAAATCTTATTACTGACTCTCGTTGTTTGTCTGTTGTGATGCCTCCAGGCTGCAGGGTGGACAGTGTGACTCTGAGGTCAGCTAAGAGTGAAGAGTCTCTGTCTTCCCAACACAGCGGAGCAGGTAGGAACCAATGATCTCAGGCATTGTTGGTTTATAAGAATAATTGGACTGAAATATTATGCAAAATAGAAGTCAGTAGCACAAATTCTTGGATGTTAACTAGATTTACCTCAGCCTCATCCCGGTCTGGCAGCCAAAACACTGTTAATCAATAAAGAATGTAATGAATATGAATTAAATTCATTTCTTTTCAGTCTTTGCCTATTAGTGGTTTTATCTTGTATCACAATTTAAATCTTTACTTCTTCATTTAGTGAAATATGTACCAAAGTCTATATGTATATATCTATTTACAGGAGTATCTTTTTTGGTCCTGAATATTTATTTATTTATTTATTTTGTTATAACTTTGTTAGTTAGTTAACTTTTATTATAAATTGTGATATAGTTTTGTGATATAGATATAGCCTTTGCCTATTAGAGTTTTATCTTGTATCACATTTTAAATCTTTACTTCTTAATTTAATGAAATATGTACCAAAGTCTATATGTATATATCTATTTACAGGAGTATCTTTTTTGGTCCTGAATATTTATTTATTTATTTATTTTGTTATAACTTTGTTAGTTAGTTAACTTTTATTATAAATTGTGATATAGTTTTGTGATATAGATATAGTCTTTGCCTATTAGAGTTTTATCTTGTATCACATTTTAAATCTTTACTTCTTAATTCAATGAAATATGTACCAAAGTCTATATGTATATATCTATTTACAGGAGTATCTTTTTTGGTCCTGAATATTTATTTATGTATATTTGTTATAACTTTGTTAGTTAGTTAACTTTTATTATAAATTGTGATATAGCTTTCAGTCATTTTACAGTGATTTGTTTGTAATAATCTTAAATGCTTAAAAATGCCTTAATTGTTTTTCCAAGCGTTCTACTAATTATTAAATAGGTTTTATCACATCATTACCAGCATATTAGCACTAAGCACTGTAGGTGAGGTGACCTACTGCCCTGCGTGTTAACATTAGGATTGAATAATTAAATATTTAAATATATTCTGTGACATAATTAGAAGATTTCATAAGTGTACTATGTTAGCCAACAATGTCCTGTTCTGTCCTCGCCTCTCAGGTCAAGGGAAGGTACAACGCTTGCGGAGGCCTCGCTCCAGCAGCGATGGTCTTTCTTTGGCCGCCTCCATGGACCCTCAGCTCCTGCCCCAGCCCCCTTCAACTCAGATCCCTCCCAGCCGCTCGTACGACAGCCTGCTGCCTGAGGAGGCCCGAGACGCGGATGAGGAAGAGGACGAGGAAGATGACGAGGAGGGGGTATACATGCTTCCCGATTTTTCGCAGGACCCAGCCGCCTCCTGGATGGCCGAGGACGTCATTGACTTTAGCCCCACCTTTCCAGATGACGGGCCCATCGCGATCGGGGGCAGCGCTGTCGCCCCTGGAGGCAGGGAGTCTCCGCCTGCAGCCACGCCCCCTCCCTACCGCTGCCTGGGCCATCAAGGCCATGCTCGCTCCGGAAGTCAGCGGTCAATCACCGAGGACCCAGACTCTGTGCTCAACCAGTCAGAGGCCGCAGCCCGTAGGAGTCTGATATTGGCAGCTGCTGCCCCGCCCCAACAGGTGTTCTGCCAGCACAGGCCCTCTGCTGCCTCTAACCCTACCTCTAGCGCCACCCAGCAAGGCGAGGCCAACCTAAGCCCCTCCCACAGTCAGCCTTCAGCTCCTGCAGCCTCCACCGCATCCTCGCAGCCTCCACAGGAGAGGCGCTCCTTTACAAAGAAGATGGTACATGCGCTGTCTCCTAAAGCACCAAAGTCTCCTCCACTGGACATATCTGACCCCATCGCCATCAGCGTGCCTGCCAAGGTGAGTTTCTCACAGCTGGAAATGCTTGTTCTAAAAGCCTGGCTGTTGAGCTGTGCTGCTCAGGCGGAGGCTTTAGGGAGCCACTGAGCAGATTTCAGAACTGTGTAAAAATCAGGTTAGTATAAATCTTAAAGCATCCACAGCGTCAGGTTTCGGTCATCAAAACGAAACAGCTTCAGCTATGTAACGAAACACCTTCGGCTATATAAAGAAACCGCTTCAGCTATGTAACGAAACAGCTTCGGCTATATAAAGAAACAGCTTCAGCTATGTAACGAAACAGCTTCAGCTATATAAAGAAACAGCTTCAGCTATATAAAGAAACAGCTTCAGCTATGTAACGAAACAGCTTCAGCTATATAAAGAAACAGCTTCAGCTATATAAAGAAACAGCTTCAGCTATGTAAAGAAACAGCTTCAGCTATGTAACGAAACAGCTTCAGCTATATAAAGAAACAGCTTCAGCTATGTAACGAAACAGCTTCGGCTATATAAAGAAACAGCTTCAGCTATGTAACGAAACAGCTTCGGCTATATAAAGAAACAGCTTCAGCTATGTAACGAAACAGCTTCGGCTATATAAAGAAACAGCTTCAGCTATGTAACGAAACAGCTTCGGCTATATAAAGAAACAGCTTCAGCTATATAAAGAAACAGCTTCAGCTATATAAAGAAACAGCTTCAGCTATATAAAGAAACAGCTTCAGCTATGTAACGAAACAGCTTCAGCTATATAAAGAAACAGCTTCAGCTATGTAACGAAACAGCTTCAGCTATATAAAGAAACAGCTTCAGCTATATAAAGAAACAGCTTCAGCTATGTAACGAAACACCTTTGGCTATATAAAGAAACAGCTTCAGCTATGTAACGAAACACCTTGGGCTATATAAAGAAACAGCTTCAGCTATGTAACGAAACACCTTCGGCTATATAAAGAAACAGCTTCAGCTATATAAAGAAACAGCTTCAGCTATATAAAGAAACAGCTTCAGCTATGTAACGAAACAGCTTCAGCTATATAAAGAAACAGCTTCAGCTATGTAACGAAACAGCTTCAGCTATATAAAGAAACAGCTTCAGCTATATAAAGAAACAGCTTCAGCTATGTAACGAAACAGCTTCGGCTATATAAAGAAACCGCTTCAGCTATGTAACGAAACACCTTCGGCTATATAAAGAAACCGCTTCAGCTATGTAACGAAACACCTTCGGCTATATAAAGAAACCGCTTCAGCTATGTAACGAAACAGCTTCGGCTATATAAAGAAACCGCTTCAGCTATGTAACGAAACAGCTTCGGCTATATAAAGAAACCGCTTCAGCTATGTAACGAAACACCTTCGGCTATATAAAGAAACAGCTTCAGCTATGTAACGAAACACCTTCGGCTATATAAAGAAACAGCTTCAGCTATGTAACGAAACACGTTCGGCTATATAAAGAAACAGCTTCAGCTATGTAACGAAACAGCTTCGGCTATATAAAGAAACAGCTTCAGCTATGTAACGAAACACCTTCGGCTATATAAAGAAACAGCTTCAGCTATGTAACGAAACACCTTTGGCTATATAAAGAAACAGCTTCAGCTATGTAACGAAACACCTTCGGCTATATAAAGAAACAGCTTCAGCTATGTAACGAAACAGCTTCGGCTATATAAAGAAACAGCTTCAGCTATATAAAGAAACAGCTTCGGCTATATAAAGAAACAGCTTCAGCTATGTAACGAAACAGCTTCAGCTATATAAAGAAACAGCTTCAGCTATGTAACGAAACAGCTTCAGCTATATAAAGAAACAGCTTCAGCTATATAAAGAAACAGCTTCAGCTATGTAACGAAACAGCTTCGGCTATATAAAGAAACAGCTTCAGCTATGTAACGAAACAGCTTCAGCTATATAAAGAAACAGCTTCAGCTATGTAACGAAACAGCTTCGGCTATATAAAGAAACAGCTTCAGCTATGTAACGAAACACCTTCGGCTATGTAAAGAAACCGCTTCAGCTATGTAACGAAACAGCTTCGGCTATATAAAGAAACAGCTTCAGCTATGTAACGAAACACCTTCGGCTATATAAAGAAACCGCTTCAGCTATGTAACGAAACAGCTTCGGCTATATAAAGAAACCGCTTCAGCTATGTAACGAAACACGTTCGGCTATATAAAGAAACCGCTTCAGCTATGTAACGAAACACCTTCGGCTATGTAAAGAAACCGCTTCAGCTATGTAACGAAACAGCTTCGGCTATATAAAGAAACAGCTTCAGCTATGTAACGAAACACCTTCGGCTATATAAAGAAACAGCTTCAGCTATGTAACGAAACAGCTTCGGCTATATAAAGAAACCGCTTCAGCTATGTAACGAAACAGCTTCGGCTATATAAAGAAACCGCTTCAGCTATGTAACGAAACAGCTGTTTACATGCAGAGATTTGCTCCAATCTGATGGAATTAATTCCGATTCTAGATTAAGACTGTTTATATGCTCACTCTACTCAACAATCTGATGGAAATCTCTGCACACTACTTCACGGCCATCCATCCTGCTAACTATTTTTAAACCTTTTAAGTAGTGATGGACCGATCAGCGTTTTTGAGGCCGATTCCGATCACCTTTCAGCACGAATGGCCGATAGCCAATACCGATCGAGGGCGGAGTATACGCCACAGCAGGGCTACATATAGCGCAAGTAAGTCATGAACCATGTTCTAAACTGGTTTATAATCATTTTTAACGAGCTCATATAAAACAGCATAATATTTAAACAAAATTAACAGTAAATAAACAAAGTAAATCAAACAAATATCTCTAATACTGCAAACATTCAATTTAGACCCTTAATTTAAAACAAAAAAAAGCTAATTAAATAAATTCAGTAAAAACTGCAGTCATTAAACACAGACTCTGTTATTTTAAACTAAAACTGTAATCATTAAATGTAGATCTTGAATTGTTGCTGCTGCTGTTCTGTTCGTACCGGTCAGATCTGGTCTGTATGGGTTTCTGGGTTGTTTGTTTTGTGCTAGCTGTGCGTGCTAGCTCTGCTGTTTGCTGATACTCACTGTATTGAACCGCGTGCCGTGCTGTATCAGATTAGTAGTGTTTAATGTCTTGGTTCCTCAACGAGACACACTTTACTAATTTAAAAACGTCCTGGATGAGTCTGTCACGTACGGTAAACAACTGCCAGACGGACTGCTTACTTTTAGCGCATTTTTTTCCTGTGACGCCGCTGCTTTAGTCAGTCTGTGGAAAATGAAAGGGTGTGTATTTCCACCTAGTGGTTCAGATAGGAATTGCAGGGAGGGAGTTCTCCTCTTCCTGGATGAAACTCTAGCTGGAAATACAGAAATTAGGCTCCTTTGTTTAACGGCATCGATCGGCTCTTGGGATCGGCTCTAAATTAGAGAAATATCGGCCGATTGCATATTTTGATTAAAAATCGTCCGATACCGATACATAGCCGATCAATCCTTCCATCTTTACTTTTAAGGTTTGAGTCATGAACTTGGTCTTGTCTGAAGACCAGTCTCTGACTCCCGCCATGTTGAAACTTTCTCTATGACACTACTGCACATGCGCAGAGCGTACTTAAACTTTCCGATTGGGAATGTAATCAGATACAGGTGTTTACACTATTATACTATTATAATAGTACTATTATAATAATATTATAACTATTATAATAGTACTATTATAATAATATTATAACTATTATAATTCTATTAAACAGATTATTTACGGGATTACCCATTCAATCGACTAAAAATTGTAATCGAAATGACCTCAATCGGACTAGTCTATTCGGATTGAGGTGTATACATGGACGTATTCTATTCTAATTGAGCCATTAGTCGGATTATTAACAGATTATCAGGCTGCATGTAAACGTAGCCACTGTCATGTCTTACTGAACCTAGACAGCATCATCAGGCTATTCAGCCACAGAGAAAATGTCCCTGGATGGTAAAAATTGTGTGTGACGCATGCAGTTTAGTTTTTTCTTGTACACAGGTAGGAAAAGGTAAGGTTACAGTTTACCTGTACACAGGTAGGTGAACGTCGTGTTAGAAGTCTTGCCCAAGGACTCTTATTGGTATAGTGTAAGATGATTACCCAGGTGGGACATCGAACCTCAGTCTACAGCATGGAAGTCAACGGTGTGACCCACTACACTAGTGTTGCATTACTTATACTTTGCTTGTACATAGTCACAGAAATTCCTCTTTTCAGGTGCTGGAAATGATTGGTGGACGAGCTGGTGAATTGCAGCCTGGGACTCCGGGTGGCGGACCCCCTCAGCCACCTCAAATGATATCCATGCTGCTGAGATCTTGTGACTTTCAGCTCACAGAGAGCTGCCAACAGGAGCTAAGCAGCAAACTGGGCCCTGAGACCAAGATCAAAGGCCCCAGTGAGTAGATGGTCATGCCGTTATTGTAGATGGCTGTAATTACATGGATGTATGATCAGTGGTTAAAACGAAGACAAATAATGTGAAGGACTCCATATTTATGTATAGATGCATTCCTAACAGCAACTCTACATTTTTGGTGCTCTCTTTTCTTCCAGGCATCATTGGTCCCACTGGTGCTCCCCTGCCCTCCCAGCAGCCGCCTCCTCCGCCCCCGAAAAACCCAGCGCGCCTCATGGCTTTGGCGCTGACAGAGAGTGCCAACAAAGCTCTCCGGCAAGGTGCTTCACCTCCCTATCGGCCCCGGCAGACACCTCCTGAGATCGACACCCGCTTCCAGCGCTCCCTGTCCGCAGACGCAGGGGCACTGCTGTCGTCAGACCCTGACCAACTGTACTCAACGGTGCGCCCCCTGTCAGTGTGGATGACAGAGGGTGAGGGAGAAGATGGTGCAGCTGAGAAAGCTCCAGACAGATCACAAGAGGATGAGCCAAAGTCGCCTCCAGGCCAGGTCTGTCTTTGTATTTTTTTGGTTGAGCATGAGGTTAACGGTTCATGTTGGCAACCACACATATATATATATATATATATATATATATATATATATATACACATGGAGACATCATAATCAAATTAGTTTTAATCAAATAATGTAGGTGTAGGTACACTCACAACCAGCTTTTCTATTTTGACTGTTTGTTCTCTTGGCAATTCACTGAATGTGACTTCTGAATGTAGCAGTACATCTCAGTTTTAAAACATTGTATTGTTTCTGTCCCTTACAGGACACTGGAACTCTGTCCTCTGATGCCTCAGTTTCTGATTCTGGAGCATCGAACTCCGAACTCTCTGCTGGCAGCTCCTCCGGGGACAACGAGAAAACCCCGAGCCCCATCTATAAAAACCAGCAGCAGCTTCCTCAAGCGCCAACAGAGCCTTCTAGCCCCCCCTCTGCCAGCGAGGCTCCCCCGCAAAGGAAGCCCCCAGCCTATGGCCGCCAGTTCTCCGCTCCACACCTTCAGCAGCAGATGTCCGGTGCTCAGTCCATGTCCTCTGCCCAGTCTCACTCCCAGCTATTGCACTCCAAATCCGAGAGCTCACCCTTGGCACAAGTACGTGCCTTCCAGCCCACACGACCCAAAGTGCCCCCTAAACCGTCGGATCTTGCCCCTCAAAGAGCTCCGATTTCCAAGACTGATCGGCAGGATTTTACACGCCGCTCCCTGGATGCTGGACGTATCCGGCGCATGGTAGGTCCAGCTCAGGGCAACCCGCCTCTTTCCAGAGCTTTTTCAGAGCGTGTTAGTGGTACGTCAGACGCACTGTCACGCTACCATGCCACGAGAATGGCCAGCCAGGCAGCCCAGGCTGCGCAAGCTGCACAACCTCCCGCGCAACAGCAGCAGCAGCAGCAGAGCCACTTACCTCATGTCCGACCTGCATTCTCCTCTTCTGAAGACACGTCCAAAATGGAGAATTTCTACTATGAGATTGGCGCCCCTGAGCATCCTCAAGGCCCACCTAGCTATTCCCAGCACAGCTACCAGAACATGAAGCTGGATTTGGAGGGTAACTATCGCCTTTCTGACCCAGCCAACCAGAGACCCTTGTCCAGGGGCCACCCTCCACCTCAATATTCACAGGTGCCTGGATCTGCCAGGGCTACCCAGCTTTGGTCCTCTGAGGCCACCCGTGCCTGGGCTGCAGCCCACTCGCACTCGTTTTCCTTCTCTCACTCCCATTCCCATCGTCATCCCCAAGACCACCCATCAGGTCATCGCCACCCTCGGCTTCAGCGCCAGACGTCCTCCTCTGTCAAGCTGGTTCGTAGTGAGATGCATCCCATCCCTGCCTCTGCCGGCTCTGTGGGTCTGGTGCCCCTGTCTGTGCACCAGCGCGGCTTGCACGGTCAACAGCGTTCGCCCTCATCTGACCTCACTGCCTCCCAACTGCACCCTTACTTTGAAAACGGGAAAGTGTGCTATCGGTACTTTGAGTCCACTAGGCCAGAGGAGGTACTGCTGAGCCACCATCTGCCTGCCACGTCAAAGTCACCCCTGGCCCAGTCGTCCCAGGCTTCCCCACTACAAGCACATAAACCTCCCTTGAAAGAGCAATCAGAACCCATCTATGTGAACTACCCTTTCACAAGCCCACCAGGAGCCGGAGTGAATGCTAAGACCTGGGCCACCACTGATCTTGATGGAGATGCCCATCAAGAGGCTGAACCTCTTGCCCCACCTCCTGAGCCACCACCAGAGAATGAGCAGCAGCATCCACACCAGACTATAGAGCTGGAGAGTCCCCCAACAATCTTCGAAAGCCCTGCACAAAATGATGCTGCCTCAGATTTAAGAGCACTGGAGATGCCCACTGAGACCAGCATGGCACACTTCCGCAGCCGCTCAGACCCTCAGACATTTAGTTCGGAGCCTAATCAGGCTTTGACAGGAAAGGACATTGCCTCCTTGTTGATCGAGAAGCTGGCAGAAGATGAACGAGAGGGCCCAAGCATGGCTACATCATCCTCTGCGTCCTCCTCACCCCACATTGAGTACCCCCCTAATCCTTACCCTAGCCAGCAGCAACGCCTTCCACCTGCCTACAACGTGTACACCCCTGGACCATCCCGGAGTCATTTTGAGGGCCAGGGCACACCACGGGAAGGCTCAGGAGCTTTCCAACGGCAGGATCCCTTGCGCCGATCTTCTGGCAGCCAGTACCGGCAAGTCTTTGACGTCATGCCGTCTGGTGACCAAGTCCTTAAGTTTTACAGAAGCCAAGACTTTATCCCAGGCCCCCAGGGAGATACCGCAACCCCTAACCCGTACCCCCCAAGATCCCACTACCAGGACCCTCCGTACCCTAGTCGGAGCCCCCAGGCTCACCCAGACCCGCCCCACACTTCTACTTCTCCCTCAGCAGCTTTCTCAAACTTGCAACTAAGCACACCAAGAGGATATGGGGCTCAAATGGCTGTCAATCCATATAACCAGTACCCCTACCAGGCAGGTCCGGTGCTTCCCCACTACCCTAACGCCCCACGCAGGGACATGATCCTGGATCCCGCTCTTCGTCCCGCAGCTCTCCGCGGCCAGCGGGGCCTGAACCGACAGGGCAGTCTGCCTGGGCCCAACTGGACCATCCACACAGAGGGCCAGACTCGCAGCTACTGCTGAAGCACAGTTGACCACCTTGTTAGAACTGAGTGTGAGATCCAATCAGATGAATGTCCTAACATAACCCCACTGCTGTACCAGTGAGAGAAATGGGGAGAGACAGAGAGACAGACAGACAGACGGGCAGAGACGGAGGTGCAGGAAGGGAAGGTTAAAGAATCAAAGAAGTGAACCGTAAAGTGGCTTAGATATGTAAACATTCCAGTAGACACTGTGCTGTCCAGCAGAGGGCGTAAGAGAATTGTATGGCTGCTGTCCCTCTGAAGGGAGTATCAGGTATTCTGCATAGAGGTGGTGTTTTTCTGCTTTAGATACTTTCTGGGTTTAAGTTACTTTGTTACAAGCACACTAGATGACAGGACAGAGAGAGCTGAACAGGGAAATAAGCTTAGTCTTTTTTTTTTTTTTTTTTTTTTTTGAGGGGGACGAAGTGGCGTCTGTAAAATTCTGACCATAATCTTGTGCTGCTGGTGGTTTTTAAAGAAGCAATCTGTTCTATTTTGTCTCAACATTCTGCTGTTTGTAGCAGCCAGACATTTTCAATTTTATTGCTTTTTTTATTTTATTTTATTTTTTAAGTTAACTTAAGTTTTCACTTCAAAGAAAGCATGTAAAATAGATTTTTTTGGTTCAGATCTTGTGAAGAATAGGACTGTAATTTTAGTTTTTATTCACTGATGTGTATGGGTGAGTGAGCGGAAGGGAATGTGTTTTCATTTGCGTGTGAATGCTTCTGTCTCCGTAGTCTCCTGTTCAAAAGTCCACAAAAAGAAAGAGAAGGAAAACACTGCCATTAGCGTGTATGTGTGCGCGTGTGTCCATATTTATGCAAGGTACGGTTCTGTACGCTTGGTTTTAAGTAGAGCATGTGGGGATCTCAATAGCGGAACTATGCTCATAATCGTTGTGCCGACTCTTAAACGTTGCATCAGTCAGTCGAAAACTATGGATATAGAATAGGAAAATAATACGGACATAGGATAGAATCTTTTGCTATGACCAGTGCCCTTCACGTGTGGGACACTTGTAGAACCTGTCATCTTTCAGAGTCTGAAGAGTTGTTGACAATGTGAATCCAGTCTATTCCCTTTAGGTAAGGCAAAGCTCTGTCTGCGTTCATAAGTTCCACATAACGGTCGCCACTACAGCACAATGTACACTACGTCAGAGGGGACCAACTCCTGGATCCTGAAGATCAAACTTTTCAGACTATGGTTTAGCTGCCATGACATCTATCCACGCGGAATCTTCTGTAGCTACTTTGAAGCCATGTGGTGGATTAGGGTTGCAAATAAGCTCTGATGTAGGGTAGATCACCAGGAGCTGGATTTTTGAATGGGGAATTAGGGTTCCACGTATAAGGGTTGCTTGATATATAGGTAATTATCACAATATTGGCCTTTGCAATATTGCAAACGAGCCTCTAAACAATTGCTGTCAGCACGTTAACCAATCACAGATGGTCCAGATCAGCTTTTGTGGGTGTTTCAGTGAATGAAGTTATTCTGAACTGTGAAAGATTTGGTCAATTTTTAATCAGATCACATTATTAAGTATGAAATTTAAATTTAACCCTAGTCATTACATGTCACCAGCCAATCCAATGAAAATCAACTCATAAAGGAGCTCCTGGGGATCTTCACTTGAGAGTTTACTGCCAAGCCTAAACAGACATCATGCCTCATTCGGTTTAATGTATTGGGTGCGCTAGATTTGGGTATTGCTTAAATCGTACCCAAAGCCGGATCTCCAGGTTGCGCATAACTTAGGGTGTAACGGGGTTGACACCTGTAAGCATTCTCATAGTAACTGGTGGTTTTCTTTGAGCACTTGTTCAGTTACATGTCGAGGCGTGAACATTACCTCTTGAGTCAGTGTTAATACAGATACTGAGCCTTTCGTTGCTTTACTCCCAGCGGTACATGCCCTGTCCTTAAAGGAAGACTCCAGCGCCACATCTGTAGGGTATAGTGAAGCTGTTGGGCCAAATTCTAAAAAAAATGTCATCATTCTTCAGTCAGCGTCATGCCCATATTAGGGACTCTGCAGCTAAACTAGTTCTGTCAGACAAAAGTGAATGTCGTTTTATAGAGTCACTGCTATCCTACCCGTGCTCAGCCTAAATCTTCCAAAGCTGATACGTTTTGTTGGACATTTTCTTCCAAACAACAAGGTTCTTATAAATGCAGAGACCTTAAGGAGCAAAAATATGGCTACAGCTACATGCTAACACTGCTGAGTACTGAGTGGAGATCTGAAGACTGGCAGTCTGGCCAAAATACCTCACACCAACTAGTAAGCTTTGGAAAAAAGTGCTAGTTAGATTGCTTTGGCAGACATAGGCAACAGATTGGGTAGCCAGTATATATATATACAGATATATGAAAGTTTAATCGTAGACTTGTGACAACATTTCACTGTTAACTTGCTTGTAGTATTATTCATTTTAGACATACGCAGAACAAAAATGTATACATTCGGGACATTTTTGTTTATTATACTCCATAAAAAAGTTGGCTTTTAAAAAACGGCATTCATTTTTCCCATTAAAAAGATTTCCAATGAATTCCTTATATGGGCACCGACTACAGAAAGATTGGTGACTTCCGAGGCCTCCTGCGAGTGAGTTTCGAGGTGAGGGGTTTTCTGAATTATTACTAAACACGAGGAATCGTGTCAGTATGATTGTTCATATTAAAGAAAGGGACATTATGGATACGGCAAATGGAGATTGTGTTTAAAAACGCTGGAGTATTTCTTTAAGCCCTTCATTGCACATTTCATCTGCTTTCCAGTCGTAAGCTACTTTTGCTGACAAGTCTTGAAGGTACAAGGTTTAGCTTGAGGTGTGTGTGTGTGTGTGTGTGTGTGTGTGTGTGTGTGTGTGTGTGTGTGTATCAGAGAGAGTGTGTGTATCTGTATCTATGTGTGTTTGTCAGAGCTTTGTCTTTTTTATCCATAACTATGCAGTGAATAAGTACAAGGGAAGAATTTCCCACAACATGGTAACACTCCTCCAAATGGTAATACTACCTATGTATTTCCACGGATTGCGTGGGTGCGTGTGGGTTTGTGTGCTTTAAACCTAAACTTCCTGTCCAGTGGTCTCTCTTTCTGCCTTGTAGCACTTTGCAAAAGGCAATTCATCATATTTTGTAATATTTACCAATGTGTGAATTAAAAACGATTGCATCAGTCATAAACGTTGTTGGTATTTTTTAGTTGTTTTATGAAGGAAACTGGGTTAAAAGCAATTCTCTTCAACTTAAAAACACAATATATATACTCATATCCTCGATGTCCAAAGATAAGTTCCAAGTATTTTAAAAATGGCATCTTAACAGAGCCCAAAAACTTTGACTTTTAATGTAAGTCAATGGAACCAGATTGCTTTTAAGCTATTTTGGAGCATGGCATTATGAAAATTTCCCACAATGTGAGCATCAGCTTCTGCATTCAAATGAGCTAAATATAATATCAGATGTTTCAGTATTTACTGTGTCCTGCAGACAGCAAGCTGAACTTTGGGTAGGCTGTGTTTATATAGGCCTTAGGCACATATCTGCACTTGGATCGTTGCCAAAATAGATGTAGAAGCAACAGCTGTTCTTAGCCTATACATAGACAGCCAGGATTAACTATCCTCCCATTGTCCTACAGCACACAGGCCCATACATCTAACACACAATCATTCCTTCAGGCCGCTCTTCAACTTAATTACAGCTTTCAATCTTTTCCAAGAGACTTGCTTTCAGTTTGCAGGGACATGTGCAGGGACATTTCTCCACACCTCCAGTTCAGTCTTGGAAGTTGGTTGCATTTTCTAGATGCGGAGTGTTATACAAATATGGCTGTATTTTTCAGATCCAGTACTGTTTTACTCTCTTTTACATTACATGTAAAAAAGATAAATACAAATAAATAAATAAATACATAAGACTAAATAAAAAGGTTGTATTTGTTTATATAAGGTTTGCTACAATGCAAAGTTTAATATGAAATAATTCTTAATAACTGTTCAAAAAAAAAAAAGGCAGACATCTAGTGAAAGCACTGGGCAAAATACTTTCAACAAGTAGTGATGACGGAGTATTACACTGTCCTAAACTGATTCTACAGTAAGGTAATATATTATACATCCATCCATCATCCTTCACCAGTCGGGGTCACAGGTGGGGGTTGGAGCCAATTCCAGTGTCATCCGGCGAAGGTGAAGATCGACAGTCCATTGCATGGCCAACACACACTCACACCTACGAGCAATTTAGAGCAGCATGTCTTTTGGACTGTGGGTGGAAGCCGGAGTACCCTGAGGAAACCCACTCAAGCACAGAGAGAACATGCAAGCTCCACAAAGAATGACCCGGACAGTGTGAGGCGACAGTGCTAACCACTGCACCACAGTATTACATTATATAAGACATAAAGAAACACACAACACAGTCAGAAAACAAAGATTTTTACTTGATTCACACTCCTCCTTTGCTGTAACTAGTTGTCAATTTTCTCCATATATTTATTCTGTCAATGCCTTTCAAGAAAATAGCGCATCCTTTACATTGACTTCCCCAAACTTCTCCAAGCAGAAGTCCAGTATATCAACCTACACTAAACCTGCAAAGACAAACACTACTGAGAAGATTAGTAGTTTTTTTACTCATTCTATTAAAAGGGCTCAGAAATGTGAAGATTAATAACTGATCATCACACTGATTTATCAGTCTACTCAGATTAAAGCAGAGCTCAGCAACACTGGTGCTATTGTCCACAAAACCAAAGTAACAATCAGAAAAAAAAATAGCTTTCCTAATAGCTTTCTCAGCATCTCTAATACATTAGCATTAATAAAAGTGGGAACACTGCTTGTTATTTATAGCTACAGACAATGTTAACCTGCTGTATGCTGAGCGCCAAAGCCTAGCCTTATTAAGCCTAACCTTATTATGATGGACACATTTCACTAGTGAACTAGACTTTAAGCGACTAACACGTTTCTTTGAAAAATAGCTGTTTTGCTGCCATCCTCACTCGCTTTTTACACCCATGTGTCACCCACGTTGCACCTGAGTTGTGTACAGTGAGTCTCGCATATATCCTCCTGAGACCCAGAAAAATTAAAGTTTGAGAATTTCAGTAATTTCAACATAAAATAAGTCTACTAGATGAAAAAAACATGTCACAATTAAAAAAAAAAAAAAACATTTTAAATGATTTTTTATGGAATGTCCTTTATAGTGGACATCAGGACATTGTTTATGAGATATTTCTTGTTTTCTGTTCTGCATCAGACCAAAACCCTTTTACAACATCAGCACCAACTCAATCCTAGAACATAATGTAAATGAAAACTTTTTTGATACCATTTCTACTTTTGGCAGTATAAGAAATATTTCAAATGCACTGTATATTAGCATAATCAGGAACAAATAATAACCTTCCAAAGGTTACCGTTACTTTGATTATTGGATTTTTTTTTTTAAACAGTTTTTAGGTGCACTAGCTAAACCAGTGTTAATTACTCCAAACTTTGAGCCAAAGTTTCACACTTTCCTCACGTAGTACCCAACTTCTCTTGGTCTTTTTATTTTAATGTTCTATTTTTTTATAAATGTACAATTATGTATAATTTTCTAATAAATTAGGAATACATTGAGTAATTAATTAAAAATAATTTAGTAATTTACGTGTTTATATGTTTACAGAGCTTACATGTTGTGATGTCTCAGTCAAATTCCTGTCACCTGTGACACCATTAATTTAAAATAAAACCAGATTTAGTAAGTCCCAATGTCCACTACAAAGGACATCAAAAAAAGTATGCTGTTAGGTAGTTAAACATTTGTGCATATCAATAAAACGTGCTTTGAGAACTAGCTACAACAGTTTATACCTAAAACATTTAAATTCTAGGCTTTAAAAACATAACAAATACATAATATTTGAGAACTTATCTCTCTTGCTCCCATAAAATGTGGTTACTGAGAGGCGGCTATATTTAAAAAGGCAGAACTTTTGTTGTGAATGACTCACCCCAACCCTATACATCACTGGAAAGACCAGGATGTCCTCTACGTTTTAGCAAGGTACCTTATTTAGATTTTGAAATATCTTTTGGAGACTCATGTCCCCTCCAGAGGACAAAAATTAATTACCAGGTCTTACGAGGATATAACTAGAAAGCTTTTCTTACGGTTTTGGCGCTGCTAACAACCAAACGTAGCTACAGAGGCTCACGCGACAGCAGGGAAAGGCACAGCCAATCACACTGGCCGTCTGACTCGAGTAGAGTCATATGGTTAAAACTTGATTTAACCCTTTCTGCACCTCTAGGTTAATCAAACTTTTATCGATCGGGGGTCTTTTTTTCGGAGGGGATCAAATTATTGGTGTTGACAATTCAATAATCGCTGGATATTGGTGGGGGGGGACACGTCGCTCCAGTCCATGCTAATTCTACGCCCTTGGTTTCCATGGCGATGAGAGGTTTGCCGCGCAAGCCCCCTCGAGCTCGGCTTGTCTGGTATAATACTTCTTTGAAAATCAGATATTTATGCTGTTTTGTATTGTATTTATGTTTATTTACATCTGTTATAATGATATCTCATGTTCTTGCTGGTAAAAATACACTTATTGAGAAGATAAAGGCTTAAATCATCTTAGGTGCCTCAGACTTTTGCACAGTAGTGTATTCAACGTGTTCCTCGCTCAGTGGATGAGAAAGAGCATTCATTTTGATGCAACAACTTTTTTTAGTCTAATTTAAATAATAAATATAGGATTTTGTTTGATTTATATAACATTTGGTTGGTTTTGGAATGTTGTTTTTTTTTTTTCAGAACTCTGGCCCTGTCCATCTTATTCCCGTTGCGCCATCAGCTACTCGTATATAGCTCTGTTTAACTGTCACTGGTGTATTGCGTATTGATTGATGAGCTGAGGCAGTTATTATCCTGTTCAGCTGGTTATAAAACTTGGTTTATGTGTCGGGGCGCAGTTCTGTACACTGCATGCTGTGGAGATGTGTTTGATATTCTTCTTCTTTTTTGTCAGCTGTAATGTGAGAAGATGGAATTTTTATTGAGCTCCCTCTTTCCTGGAAGAATATCCAGTAAAACTGGTCTGCTCTGTCCAGAGTATCCACTCCCAGAAACACAGCGCAGGCATGACTCAAATTCAACACCTCCCTTTTGGAATCGGGCACATCATTTGTGCTGCAGTGGTTCATCGGGGCGTAACTGCATTGCTTTGTTACAGATCAGGGTTTTGGACACAAAGGTGGAATCATATAAAAACACCAAATGGCACTTCAAAAAGATGGTTTATTCAATACTTTTACAAGAGTACAGGCAGGAGAATAACTGATACAATGTTTGGTACATCTGATTATGGATAATCCCTGATTTTGAAATGCAAACTTAACCACGATAGGGGAAATAAGGGCCCAACTCTGATATATGTCTATAAAATAATATGAGAATGAAAGTATGATCAGCACTGAAGACCTCAAATCATCTGACAAAAAGCCTGAAATGTACAAATATGTTAAAGTGTTTGTTAAAGAAAAAATATATATATTATCTAAAATGAAAACAAGTGGACAGTAACAGGAGGGCATAAAATTCATGCCATTTTTCAAAAAAAAAAAAAAAAGTAAAAAAATCACGAATCTATTTCATGCTAGAAGACTTTTGTGGCAGGACTGACGAAGACGTCGAAGCAGCATTTATTCCAATATGAGCTGTAATGCTATTTGGTTTCATTCCTAGTTATCAGCACTCGCTGTATCTCTACTTCTTTAGCCCAGCTGTGTGTAGTACACCATGGCGATCAGCAGCAGGAAGAACTGGAAAACACACATTAGAGACGTTATCAGGTTTCAGGTAATATTTAGTTTTCAGTGTCTGTATTAAAATTCTTGTTCAGTGTTGTTTAAATGTGCTTTAACTCTTCGGCTCTAAGAGCATTTTCTTAATTTCTTCTTAACTTTGTCTTTTGACATGAGTCTTCTCACTAAAATGTGGACACACAAATCAATCACAACACATACCTCCACATACAAAATCACAATATTTTGGACCCTACAGATTCAGAAAATGTTGAACCGACTGTATTTCTGTGCTGTATTATTGCAAAAGTAGGGCAACAATATGTAGAAACATCAAATTTGATGTACTGGTGAGTTTGTGGGACCCAGAGGGTTAAAGTGATGGGTTGGCCAAAAATGAAATGTAGTCATTTTTCCTTTTACCTCAACTGTACTCAATCAGACATTGTTTGTTTCTTTGGTTTTGCCCTGGAGCTGCAAAGTTAACATAGCTAGCAAGTAATGAAAGAGTATGTATTACCAATTAGCATCCTGCAAACCATGTGTCAAAGTCATTACCCACTGGCCTTAAACAGCTTTGGGATGTTAAGCAATCTCAGACTCACTCGTGTGATTTCTGATACTGCACGACTTCCTGTTATCTATAGAAACAGCCAAAGCTACAGTCGAACACAGACTTTTGGGCCCACCTGGTCAAATGATATGTTATGTTGATTTTGTCGATATATAAAATGTGGCAAAAGTTATGGCACATTTGACTTTTTGTTTTTGTCTGTTTTTTAGTTTTTATCACTTTCCAAAGAAACTCCATTTTTTTGTGATTTTTCTGTATCATTTGAACACGGCACCACAAGTTTCATGACGAATGGACCAATAGAAATGCTCAGAAATCACTTCGAATAAAACCTCTTTACATTGTCTTACATTGAAAGCTAAACTTTTGATGATATGTTAAACTCATTAGAAGTGATGGCGCTTCTTGAGGCCTGATTGTCTTTTTTAGGGGTAATGTTTTGTAGGTGTGATGGGCAGAAAGCCAGGAAGCTAATTTGGTGACAAGCAATGCAAACATATACCCAGGCTTGACTGGCTTTTGGTACCAGCTACTTCATTTTTCACTACCAACCCACTCATAATGACTTCCCAGGAAACTGCCACAATGTGAAAGACACAAGACTGCTGGGAAAAAGAAAAGTTTGGGAAGTTCTGTGTTCAGAAGGCGAGACAATTCTGGTTCCTCAGAGATAACACGAGGATAGCCTGGTAGCTAGTGTTAGCACATGTGTTCGTGGTCTCGCATTGCCAGACTCGCTTGACTTTTGCCACCTAATGTTTCCAAGAACTGCTTACCGCACCCTCACAAGCCTGTTTGAAACTGGAGTCACAACAAAAACGGTCCTATATGTGGACCAAACCTGTAGCCAGGTTAGCATATTAAGAATATCAGAATCTCTGTCTACATCTAAGACTACAGACTATTCTCTTCAATCAGAAATACATACATCACAGTTTTTATCGCCTAAGCTCGCTTGGCATCTCAACAGAGGTGATACCAAGGACAGCACCATGTTCGCCTAGTAGTAAACTAGAAAAGGTATGTCAAGTCGGTACCACCCAATGGAAGAGTCGCTCAAGTGAGATACTTAATGCAGTTCAACTTTATTGCTAGTGTGACGATCCAGGTTTCAGAGTTTGTATAGTGCTAAGTGGGATACACAGTGGCCTCAAAAAGTATTTGGAATCTTGAAGCATCGGTGTTCTTGTTTATAAAATGTTGAAGAAATCGGTAGTAGTTTAAGAGAAACAGCACCTTTAACACTGATGGTTATCAAATTGCTGGTCAAACTGATGATCGGCTCTTTTCCAGCCAGACTACACTAAGGCTGCAGTTAAGCACAGTAAAGGTAGAGACCATGGGGAAAGTCTGGGTCTGGTTTTCTTGCCATAATGTCGATGAGTTTAAGGAGATCATTAACTTGAAAGTGTAAGCAAACCTGCAGAGGTCGACAAAGAAGTTGCTCAAACAATCCACCCGCTTCATTTTTAAAGAATGCTTTTGGAAAACAAAATTACACTCTTGGAATGGTTCAAATAAACAGATTGTCTCCTAATGCAATTAACCTTTTAAATGTTTTATATTTGAATATGGGGGCTCCTTTATGGTTCCATAGCTTCCACATTACTTTTTTATTAAACATCAAACATATTTTGGTTGACCCCCAACATTTGGGGTAGTTAGGCAAATGTCACTATTGGGTCGTTCCCCTCTCTGAACAGTTCAACTATGAAAAGTAGCTGAAACAGGCATCCTAAAATAAGATGGTTCTTCTAGGGGCAATCAGTAAAGGGGATAAATAAACCCATTTTTAAATAAAAGCATTTTGTCCTTTTTTCATCTTCACATTGTCAAAAATATGCTGTATATTGTTAGATATAGAACCTATTTTAAAATGCTTCTATATGGCACCAGAAAGAGTTCTGCAGCTCTGTAACAATAGAAAGCCCCTGCCTGGTGCTTAATAGAACTACCATGCAAAGAACCATATGAACATGCAATGCGTCTCTGCAGAACTACACAGAACTATTCACTTCACAGATTAATCATCTTTTTTAAAAGTGCAAAGTTTTATATACGTATATGCAGGCTTGACCATTCGTAGCACTTTTTTAGTTTGTCATTGGCCCTTATTTATTAGTCAAAACTGCAACAATACTGACCTAGGATCAGCTTTTAAATATACCTCTGAGTAAAAATTCTATGACCTGATGAGAGCTGTGTTGAGGAATGATAAATGATGACAAGAGTTTTTTGACATAATACTCACCACAAACATCTGCACAGCGAAGCCGTACCAGCTGATCGCCCAAGTATAACGACTGAACACGGACTCAATGTAGTTGAAGCATCCCTGCAGGAATACAAGCAGTTTATTTTCAGGTCCCATGTTCTAATTCTGCACTTCTTACTTTAACTTCATTTCATCCCACTTGAAGTCAGTGTTTATGTTTAAAGACGTAATCTATTTTTCCATCAGTCTTTATCCCTTTTTTGCTACTGTGGCTTTAAAACAAATATTTAAATGATCCCTCTTCTGATTGGCTTGCCCAAGAAGTAGTCTGCACTGAAATGTGGAAACTATAATTGTTGAATTCAGGAGAGTTCAGACTAAAATTACACAGTATATCAAAAAAAAGAAAGCAACATTTGTTTTTAATGGTTCAGTCAAAAGGGGACTCCAATAATAATAATAATCCATCCATTTATTATCTGCCGCTTAATCCCGCTAGTCAGGGTCACTGGAGACTATCCCAGCGTCTTTGGGCAAAGGCGGGGGTGTAATAATAATAATAATAATAATAATTCATTCACTGGTTAAGAAAGAATTTAAAGTGGTTTAATGTGAAATGATATGTTTTAAAGAAAGTAGTAGTGATGGGAGGCAACTGGAGAGTTAATGCTCCCTCACACAAGTCATTACATGAAATCGTTATGATAACTGTAGATTTTGTCTTAAAAATCCATTTCATTCTATGCAATCCATCCGTTGGTGGCCTTGGATCCAGGGCAAAAGGAAAAATAGTCCCTCAAAAAAGCTCAATTTTACCATCGTCAGCATTACATACACCACCGTCTCGAGTTTCTTGAGTGTGCACCATTTCACATCACACGACTTTGAATGACTTTGTTCACTCAAATGTATCTCAACTCAAATCCATGTCAACGCTGTAATAACACAAACATCTGGAAAAATCAGTGGAATTGATATTATTTTTGCCAACCATCACTAAATGGTCATATGACCACTAGTGACTAAAGGAAAGGAAACATTAAGCCTGTTGCGAAACAAGCAGGAGAGGTTTCTGAGGACAGCAATATTTTCCCTACTGTTTCCACTGTAAACAACGAGATGCTGGCAGATGCAGAACAATTGCTGATCAGCTCTAAACCCTCCAGAGACTGGCTCTGTTTACCTTGTTAAACATGGTGCTGCTCAGGCCGATCTTGCACCCATCTGCATCTGCCACCTCGAAGTTGCTCAGCCGCTTGCAGCAGTTGAGCGGCCACATGTACGTAGTCCCATAAATCTGTCTGAAGGTGGAGTTGTACTGAATCCAGTCTGTAGGATCGTCCGCACCGCAGCATTGCGCCTGCAGACATGAGAGAAGGAGCAGTGGAGTTATAACTGTGCAGCGAGGCCTTCAGCAGAATTGGGAATTTGTCCTGTAGCCCACATTGAGACAAATATTGTACTACCATAATAAAAACTTTTTGTTGGCAGATTTTTATTGATTTATACATTATACAATATTAACACAATATAAAGTGTGCCTGGATCTATTAAAAATAATATATGGAGCATTCTTCGGTATTGGTTCAAACTTGGCAACAATGCTTGACCTTATACCGTAAATATGTTTATTAAAATAAATGCTTAATAAATTGTGATATTGTCACTGACAAAACAATTCACAAACAGTACACAAGTGTTTCCAAGTGTTTCTGTAGTGACAATTGTGGCTAATTTTGAGCAGTAAATGACTAGCAAACACAGGGTGTAACCATTGGCAGCACACATAAAGAATAGAAATAATATTTTTAATTAAATTACAAAAAAGTTTCTTTGTTTGCAGACCATATCTGTAGTGACAGTTCCTAATGTTCCACACTGATTTTCAGAATTTGGGACACATTTACTTTAAAACAGATCAGTCTAAGTGGCCATGAGGGACACGGATGCAGTCCTGCATAAAATAAGTCTCCACCTATGGACTAAAACTCAGTAGTGATATGAATAAAGCATTTTTTATTTACATACTAAAACTCATGATGAATATAAATTAAACGTAATTAATAATATTGTTTTAAGATCTAAAAGAAAAAAAGATATGTAGGTGTTGGGGTTTGGGAAACCTCCTAACACAAAGTATGTTATAAATGATGGAATTTGAATACATTGAATTTATTACTAGCCTTGGGTTTAGATAGACCGTAACACAATCCTTGTTTAAATACTTAAATAATCTGGTTTTAATTCCTAATTGTTTTTGTATTGTTTCTTTTACTGTGGGGGCACAGTTTGAAGCAAACTTGGTAGCATACATTATGCTTTACAAGGCCATTTGAAGGCTGATGTTATGTAATGCTCTGTAATCCAACTCTGCATCTCTGACAGATAGAATCCCTTACAGTTCCTAACAGCAAAACAGCCCATCCCCAAGTGCTCGTCCAAAAACGTTGTAGTTCGTTAAAACTTTAAGATGCATCACCAGAGGGGCATTTGCTGCTTGTTAAGCCAGAAAATCTCTCTCTTGGGACTATTGTGGCTTCTCTTTAAGGTGAGTAGGCAAGTTTACAACAGATGTAATGCCAGTTTCTTTTTTAAACAAAGTAAAAGCTGTACTTTCCAGCAGCTGAAGTTTTAATGGGAGTCCATTAATGAGCAGCGCCCTCTTCGTTTTATTTTGATTGGTTTGAATAGGCCCCCTTTTTGCCATGACTGCTTTATTGATTTATAATTACCTATAGCCCATCGTTCAGTCTGTATTAAGGACTATATCTATCTAACTAACTATGGTTCCTCTCCTTATTACTCTGGAGGGCATAGGGTCCATCACTTGCGAACTGAATTTTACATTTTGTTTGTTGGACCACAGGACACTATTCCACTTTACCTCAGCCAGTCTTAAATAAGCTCAGGCCCAGAAAAACCTGTTGCTAACATCAAACTTAAAATGAGAATATATATTTAAAAAAATAAACTATCTGTTTTAACATTGACATGTTGTTAATTAACTTTTGCACATGATTGCGTTCTGCTCTTATTTCAATTTCACCATTTTTTGGAAACTGGTGGGTCATCACTACTGCTCGTTGTCATTACTGCTATTGAACACTGATTGGTTATTATTACAGCTACTGAGTGCTGAGTGGTTTGTATTACTCCTACTGAGTGCTAATTGGTTATTATTACTGCTACTGAGTGCTGATTGCTTATTACTACTGCTGCTGAGTGCTGATTGGTTATTATCACTGTTACTGAGTGCTGATTGGTTATTATCACTGTTACTGAGTGCTGATTGATTAGTAGTATTGCTACTGGGTGCTGATTGGTTAGCACTGTTGATACTAAGTGCTAATTATGGAGGGTAAGGATGTGAACTAGAGGGAAGGTATCTCAACCCAGACTTCAGTAATTCCACAATTCCATTATACCAACAATGTTATCGCTTCCCAAAATGTAACTGTTGTGAAGATATTATTTATATTTTTTAAAAAGGTCTTTGAGATGCTCTGAAACAACCAACAATATGGAGAAGGATCCTACTAAAGCTGCGTAAGAGACTATTAAAAGTGTGCAAAGCTGCATGAATGCAAAAGGGGGCTAAAAGATAACCATTTTAATAGAAAATTCTAAAATGTGAATAACACTTAAGTTGTTTTTTTTGGAAACATACAGAATACAGATAATATAGATAAAATTGTTGATTGTTGATAATATAGATAAAATCCTTCTATGAGTAACTTTTGACTGGCATCATATTTTATGTACTGGTGGTTTCAGTTTGTGTCCTATACATCAGAAGTAGGTTATCCAATCTGTCTCAAACTTGAGGACAGGAGAGCTCGGTGTTCTGTCTCATTCCCACACTGAAAGCCCCTGAACCGGTTCGTGCACAGCCTGCAGTGGATCCAATGAAAAGGAGGGGTCAGACATGCTGTGTCAAGTCTGAGCCGAAGAGAATCCAAGGTGATGTGTGGTAAAAAAGCCCATCCCTTGTGGCTACGGCACACAATACACTGAAACACAACCTATATAAGGACGAGTGGTTTGGAATGTGCCTCAGAGATGCTCAGAAAGACAGAATTGTCTAGCATGCATTGTGTGTACTCACGTCCTGCATGACTCTGTTCCATGTGGTAGTGATCTGGCTTCCTTTAACACTGTCCTCTGCGTAATACTTCAGCATCTGCTTCTTCACAAGGTTGCTATTCCCAACCAGCTATAACAGACAACGAAAAAATGGGTAGTTAAAATGCTAATATGACTAAAAATGAATGAAAACTAGCAAATATGAACTGCACATTGGATCTTCAGGGTTCTTCAGCAAGGACAATGGTTCTTTGCATGGTTCTTCAGGTTCCATATGATTGTATAGCATCAAAAATGTTCATCAAAAAGCTCAATATTGTAAAAATAGCAGAACCTTTGCCTTTATAAAAGAACCATTGAAGAGCCATGTGTAGAATTCTTAACAACAGGAAGGATGCTGAAGGGATCATTTCAATTAGACTCTAATGCTGCAAAAAATGAGTGAAGCTTGGCGAAGAGAAGGTATACACAAGATCTTCGAGTGTTCTTTAATAAAGGAAATTATTCTATTTAGAACCATGTGTTGTACAAAGAACCATTGCATGCTTGAATAGTTCTTTGCATGGTGAAATTGTTCTTCAGATTGTTGGCCAATGTGTTGTATATTATTATTATTATTATTATTATTGTAACAACACCCTTTTTGGTAGATCCCATGGTTCTAAATATAACTACTGCCTTTTTTATATGTGCAGCATTCTGAACAACAGGGATGTTGAAAGGGTCATTCATTACAAATAAAAATGAGGCTTCACACTTAAAAAAAAAAAAAGGTTATTCAAGCGTTTTAGTAAAGGCGATAGTTCTGTTTAAAACCATGTTTAGATGGTGTTTGGTGAAATTGTTCTTCAGATTGATGGAGAATGTGTATATGGTTCTATATAGCGCCATATATTATCATCTTTATGAAAGGAACCCTTTAAGATCCATCTTTTTAAATATGAAGCAAGTTGACAGCTAGAATAAAAAATAGCGAGGATGAGTTAGCAAGCTTAACAACAGACAGGATAATTTCCCTTGAAATGCTAAGGTGGATAAAAGTGAACAAATAAAAAATAAGGATGAGTTAGCATCACATTTAAGCCACCTTCAACAGAGAAAGGAGAGATCAAAGAGTTCACAAAAAAAGCTAAGATGCTAAAGCTAAAACTTATTGAAAGATGAAGATGAGCTAGGCCAGCATGAATTCAGACAGGCAGCTCAGATTCAAATGTAAAAAGCTAGCAAGGCTAATTAACCTAAAAAAAGAAAGTATAGCTGAATTTAAATAAAATCATAGTGAAAGTCAGTAACAGCCACTGAGAAGAGGCAGGGAATAAGATAGGTGGTGCTAATGGTTAGCATTTGGGTGTGGTATGATTTTAGTGGATGTTGCATTCCTTAAATTACAGAATGATATTAACTACATTTTAAGGAATGTTAGGAAGATTAGCTAGCAGGATGTTAGCAACAGCAAGCTGAAACAGCTCAAATGGATAGTTCACATGTTTCTGAAAGTGAATGAAAGTTAGTTAACATCACATTAACAACAGCCAGGAAGAACAAAATGCTGAATGCTAGTTTGGTCAAAAATGAAAAACACCAGCATTGTTGGTGTCCCAGCAACCACACAACATTGTCAAGAGGTGGTGCTTTTTTATGTTGTCTGAACAAGGTTGTCACAAAGTCACTATTAAACAGTGTTGTTTGATGAAAATGCCCAAAAACAGCAACACATGAAAATACACATTGCTAACATGGCTAAAAAGCTAATGAGGGTCAAATATGTCATTCCACAGTTCTAACTGACCGGTATTTCTTTATGACTAGTCTTTACAACTGTTTCACTGTTTTTCAATGAAATTTTCCTTTAAACCAAGCTAGTCAATGCATTCTAAGTATAAAGTATATTTGCTACTGGTTCATTAAATAATTGAGAAATGAGTTTTAATGTGTCATCTTTATTCATGTTACTGACAATTGCAATTATCGCAATTATCGTTAAGGTCACACAGGGGTCACTTACATAGTCTCTGTTGGTGGCAGCTGTGATGCAGGAGGCACACTCGAATATGAAGATGATGAACATTATAATTAGATACTGTAGCAAGAAGAAGAAAACAGGGTTAGAGTTTGCATAAGGCTGGACACTTTGGACAGATATATTGTTAGTGGTTATATAACAGACAAAGGGTGTACAATGTCAAACTAGGGCTGACTGGGCAGCTGCTTTGAACCATTATAACCATCAATAATACTATTAAATATATATACATTATTCCTGGTTTCTCAATTTACTATTAGTCTGTTTTTAAAAATGTTTTGATTGGTATTAATAATGAAACCAAATCATGTTGAAATTAGAAAATAATCCAATTTGCTTTGAATTGTGTTAAAATTTAAGATTTAGCGATGTATTAAATCAAGGACAAAGATTTACAGCAGATGTACAGTTTTTAGCAGGTCTATAGTGTGTAGGCTTCTAATTTTCTAACGTTCTTTCTTTTTGTGCAGTAAATCACGTACCACCAGCATCAGAGAACGTCTCTTTTTCCGAGCTGCATAGATGCCAAAGATGGCGGTGCAGAAGTAGGCAAAGCCTGTGAAGATGGCAATCCAGGCTCCGGCAAAGATGTCATCTTTCCCTGATACCCCAGATATTGGGTACAGCTTATATCCATCTACTGCCACCCAAATGGCCACCGCCATTAATGCCAGTCCTGCTGCCTGGGGTAAGACCACAATGTTGTATTGAAGTAACATTTCACTCAAGACCTACTCTTCAAATAAAGGTGTCGAGACAGGGTTAAATGAAATTAGAAACTTTGGAGTGATGCCCTAGAAGAGCCACTCCTGGGTTCATAGAGAACCTTTTAATTAGTAGATATTTCTCTAAAAAACTCAGTTGGACTCAAAGGATCTTGTGATTCTTGTTATGTTGTAACATATGTGATGTTATGGCCCTGACATTTAAAGAGCATAGCATGAAAGAATTAGCTTATTGTATATACAAGAACTTTGTATACTGGAAATAACAAAGTCTTATTTGGAAAACCAAAAATGTTCATTCATTGTTAACAATGATAGCACATTTGGGTGTGATTTTCAGGAAATCATTAACTGTTCATCAGGAGAGGAGAACTCTAAATTCAAGTCTGAAATCATAGAATAAAATAAATAGAACAAAACACAGATTATCAATCTGGCATACACCTGAGATTAAGAAAAAAAGAATGTTAACCATATGAATTCATTACGAACACCAAAAAATAAAAATAAACAAAACTTACAGCAGCAAATGCATTGCATATGATGAGAATGATCATCAGCCAGGTAATGCCTCCTCCACTCGCCATTGCGGCAGCGTGTCTGTATCTGTTCTCGTGGTGGCACCAGTCCTGAACAAAGACTAAATGATGACTAGTGTCGATACTAAGCAGTACGGAAAATAAGAGGCTTGAGCTCGCATGAAGGGGAGAGGCTTGTTTACACCATCAGGTCTTCGGCGTGAAACGAGAGGGGCAAAAAGTGAACCAACCAGTTCTGCCCCTATCACCAGCACAGAGAAAATTAATATTTTTACTTCTTTGTTCAAGTCACCCTCCTGAAAAAAAGGTTACTAAATTAATATATGGGTTTAGAAAAATTAGTACATGATTTTGGCAATTAATTAAAAAGGCTCTTCACACTTGCACATCATATTTACAGAAACAGGGGTTTTATGCATCCAATGAAAGGTTCTTCAGGGAAAAGTGGTTCTTCAGTGTCTGGAGAACTTTTTAGGAATTATTAGTTTATTGTCTTAGAGTCAGAGGTCATTTCAAAATCTGAACCTTTACGATCTGAGGAATTTGAGGAAGTTAATGAGAATTATCGGCTCTGAACTGCTTACATTCTATGTCATGAAGTTAGATATGCTAGCCAATTAGAGGAATAACTGGGAGCTTATGGGGTTAAGATAGTAACGTATCAGCATATTAAAGTAACAGTGTATAAACCTGTAGGAGTGAGAATGCACATCGCAACCTGCTGAACCCCCTAACACCCCATTTCATGAGAAATTACAATGGCTATTAGGTTTTCAGCAGTTGCCTCAATGCCTGTCCAGATTTTGTTTTGTGTCCAAATGCTTTTGCTTCTTTGACAGCGAGGATTCACTCTCCTTTGCACTTTTGGTGCTAAATAATAAATGTAACCCTCTACTTGTCAAAATTTGGGTTCTCAGACTTCTCCCAACTTATAATGATTATCTAGTAACATAGTTCTACCAATTAGTCTATCCATAACATTCTGTATGAACATTCTGGTACGAAATAAAAATAGCTGCTGTACCAATTAAGGTGTAACGGGGAAATTCAAACAAAATGCTGGCAAATAAGGATTCAGCCTCTTAGTTTTGAATAAGGAATAACAATCTTGCCTGAAGTTTTATACAAAGAGCTTCCAATAAATGCACTACAATAGGACATTTTTTGTTCAGAAACTTCTATCCGATGCTATAGTATCACCATCCATGTATTATCTTTTGTTTTATCCCGCTAGCCAAGGTCATGGGGGGCTGGAGCCAATCCCAGCATCATTGGGCAAAGGCAGGGTACACCATAGACAAGCCATCAGTCCATCGCATGGCCAACACACACACAGGCAATTTAGAGTGACCGATCAACCTAACATGCATTTGTTTGGACTGTGGGAGGAAACCGGAGTACCTGGAGGAAACCCACTCAAGCACGGAGAGAACATGCACACTCCACACAGAACGACCCAGACTAGGAATCCAACCCAGATCGTCT